>OZ037775.1:35981318-36028818 GCA_964035525.1 Porites cylindrica | reverse complement strand
TCCCACCCTACAGAAAGAATTTACCATCCAAGGCCAAAAGTCGGCCAAAAAACTGTTAATGCCGGGAGGGGAGGGGGGGGAGCGCAGATTTGCCGGATGCTTTATGTTTTCTTTTCTACGTCAACTGAAGCGTTGTGCGAATCTTCTTTCTCCACAGCTTTCCTATGTTCAACAAATAAGGTACAAAAATTCGTAATTTTTTCTTCCTTGTTCTTGCGTGAAGGTTAAGTGGCTGGACATGACGTATTCGTTTAGCAACGAGACTTTCTGCTGGCCAGGATTGACGCCTTTCAACATGACACAAGTGTATTGGCCTAACGTCACGAGAGACGGGTTTTACGCCATCATGTATGACTTCCACACCTCTGAAAACTGTGGGACACACATCGAGGCACCAAGAAGCTTGTACAAGGACAAAAGAAGCACAGGACAAATCCCCTTGGATGACCTCATTGGGCCAGCTGTTGTAATAGATATTCGTCAGAAGGCTTTCTCAAACGCGGACTATCAGCTGATGCCGAGTGACATCGAGGACTGGGAAGAAAAACATGGCAGGATCCCGGAGGGCGTGATTCTGTTGGTGTACACGGGGTGGGGAGAATTCTTCTCCGACAATAACAAATATCTAGGAATGCAACCCACTGGAAACGTATCCAATATGCACTTTCCAGGTAAGTGCTAAAGCTTTTTGAGTCCTATGATCTTCAGATCATGCTAGAGAGATAGGTTGTTGATCATCTAATAACATATCGACCCACGGTTGGAGTGTTATTATTATTATTATTATTATTATTATTAAATTTTTTATTCGTTCTCTTTGAACTGCAGACGTAATTGATATAACCAGTGATATTGAATTTACACGCTTCGACAAAGCGTGCTCTCCTATTTTACGAAGCGCTAATTGTAAATATCTTATTATCCACTCCCCTCAGGGCTTTTCAGGGATAATTTACAACACTGTTTGGGGGACTTTGCCAGACTGCTTAAGGTGCAGTTTACAAGTAGTGAAGGAATGAGTAATGATGCCCCCATACATGAGTGTGAAAGTGAGATAGGCCACTACACCGGGCACTACGTGCCCTACTCTTTACGAAGAGTGTGTGGGTTCTTTAACGTCCCACAGATTTAATACATGTGCAAGGGCTTGTGAGACGGGGCCTACGGTTTATCGTCCTTATCCGAGAAGACTAGAGAGTCTAGCCGTTTGCAGATATTATTACAAAGGCAGCACTTTCTCCTCAGTTATTTAAAGTCCCTGAGTGTTGGTCCGGCCGGGGTTTGAACCCGCGACCTCCCGCTCAGTAGACCGGCGCTCTCCCAACTGAGCTAACCAAAGGGAGTGACAAGAGTCGCCTAAGTAGCTACGATTTCTCCATTTTACATGATTTCTGCAGTCCTTATTACTTCGTCTGCCTTGCATACAAAACAGTTAAAACGTATAGAGCCCTCCAAAACATAATACGCTCGCCAAAGAAAAAGCTTTATTAGAAAAAGCAGCATTTTGACATAAGGTAAACTCGTGTGGCCTAGTGACTTCTTTTACACTATGAATATTTTTACATGTAGGTTCCGTTTTGGCTGGTGGAGATCAACACTAGGACTAATAAGAACCAAGCACAACGGAGAAAGTTCAACATTGATTGTGCACCTAACTAAGAACTTATCCACTCCAGTTTTTAGAAGAAGTATACGGAAACGTTGTGCACACTTATTTACATGAGTCGTCGAACTGTTTTAGGGAAGAAAGTGCTAAAATTGTCACAAATGCTTACCTAAAAAAACACACTTTAAGCTTAAAGCAGAAGTCAGAATATCGAAATGCACACTCCGTAATTATTGGCTGCGTTCAGTAGCCAATAGGTAGAAAACATTTTTCGACCTTCGACGTTAGTATCAATGTACGGCGTCAAAGCTCATACCGAACCGTTGTACCATTCTCCCCACGACACAGCACAACTGGAGCTGCTCTTAGTAAAAGTAACTAAGCATGAATGGAACTGATGAGGTTCGCGTGGAAAACCAAAATTATTACCAAGGGAGGAACTACGCGCTTCAGTCCAAAACAACCGGCAAAAAATCTCATTTGCTCCAGAACATAATCTACCCACCAAAGGGAAATATATATATATATATATTGGAACAAGCAGCATCTTGAGATAAAAGTCGTGTGGTCTAACTACCCCTTTCTACACTACTAATTCAGCTACTAAAGAAGTTTAAAATGCAAACCCTTTTACAATAGGTACTATGTGTCTGCTGTCTTTCTGCTGAATGACAAGCTTGTTGATCTTCAGGTATCCACCCAGACTCAACCAAGTGGATGGTGAGTCGAAAAGTAAAAGCAGTTGGTTTGGACACAGCGTCGCTTGACTATGGCCAGTCAAAAGATTTCCAGTCTCGCAAAACCTTATTCAACGAAAACATCCCTGGATATCTGAATGTTGCTAACCTTGATAAGTTACCCTCGAAAGGAGCCACAGTGTTTGCTCTGCCAATGAAAATCACCCATGGCGCTGGGGGACCACTCAGAATCTTCGCCAAACTTGGAGGGGAGTGTCCCCCATCAGGCGGCGGCCGGAGTCTCGCCAGTGGACAATTATTTCAGATTATAACTCTCCTGCTCGTGCTCAAGTTCCTTATGTAATTGCAAGTTAGATGCAAACAGCATTAGAGATAATTGAAAGAACATTATCTGAATTAGACCGCAATGCAGTCCTTTTTCGCCAAGAGTCCTTGCAGGAAATCAAGGACTAACTATGTTTAAAGGAAACAATTGCCTCCTTCTTTTCCAGATTACTTTTCGAGGAATCATACTATCCATCCGTATGAATAGAACTTACTAATTATTATAATTACAGACGTTTGTCAGTTAGATATGGAGATGTTATGATATTGATCAGTTTACCACACAACTGGAAGGAGATTAATTCATTTAAGGGACGGACCATTAGGAAACTTATAAGGAGGGGGGGGGGGGGGGGGGGGGGTGGGGGGACGGGCGAAGTACAAAAAAAAATATTCGCACAAGGGAAAATTAAATGAAAAAATTTCATGCACACCAATTAATCCTAAAAAAATATTCATGCTATGACCTAAAAAAAAAAATCATACAAGGCGTTTGTCAGTTAGATATGGAGATGTTATGATATTGATCAGTTTACCACACAACTGGAAGGAGATTAATTCATTTAAGGGACGGACCATTAGGAAACTTATAAGGAGGGGGGGGGGGTGGGGGACGGGCGAAGTACAAAAAAAAATATTCGCACAAGGGAAAATTAAATGAAAAAATTTCATGCACGCCAATTAATCCTAAAAAAATATTCATGCCATGACCTAAACAAAAAATCATGCAAGGAATTTGATAACGAAAAAACATTCCTGCGGCTCGAAAATCCCCCCCCCCCCCCCCCCCCATTAACATTTTTAATGGTCCGTCCCTAAGTTGCATTTAGTTAAAAGTAAACTGGAATGTTTTGTTCAACAAAATAAAAATATTATATATATATATATATATATATACATTGGTAGTGAATCTTCGTAGTGGAACATAATATGTACAGTAGAACCCCGGTAACTCGAACTCTGAATCGAAGGGAAGCGAAAAACAGTTTGAGTTGCGAGGAATTCGAGTTCATCTGCCGGGTAACTTTCAGTGAAGTGATTTTGATCAAGGGAAACGAAATTTAGTTCGAGTTGGCGGGGAATTCGAGTTATCCGAAGTTCTACTGTACGATACTCTTGCTGCTTAACAATATGTTCAAGGGCCAAATATATTCGATACGAATGTTTGTAATGCATTTTAGAAATTTAAGGGGACCTCCTGCTGGTAGCATGAAATGCTGGTAGCATGAAATAGGCGTAATACGAATAAAAGACTGATTGATTAAAACCATGAAACGTAATAAGTATTTTTATCTTGTGTCGAACGAAACTGATAGGGGCAAGGACATGCAAATGCCAAGGGTGAGGGCACTGATTGGTCAGTAATGTAACAATTACTCAAGAGAAAAGCTGATAACTCAGCTGATGTGGCTTTTTAGGCTCTGTGTTTCTGACGCCAGCTCGGCATTCGACACCGCACACTCTTATTCAACACGAAAATGTTGCACGTCGAAACCGTAAAAGGTAGGACCTCTATTAAACTAAGTAGCCGTTAAAAAGGTTTGTAATTAAATGAAGACGTCGTTCTATATTTTATTTTTACCAATGGAGGTGATAACGTGGGGAGGACTGCGTGCGAAAATGATAACATGTAATGTTATCAAGCCAGAAAATCATCTCTCTTTTCCCATCGTAATTGCTTGGGAAGGGCAAGAACTCACCGTGACATGTTGATAACTGAATTGCCGTCTCAGAAAAAAAAAAGAAAAAAAAATATATATATATATAAACAACAACAACAATAAAGTTCTAAAGTGAGTTAAAAGTTTCTAGCTGGTTTTCAGTTTTTAATATCAGTTGGACATTGCATAGATCACGAACGTTACTTTTTATAAAGATTAGATGAAGCACGCCCCAGTGATATTGTGTACATATTATGTACAAGAAACACTTGTGAAGGCATAACCACAACGGTACGACAAACCAGTGAGAGTACATGTTATGTATCATGCAAGGAACGTTTTTGTAGCACAGCACAAACGGTCTGTATTTGTATTTGGGTTCTTTATTTTTAGCTCATAGATGACATGTCATCCCATGGGCTTTTGGAGGCACTCGAATGGCACTCGATCACTTGCTCACTCACTCACTCTCTCTATTCTCATTAATTTATTCATCAAAGTCAGATTAAATACTTTACTCTTACCTCCCTTACTTAGTAGTAGTAGTAATAATAATAATAATAATAATAATAATAATAATAATAATAATAATAGCGGGGCTCCCTCGCGCGCGAAGCGCGCGTGGGACAGAGCCCCATACCCATGGAATATGGTCAACCTCTTTTCTTTTGGTTGTCACGTGACTGACCGAGCGTACGTACGTACGTACGTACGTACGTACGTACGTACGCGTCTACAGATTGTACGGGTAGGGTAGGGGAGACTATCAAAAGGAAGGGAGGGGTGTCTCAGGCGTGTCTTAGCAAATCCACATCTTTTACATTGGCCATTCACAATATGGTCAATTGACAGCTGTCAAAACAAGATAGCCACTGACCAGTATCACAATGCCATATCGGGGGCTCATGTGTCAACTCATCAAGGTGACGTGAGTTATTTGGAAGCTGTCCGCTGACCAGTTGTTTTACTAGATCGCGATCAATGTTCAATCTCATACTTTCTAGCTAGTTGGAGAGCACAGGAAAACTGATAATGCACACATCCATTAGACATCAATGTTTTGATCAATTGACAGCTGTCAAAACAGGGTATCCGCTGACCAGTATCAATTGACCGTATCGCGGGCTCAGGTGTTAACCCATCGAGGTCAAGTATTTTTTTGAAGTTATCCGCTGACAAGTTACTAGTTTTCAATTGATCGCAGGCTCAAGTTTGATTTTTTTTCATTCATATGAAATATGTTTTGTTTTTGGGCCGCACAATTAAAATTTTGATTTAAAACTGACCTCGGACCCGAAAATTCAGCCAGCTATTACAGGCAAGACAGTTGCTTTTGACTTTGCTCACCATGGTCACGCGTTGGTCACGCTCTACATCCATTTTTAAAGCTCTGATTGGTCAAAATTTGACAGGTGAGCTCATGCGGAAAATTTATGCAGCATTTTGAATCTTGTTTACTTTGACAGCTGAAGCTGAGAGAGTTTTGTGTCAACTTGTGATGTTTTTAACTGTCTTTTTGCACTGGATGCACAAAATGAAATTTAGCTGCTATCAGGAGCCTTCTGTTATTCATGGCTAGTTGGTTTTTGGTTGAGAAATTAATACATCACTTGTCAAAGTCGGGAATCCGATTTCGGGTGTCAACGTTTTTGTTTTTCACCTTGCTTGATGCGCGTAGAGGCTGAAAACTCTGAAGCGATACTGGCCTTCCTTGATACCTTTCAGGAGCTGCATCTCGAATGGTAAGCCCCAGTAATTATTGTGTTTGATGTTTGTTTTTTATATCTAATTTAAAGAAGTCGAGCGTAGTTTATGCGGCTATGTAGTTTATGCACGTTTGTAAGATTTGAGACAATTTGATCTGACCACGAATCAGGTAAACTTGATATAAGCTTACACAACTTTAAAAAGTCTTTAGACATTTTCTCACCGCAGATATAAAGAAAACGTTCCATAGAACATTTACTTATAATTCTGGCAGTAAAAGAAAGCTTTGAGCGATTTTCTTGCCTCGAGTTCATCTGTGAAAAAAGTAAATACCGGGAAGCCGGCTTAAAACATAAACTTACGCTTTAAGCTTGAAGACTCAGGATTTTTAGAGACACTTTAATATTTGTCTTCGTGAATGAAAAATGTTGTCTCTGTATATGTTTCGCCGAATTATATTTCCTTTATTGATTGCTGGTAGTCTCTCTTGTAATTTTAATCGCTGTGCCGTTTGTTGTCAGTCGTTCAGTGAACATCGCTTGCAGGAGTACTCAAAATGCCGCGCGTATCAAACGCTTTTAAAGATTACAGATCGATAAAACCATTAAATAAAAAATAAACATCATAATTTCTTTATTGTGTTGGAGCTTAGCTCTAGTATGTTCGTTCAAACATTCGCTACAGCTCGCACTGCAAAAGTGAGAACCGGCTGGCTGTATACGTGATTTTGGACATTTTTTTAACGGTTTAGCTAAAAGCCCACGCGTGCTTCGATCGTCCTGAATATTGAATGAGTGCAATTTCTCTTGCAAAACAGTGAAATACTGGATTATGTCCGAGGTCGGTATGATAAAAACAGTACCTCATAGTACTGTTTCACCTCAGATGTGATGTATAAATGGTATAAAAGGGTTGTTTACACGCAACCAGATTTGTTGGCAAGATTTTGTAAAGTAAACTTGTCGAACGCAAAAAAATTCAACCTGATTTTTTTTCCAGGCCTAATTAATCTTACGGTGATCAAGAGCCATTATGGCTCTTAAATGTGATCGAAGATGATTGCTATTTTTTGGGTGTACATATGAGGTTATCAGCTCGATGTAAGATTTTGTTCACTCTTGGGCAGTTTGCAAATTATTTTTCTCTAAAATCACTTAGCCTTTCCCTCAAAAGTCACATGAATGTAATAATATATATAATGGGAGCCTCGCTTTTAGCCCTGGCTAAATCTATATATTAATAATAACAATAATAATAATGGAATTTATAAAGCGCGTATACATAGCTGTTCTAAGCGCTTTACAATGTAAAAAAGGACATAAGAATATCATTAACCACAAGCTTACATATAACACTACTGTACATATTGGGAAATTCATAGCGTACACATCTTAAAAAGGAAATAAAACAAAAACAAATATGACGAAACTAAATGTAATATACCTTTTTAAAAAGAAATGTTTTCAACTTAGATTTAAAAAGATTAACATCAGAACAAGTTCGAACTTCAAAGCTGAACTTGTTCCATAGTCGGGGCGGGGGAGGAAACGCTCGCTGGCCATAAGTTTTCATGTTAAAATTTGGTTCTTCAATGCGTAAATGATCCCTTGATGACCGTAATGTCCTTGATTGATGGTAAAATTTTAAAATATCTTCAAGATAACGGGGACCGGAGTCATTCAATGCTTTAAAAGTTATTAAATTTATTTTAAAAACAATTCTCTCCTCAACAGGAAGCCAGTGAAGATCTCTTAGAGACTCGGTGATGTGATCTATCGTTTTTTGAGACAAACTATACTGTCGAGCAGCCGCATTTTGTACGGACTGCAACTGAACTATGTCTCGTTATCGGGCACCAAAAAGAAGAGAATTACAAAAGTCCAACTTAGAGCTAACAAAACTGTGAATTAGAAATCTGTGGTTCTTTTACTGATGTATTTTCTTATTTTAGAACTATTTCGTATGTGATAGAAGGCACCCTTAACTATTGTATTAACATGTGCGAAAGTGACATTGTGTCGTCAAAAATCACGCCAAGATTGCGAGCCTGTTGAGGAGGCCTGATGTTTTCCATGCCGACAGAAATCGTAGGACGGGACAACGAATGACGAAAACGGGAGTGCAGAAAGAGAAATTCTGATTTATCATTGTTAAGCTTTAACTTGTTGGTAGTCATCCACAAATTGATGTCAGCAACGTTGTTCCAGTATTAGTATTACTTTATTTTGTTCCAAGTGCCTTTAACGCAGATGTTTGGCGTACTCTTGACTTGTAAAGCGTACATATTTTTCCCGACACATTATAGAGATGGGGTTGGAGATATTCTGAAGCACACTGACAATATCATTCGCAAGAAATTGACTTGGAATTGTTAAAAGGACATTGAAATAATTGAGCGTGGATCATTGTTGTATATTTGGACGAATTGTGCACATTTGTTCCCGATATTACTTGACAAGGGGAAGATGCGATCGACGGGAGTGTGAAATAGCTATCGCAGCCTGACGATGGCGATGAGATTTCGTTCAGCGAAAAGCGACTAGGCCAAAGAGCCTTTATAGCTGCAAAAAACAAAAAACGATTTATATTCTGGTTTATTCAATTATTTGGACGAATCCATTCGGCGATTTGTCTTCGTATGCAAACAGGAGCTAACAGGGAATGAATTAATGTTATGTCAACTAGAGGCACAGGTTTCAGAACCAGCAAGCGATACGCTATTTTGCTTGAATTCTTAGGTGATCTTTCCCAGCAGGCTTTTGTTTGTCGGTGATTCCATTTATCAGTATACTATTAATGTAATTTGCACCGAAAATGCTGCGCTGGTATAAACAATTTTCTAGAATATTCAGGTAGAGAAAGGCAGTCGGATACTTCGACTGCGTTTAGATTACTTAGCTAGGTCAGAGCACGTACAGCTTCGAGCAGCATTCCTATTTTGTTGTCACGAACTGTGAAAACTCGAAACGAAACATGATGCTTCGGGGCTAGAAACTTGTACAAAGATTTATTTTTAATTAATTTTCAACCTAGAGTAAATAAGAATTAGTAAAACCTCGCTATTTTGACTTTGCAATTTAATGACGTGACTGTAAAAACCATCAAATTCCTGATAAAGTTCGGTATATTGACTAATTAAGTTTAACACTCATTTTACTATTTGGCTAGTAGAAAATGTATTTGTATTGACTGTATTTCCTGTAGCTTTAGCTGCCTGTGAAAAAGGACGCATAAACCTGATAGCAGGAAGTAGAATATAACTTTTAAGTTTACAAAATAATTCTAGAATTGTGCCAAATATTAGAAACGAGTTTGTAAAACAAGTCGAACCGAATTTAACATAATTAACAGTTTCTTAACAGCAGCCATCAAGTACAGTGGTCAATATACATGTTGATTCAAAATACTTAACCGAGCATCAATTTTTGCAATATTAAATTGGCTTTGAGATGCATACCATCGCACAAAAATCTTGACCTCGTTTACAACAGAAATTTGCGGAAAATTTGCACCCTCTTTTTGATTTTGATCTCAAACCTCAGGCTTTTGTTTGAAAAAAAGTTATTTTTGAATGATGGAGTTCTTTACTTTACTATTATTATTTTTCTTTTTATCGAAACTGTTAAGATAAACTAGTCCGAGCCACTCACTGCAAGGTAACTAAGGCATCTAGCGTTAAGAATCTTCCAACTGGTTTTATCGTAATTACAGATGTAAATAAAACGCGATCACATTACGGTGAATTCCACAATAGGAAATAGAGCGAGAGCTAAATAACCGGAAGTTTTCGCACGAGCTGATGACAACTATCAGTATAGCTGGCATAACACGGGCGCGTTAGAGACGGACCATTAGAAAAGTTATGGGGAGGGTGGGGAATTTTTGAGCCGCAGGAATTTTTTCCGTTAACAAATTCCTTGCATGAATTTTTATTAGGCCGTAGCTTGAATATTTTTTAGGGTTAATTGGCGTGCATGAATTTTTTTCATTTAATTTTGCCTTGCGCAAATATATTTTTGGTACTTCGCCTCCCCCCCCCACCCCCCCCCCCATATAAGTTTTCTAATGGTCCATCCCTTATGAGCCAAGCGACCCAACGCGACATTTTGCGCGAAGTGCGAAATTTGTTCTCTCTCTCCGCCACCCCCCCCCCCCCCCCCCCCCCCCCCACCTCACTTGTCTCGTGCTTCGCGCAAAACGCCGCGTTCGTCTAGCTTGGATCACTAACTATCGGGTTAAGGTCGAAAAATATAAATATAAAGGCAAAATATAAAGTGTTGAAATTAAACGGGAAGTTGAACGAGGTTCTACTCTTACGCTTACGTGCGACCTTTCATTCATTGCCTCTCTATAATATTTGCGGACGTAAATTTTACGCACGTATAATGTACGGACGTAAAAATTACGCGATAGTGGAAGTCAACCGTAAGCCGTGAAAACAGCAGTCAGCCGTCCGTAATTTAAAAAAAGCATCGATGAAAACGGTTATTTTTGCTTTTGTTTTTGTTTTTTTGTTTGTTTGTTTGTTCGTTTGTTTGTTTTTTTCAGATAACCCTTCAATATTACTTGGAGCCCAAGGGAAATAGCTTCTTCTCGGACTCCTTCCTTTACAATTAATGAAAACAAATTTATATTCTGAAGCGCTAATTTTCCATGGCGCTTTTCTGAAAATTCATTCATTCTATAATAGCGAAAGTGGGCTTCACATGGAACACAGCCACACAAAATAGTTTCCCTCTCTGTTCTTTATACTCTCTTGAGTACCGAACTTCACTTTGATCTGATAATTATGATATGAAAATAGCTTCTTCTCGGACTCCTCCCTTCACTCAGAATTTCCGGTGCCCTCCATGGCAAGGAAGGAGAAAGGGCCGGGGGGGGGGGGGGGAAGGTACGAAACTACACACTGCATAGAAAAAATAAAAGTTTAACTGTAATTATCATAATTATCAGATCAAAATGAAGTTCGGTACTCAAGAAGGTGAAGTATAAAGAACAGAGAGGGAAAGTCCTTTGTGTGGTTGTCTTACATGTGAAGCCCACTGTCGCTATTTATAGAATAAATAAATAAACAGAAAAGCGCCATGGAAGTTTGGCCCTTTAGAATTAATAAAAACAAACTAATTTATATTCTGACGCGCTCATTTTCCATGGCGCTTTTCCAATGAAAATTAATATATTCACGGTATAGCGAAATTGCAGTTTGCACGTGGCGTCACGGCGAAGCATTTCTCTCCTCTGGGAAATAAAACCCTATTTTTCATTTCAATTCTTCGAGAAAAAATTATATTGTGTTGACCACCAACGGATCACCAACAGGGCCGCCTTGTCACGTGGTTGCAAGCCAAGAATAGAGCCTCAGTTGGAACACAACCACATAAAGGAGTTTCCCTCTCTGACCTTTACACTCTCTTGCAGTATTTCATTGCATCAGTGGTAAGATATTCTTTGACCAATATTTTCCAGGTATGAATTCCTTAGCAGTTCTGATAATGTACATATTAGATAAATGGAAATACCAAACTATGATAGTGGCGACAACCCAGATAAAAAAATATAAACAGTTATTTACTTACATGCCATCAGACCCATTTCGAATGTGAATCTGTGGAAACAGTGGAAGTGGTAAAACTAATCTGTTGTACCACATGTTCATTAAAGCACTGTTGTACTTCGATGAGATATATCTTTATGCGCGTAATTTAGAGCAGGATAAATATAAGCCATTAATGCAAAAAATGAGAGAACTAAGTTCTAAAGTTGGATACGAAATACTTCATGTGAGTAATGATGAAATAACCCCAGTGTCAGAAATGGATTATGAAGACAACCAAAAACTTGTGATATTTGATGACTATGTATGTGATAAAAACCGAAGACAACTTATTGATTATTTCATTCAAGGGCGACATAAGAATTGCTCTGTAATCTACCTCAGTCAATCATTTTACAAAACTCCAAAGGATATTCGACTGAATTGTTCTCACTACTGCCTGTATGAATTTCCATCATCGAGGGAGAGCAACAGAATATCATCTGAGTTAGGAGTTAATAAAGAAGATTATAAATCCGCAACAAGAAAACCGTATTCATTCCTATAAGTTGATAAACCAAAAAAAACGTATTGCAAAACACTTTATTGGTAATATAGCCTAATAATTAAAATGGGTATATTTAACGAACAATCTTTTGATCATCCTTTTGCTAAAGGAATCTAAGGTGCTCCAGGAGTTGGTTTTAGTCTTACCGCAGATGGTAATTATGATATGAATAAAAAAAGACTCACAAATGTTGGTGCACCTAATTCTAATACTGATGCTGCTACAGAAAAGTATGTTGATGATAATTCTGGGGGTGGAAAAACATCATTAATAACAGTGGATTCAAACATTGATATGAAAGATACATATCGTATACTAAATCTTAAAAAACCATCTGATGCAGATGAAGAAGCAACAAAATCATACACTGATAATAATTTTTTTAAAAAGTGATGGAAAAAAACCAATGACACAAGATTTAAGCCTTGGATCTTATCGCATAACTCATCTTGGTGATCCTACAGGAGATGGTGATGCAGCTTCAAAAAAAATACACTGACAATTTGGTTAACACCAAACTAAATGATTACATCAAAAAAGACGGCACTGTTGCAATGACTGGAGACTTCAACACTGGCGGCCACAAAATACTAAATCTTCGAACACCTACATCAAACAGTGAACCAACAACAAAATATTATCTAGATAATAATTTTTTGAATCTAGATGGAACAGAAAAAATGACTGGAAATCTAGATATGGACAACAATCGAATATTAAATCTACCAGCTCCAACGGGTGGAAAACAACCAACACCATTAGCTTTCACAGATTTTAAGTATCTCCACGTTGCTGAAACAAATAAAATGACTAATAATCTAAACATGGATAATAAAAGTATAATTCATTTAAAACCACCAACAGACCCCACAGATGCAACAACCAAAAAATATGTGGATGACTTAATACCTGATACTAGTTCTTTTATAAAAAAAAAGATGGAAGTGTATCAATGACTAATAACCTAGATCTTGGAAACAAAAAAATAGTTGGTCTAGCAACTCCAACATCAAACACAGATGCTGCAACCAAAAAGTATGTTGATGATAATACTGGAAGTCCAGATTTGAGTGATTATTTGGAAAAAGATGGTACCTTCGCTATGACTGGAGAATTGAATCTTAACAACCATAAAATAAAGAATCTGAGTAATCCAACCCAAGACAATGAAGCAGTAACCAAAAATTACGTCGACAAACTAGTTCATCACACTGCAGTACAACCAAGTCATTACAACGACCAGTTGGCTTATCTTATGTCTAGTGGGTCTCAATGGACTGATGAAACAGATGGTGGAAATAGTTTTTTTTGTGACAAGAATAGGAGACTTATCTCCTTCTAAAGGTAATTTTCATAACTATAACCACAAAGTAATTTCGTAACAATAAACAAAAGTTCTCAAGGTGGATATAAGTACAAAATGGGAATCAACTTTTACAGGTTAACTGCAAATGCTGATTACACGTTGCGTTTGGAAATACTCAACACTGATTATCAACTGTGGCATAGGTCTCAAATAACTGTGAATAAAGGAACTTCAACAGGATTATCAATTGGAAATGTTGTTGTAAGGAAACTCTCCCATAAGTACAGCGATTCAAAGGGGCAAACACAATTTATGTATTACCATAGAATAATAGTAAATTTTCGAAAGTTGTCATCCGGTAATAAGTTCTTTCTTCACATTTTGGTTAATATACCACAAGATGGAACTGACCTGGCTGTGTATCCGAGACAGTTTTCAGGAGTTTATATGATTGCTTATGGAATTTTGGGTACATTTAGCAATATCGATCCAGATAAAGTTTACGACTATCACACCGCATTTGATGTCAAACTAACAGAAGTGGTGTACAAAGTTGATATTAATGCAAATCAAAAAGAAATTAAAAATATCAAACTTGACCGACAAAATGATAATAGTGCTGCAACAGTTGCATTAGTAAAAGAAGAAGCTCCTTTTACTAAAAATGCTTTGTACAGATTATACTTTGGTGAGGTCTATGACTTTACTAATGCGGATAGTTATGGAATTAATATAGGCTCATCTGGAGTTGTTATTAATTCTGTAAAGCCTAATATTACTTTACCACCTAATAAAGACCTAAGATTTATATACGATAAAGGATTATTAGTTAATAATTATGATCTTACTTTTTCTCCTTCTCATTCTTCGAAATCTACTTTATGTATTGTTTTTCATTTTTCGTTACCTAGTAATTTGAGCCTAACTAAATATTTATCAACAAACAATAATATTTTATTTAAATTAAATTATGATAAAACAAACAATAAAGTAACTTTAACTATCAATAAAGCAACTCAAAATTTTACCATGCTAAGTAGATTTAATGGAAAAATAATTGTTTTATGGCTAACAGAAAATTTTGATGCAAATGTTACAAAAGTTAAAATAAGTAACTACAGCTAAACATTAACTATACCAGCCGTTCAATACAATGTTAATCAACGTTGGAAGTTTACAGCTGAATATGGAGTGTTATATAAATTAATGTATTCTCCAAACTTTTACGACTTTGATTCTGAGCAATTTCACAAAGTAATGCTTCAAGAAAAGTTAAGTGGATCTTATATAGTATAGGGTAACCTACGGTTCCCCCTATGACCCCCTCCCTTGGCTACGCCGCATTAATATAATAATTTAATAAAATGAAGGATATCTTTGAATTCAATCAAACTGATAAATCTCTGGCAGAATCAGACGTTGGATGTCTCAAAGACTTTTATAGTCACTATCACAAAAAATACTGGTGTTTTAAGCGGTCTTATCAGAGTTATAAATTTCTTGATGATATTTTTACAATATCTGGAATATGTCTGGTGTCAATAGGAACTATTGCTGGTGGAATAACCCTAAACCCTGTTGTTCTCGGGGTTGTAAATGGTGCTGGAGTTATCGTGACGGGAATTGGAAAGAAAAAGAATTATAAGAGAAAAATTGAAATGTCAAGGATTGCATTTACTACGTATGAAAAAGTATTAGTTGAACTCCGTGCAGCTCTTCAGGGCGATGCGTTTAACAAACAAGAGTTTATCGAACGCATGAAGTTGATAGATGAGATGATAATTGATCAAACTCCTATAGCAGATAGATTTGCTAGTAGGTATAATAAAAAATTTATGTTAACTAGGACCCGTCGTTTTGGCGCCCCCTTTAATTTCTAATATATTTATTTAGAAATTTAAATGAATTTAAATGTGTATTTTTTACCGTCTTTCTTAGAAGGTGCTGATTTATAATTTTTTACTTGATTACAAATTTGAGAAATATATGAAATACTAATACCTAATTTAATAGCAGCTTTCGTAATAGAAACGTATTCTTTTTTTCTCGCAAGCTTTAATATTAATAGAAATAATTGATTTATTTTTACTTTTTCCTACATTTTTCTTATGACTTATTATTTGTAAATTTTTAATTCTATTATCTGTTTTAATATTATTAATATGGTCAATCTCTAAGCATCTTGGAATTACTCCTTTAAATACCTCGTAAACAAACCTGTGCTGACGATAATTTTTAGGTTTTTCAAGTTTTTTATCGTATAAAGTAAAAAATAAATAATCAAAACCATTGTTTGTCATCTTCTTAATTTTTCCAGTTTTTACATTTACAATTTCACCATTTTTAGAAGCTGCATAATTAGTAAACACTGGGTGTTTACCACCAATTATAACTCTTTGGTTTGCTCTAGTTTCATCTTTAAAAAGTTTGTAGTAGCCGTATTTACGGATAGATGGAAGGACTGTGGTGAATACCCAATGGCAGAATTTTTTAGCTGCTTTTAATTTAGAACTAAATACAAGTTCATAAAAGCCGGGCTCATTGATGAATGTGTACCATCTACCTTGTTGGACCTGAGGGGGCGAAACGTCCACGGCAGCTTTTTGGCCCTTGGTTTCATTTTGTTGGACTTGGGGGGGGGGGGGGGGGTGAAACGTACCCCCCAGCTTTTGAAGTTATTAATTGACATGTTGTTTAATAGCCTTTTTAGTGTCACGATATCCTAGAATCTGGGCAACATCCTTACCCTTAAACCAAACATTTTGTTTATTGTCAATAAAAGAAGATAATACTATTTCTAACCTATCACTAAAGAACTTCTTTTCTATTATATTCCTCATTTTTATACTTTACTTTTATCTCTTTAAGCCTATTTTATACAAAACTTTAAACCATTTTCTATCTACACATAAGATAGAAAGTGATTAGTCCAATTGTAGAATACGTAAATTTCTACTTTCCCTCTAACAAAACACAATTTTATCCAGATAACTTTATTAAAGCTTGTCTTGTTTACCAGTTTTTGTATGCAAAGTATTTCACACAGAAACTAGACATAAACCAAATTATTTATAAACTAACAGACGCGAGACACTCCCTCAGATCAAACTCAGCTGTTCTTGCTAATCATTTAATATTTAGTCTCGCTTTTCATGCTTTCTGGAAACAGTATAGAATTGGTAGAGGATGTGTATATACTTTAAACACACCGTTTAAATAATGTGAAGTACTTGGTTATCTAACTGGAATTGTTTACTGGTGCTTTCACAAAGGAGTGATTTGTAACTATCCCACCACTTTTCATAATTCTCCAAAGTTTGGGGAGAAATCTTAACATAAACTAGTTTATACTTTTCACTCCCCATTTCTTTCAAAAGTTTTTTGATTAGATAAAAAATGCTTACCATTTTCTTTCTACAGAATTGATTGTTTAGTATTTCCACAACGTGGTTATCTATATTCATTAGTTTATTGTACAGTTCACACTTTTGATCCTCAGTTAGATGTAGTCTTCTGGAAACTTGATCAACCTTTTTTTCATAGTGATACTTTCTCTGATAAATACTCTCCTTTCGAAAATGAAATCGATCGTACTCTTTCAAGTCAAAATAACCGAGAACATGACCATTAGTTGTCCCACAAGAATCACAAATATTATAACCTGATTCAATAAAAAAAAAAACTATCGCTTTGGCAATTACTACATCTAACTTTTTTACAAACCCCCTAGTCCACTTTTGATTGGGTGTTATTGTAACTTCTTAATATTTCCAAATATTTTGCGAGCGAGATGTTTATGACAACATTTACTGGAGGTATAGACATAATCGCACAACAGGATTCTTATCTTATACATAGGTAGTTTCTTGAGTTGGACGATTTAGAAAAAAATGGCTTCAAGTTCTTTGATAGTTCGTGGTTTTATTAAGAGTATTTTTTTTTCATTAATTCTGTTACCTAATGTGGGATGGAGAGAGGAAGATGTTGTGGATATTTTGTTGGCGCAACTCGAAACATTGTTGATAAAATACTGCCGGAAACACTGTTTGCTATTTTGCAAAGTACGGCAATTATCCATTTGCTTTAGGTTTTAGGCTGCAGACATTTACCTCTATTAAGATATTGTCGTTGTAAGCTCTCGTGTGTTTTTAAACTTTTTTGTTCTGTATATCTTTCTTATTTTTTTCTTCTTATTATTTTTTCATTATAATGTCTTTTTGCAAATCAAATTTGTTCCTATAGATCATTCCTTTCATGTGGTCAGCAGCCATGCAAACTTCTTGTAACAAAATAATTTTTTTACCCCCAAAAAGTTCAATTCCTAAAGGAGTTTTTAGTACGCCAACATCTCAGTTGTTTCACTTTTGTGATTAGGCCCTATCATTCCAACATCCGATGCAGCTAACTGCACATTTGATGTTTGACTAGTTCGATACCCGTCTGCAGAGACGGTCACATGTCAGAAGAACACCTTGATGGAAGGCAACACAACGCAGTGGTACCTTGAAAAGGAAGAAGATTAGCTTTTTGAATGATGCAATGTCTGTTTTGCATGCCCTACAGCGTCGTTTGCCATTCAACAAGTGTCTTTGTCCCATTTGACCGTTCCTCTGAAAAAAGGCGCATGGACGTTTCATCGCATTAAGACTATTTAGCAATAATATTGAATGAGGCTGAGTAGGATGTGAAGAATTATGTAGATCGAGAAGACTGTTATCCACCTAGATAAAGGCCGAGATGCATAACAGCCTCCGAGACCGACATAATTCTTTATATCATACGAAAGCGGAATTCAATAATTATTTTATTATTTATTCAAATTATTTCTAAGTTCGTAACAAGCTTACTTCCTGGTAGACTTCCCTCCTTTTCAAATACCGAAATCCCTTGTTCTTGAATTTATATGTAAGGTGTTTCTTTCTGTATGTTTTTGTATTTCTTTTCTTTTCTTTTTTTTGTTATGCAATTTAATAACGCCTTTATTTAAAGTCTTGTCCTGCCCTGATTAGCATTATAGCTATTTGCAGGACATGAAGTATTGTAAACTTTATATTTCTTTAAATAAAGACATTGTTGTTGTTGCCTATTTCTTGTCACGGTTTATGGACATAAATACCGTCAGAGGTTTTTGTTTGCTTCTTTGTTTTTTTTTTTTGCAACTTACTCCTCAAAAGTAGATAAAATCCATATGGCAATGTGTTTTGCGTATTCTTGCTATTTCGTCTTTGGATAGCCCTGAACGCCATTTTTTTTTTTTTTTTCATTTCACTCGCACCGTAAACGGCTACGCGGCCGCGCCTGGAGTGAAACGATGTTGATCGATGGTCTGCTGCCCACGCAGTCTCGTTTCCGATCAAATATATCGCCTATGGTATATTACTTGCATCTTCCAAATTTGGTTAGCGCCAGTTGGTCATGGAGAATTAGCAGTGGAACTGGAGCCAATCAGACACGTCGAAATATTTTAAATGGATAATAACATGATGTACCCACAATATAAGCTACAATGTTTGAATAACCTTCCATCGTTCATATATATGTTGTAGTTAATTGTTTTTATCGCAGGTAATTTTCATTTTTCTCTTGGGTCAACTTCATTAGCATGCATTTAAACAAAAGAAAAACAAAAATTGCCCGAGATGAAAAAAAATAACTACAACATATAATTATGTGCTCTAATAGGCCTTATTAGCGGAGCTCCCGCGCGCGCGAAGCGGAGCACCATGGGTAAGAAAATTTGGTAAACCATCTATCCCAGAGAATTTGGTTATGACGTAGCGTACGCCCGTCCGTACATACACTTCATGTAAGCCGATGTCAAATGTCACAATTTATCTTGCACAACTTGACTAGCCTCTTAGTTATGTAAGCCATCCGTATGAGTACGATTAGATTGACAGCTGTCAAAATCAGACATCCACTGACAATTATCACTTGACCGTCTCGCGGGCTCAGATAAAAGACCAGTCGTTTTGCCCCTATATATAAGCTGATATAATATGTCACACTTACCAATTCAACATAAAAACGAAACTACGCCGGGCAAGGCTGTCAGTTGGCTGACAGTCGTTTAAAGTTACATTGGCAGGCCAAATTAAGGTCAATTGACAGCTGTCAAAATGGGACATGTGCAGACCGCTATCAGAAGACAAATAACGAGGGCTCAGGTTCGCTCAGGTACACCATCTGGCATTTTCCAGTACATGCCGGACGGAAATGTCCTACTCACACTCGTAGTCTGTTAATTCGAATATTCGCCATTGTAATGAAGGTTAATTGACAGCTCTCAAACTAGAGTATACGCTGACCATCATCACTTGAGTGGATCGCGGGCTCATTTTTCTATCTATTGAGGTCACGTAGTGTTTAAAGTTTTGCGCTGATGTTTTATTTGATCACGGGCTCAATTTGAAGCCCCATAGCTTTATAGAAAATCTCTCCATCCTAGAAAATTCGGCAATCACGTGACCGTACACCGACCACCCGACACTCCGTCCGTCCGCACCACAGGCATACCAATGTTTAATCTCACACTTTCTAGCTAGTTTGGGAGCCTGCAACCTGATATTGTACATCCATGTTTTGATTAATTGACAGCTGTCAAAACAGTGTTTCTGCTGACCAGTATCGCCTGACCGTATCGCGGGCTCAGCTATCGACCCTCTGAGTTCGAGTAATATTTTGAAGGTATTCGCTGACAAGTTGCTACTTTTCAAATGATCGCAGACTCAAGTTGAATTTTTTTAAAATGCATATAAAATAAGACGTGTTTCATGAGCCGCACTTTTAAAATGTTGATTTCGAACTGAACTCGGACACGAAAATTCAACCGGCTTTTACATTTACATGCAGGGAAGGCAATCGCTTTTGACTTTTCTCACTGTCACGCGTTGATCACGCTCTACGTCCAATTTTTATATTCTGATTGGTCAAAATTTGACAGGTGAGTTTATGCGGAAAATTTTTGCAGCGTCTGGAGACTTGCTTACTGATAGCTGGAACTGAGAGAGTTTTGTGTCATCTTGTGATGTTTTAAACTGTCTTTTTCTACTTGGTGTACAAAATGAAATACAGCTGCTATCAAGATTGTTCTGTAATTCGTGGCTGGTTTGTTTATTGCGCTTTTTGTTGACAAATGCACCGCTTGTCAAAGTCATCGGAAATCCGATTTCGGATGGCATCGTTTTCAAAAATGAGCTTACTCACTTTCCCTTGCTTGAGGCGTAAGAACGTTGAAAAGTCTCAAGCGATTCTGGAACACTTGATGACCTTCAGCAGCCGCATCTCGACTGGTAAGCTTGAGCCGTTATTGTTTTTGACGTTTTTTTTTTTCGGTTTTCTGAAGTCGAGCGTATGGTTTATATTATGCGGCTTAACTTAAAACACGAGCAATGATCTACCCTACAAAAGGAAACAGGTTTAAAAAGCCTTTAGACATTTTTTGACCCGCAAATTCAAAGAAAAGGTTCCGAAGATTATATAGTTATGATTTTGGCTGTAAACAGAAAGCTCTGAGCGATTTTCTTGGCTCGAGTTCATCTTGAAAAAGAGCGAACACCGGGAAGCCGGCTTAAAACATAAATGAGCTTATGCTTGCCTGACTCATGATTTTCTGAGACACTTTCCTCTCAATACTTCTCTTCGTGAATGAAAATTATTGTCTCTGTACATGTTTCACCGAATTAAACTTATTTTATTGATTGTTAGTAGTCCCTCTCGCAATTTTCATCGCTGCACCGGTTGTTTCCAGTCCAACATAAACATCGCATGTAGGAATACTCAAAACGCCGCGCGTAAATATCACTCGCTTTTCAAGATTACACATGAAATGAAACCTAAACATAACAATTCTCTATCATGTTGAAGCGTAAATGGTAACTCTATTAATCGTACTGCAAATTTAGTGCCTGTCAAAAGTGAGAACCCGTCCGGCTGGCCGAAAAGTGATTTTGGGATTTTTTTTTTATCGTTTTCATTAAAAGCCCATAATTATCACATAGGACCAGATTTTTCTAACAGAAAACGTTTTATAATTCAATGCTATAATTTGTTGTGCAAAGGAAGCGCGTGCTTTGATCGTCGTGGATATTGAATGAGTGCAAATTCTCTTGCAAAATTGTGAAAAACTGCAGAATTATAGGTTTAAATAGGGCAAAAAAGAACAAATTCTGTCCGAGGTCTGTGTACTGTTTACCTGAGAAGTGATGAGAAAAAGTATGTTTAAAAGGCTGGTTTACACGCCACCAGATTCGTCGCCAAGATTTACTAGTAAACTAAACTTGTCGAACACAAAAAAACCGGCCTGATTTTTATTTTGGCCTTTCTTTTAGACAGAGGAATGCAACGTGTAAATTGGCTGCCACCAAGGACTATCGTGGCGCATGTGTTTCTTAAAATTATATTTCGGAGTTGTCCAATTATCCATAGTCTCTCTAACGGAGCAATGTTGGAGAGACTGGTGAATGCCATGTTATGATGATACAGCTAATGCAAATACAATACACGAATAGGTCTATTTGTTTTCCAGGCCTAATCTACTGTGATCGAACATAATTGCTATTTTTCGGTGTACAAATAACTTGATGTAAAAGTTGTTTCAGTCTTGGACGGTCGAATTCTGATTTTTCTCTAAAATCGCTCAGCCTTTGCCTCAAAAGTCAAATGAATGTGCCCTGATCTGTGCATTACAAGTTTATTGTTTGATTTAAATTATGAATTTATTAACGGGAGCTTCGCTTTTAGCCCTGGTTAAATCTATATATTAAAAAAAGATCACAGTTGACTTTGTTTCTCTCCCAAATATCGCTTGAGCTTTGTTTTCAATTTGTCTCGAAAAGATCGCAGGTACTAAGATGAATTGAAAACAATCATGATGCAGTATGCATTTTATTGTGGGAAAACAAAGAGTATTATGGTACTTCTTAATAAGGCCTATGATCTTAGCGACTTGTTTTCAATGGGAGCTCCCTTGTTATAATAATTTTGTCTTGAGCTTGAAAAAGCATCGAGATATACATATTGTGGTTCAATTATTTAATCCTTAAATTTTATCTTTTTTTTGTTTTTGGGCATGGTAATATATGATAATGAGTTTGAAACAAAAGAAAATAAACTTTGAACCAAGGATGAAATTAACCAGAAGATATAATTATGTTACTGGATTAAAAAAATTCATTATCTCTTGATTGCTGTCCACGAAAAGATGTCAAACTCCATATGAGCTCTTGTAATGTGTGTTTTACTTTTTATTTATTTATTAAAGGTGACGTAACAAAGATTTTGTTGAAGAATCGAGTTCAGACGCCAAAATATTTCTGGAAAGCTGTTTGCGACCCTACGGGAAAGGAGTCCGTTTTGTTTTATGCTGAAAACCCTGAAAACAAAGTCAAAAGGCGTAATTGAATGCACAAGTATTGGTATGGCTAAAAGGGAATTTGCAGTGCCGAATTTCAATGCAAACAATTGTCGTCCGTCGACCACAGGTTTAAAAGACTTAACTTCGATTCTAACTGGTTTTGTGCGTTAATAGATTGATTTTGACAGAAGTGTATTCAGTTATGGTTGATGCGAGATTGAAACAGCGCAACAGTATTAGAACTAAACTGTTGTTCATTCGAACTAGCTTTAAAATAAACATAAAATGCCGTTGTTTATGTTTTCTTGAGACCTTTTTAAGACCCCTTTCGTATTTTAGTTAGCAGTTTGAATAGGAAAGAAATCAACGTGGGTTTTCTTGTTTTGGCTTTGTTTTATTCTGAATAACTAAATAGCGAATCAGCGGGCGAATATTAAGAAATGCTTTTCCCAGCAAGCAAGGTCTCCGTTTCGTTTATCGAGGCGAAGAGAGAGAATCTTCATGTCGATTGTCGAGATGAAGCGAGGTCAGAGAAATCACAAGAGGAGGGGAGGGTGGAGGGGCGAAAAAAGGGTAGCTCTCCCTTTCTTTTCCTGCCCTCGCTCACTTGTGATTTCTCTACATATTCTTCAAATGTAGAGCTTGCGGGGTAGAAATGTTCAGATCTTTATCACTGTGGAAGATGGTTGAGTCATCATACTTCACCTGAAGAGGCTTTCGTGTTTTATTCTGCTAAGTCATGCTTTAGTAAAGCATCTTCTAACCCTCGGACGTAAAAGGCGTTGCGGAGTGAGAGATTTTGGTATGTGATGGAACCCCTTCGTTGTTTTTCATATGTTTCACTATTTCGAAAAGATATTACCTTCAGGGGAAAGCCGTTTACTTTTGTCGTTGAAAGAAGTTGAAAAACATGGATTTAGAATATAATAAAGTTGCACTTAGACAAGTGGTGAGAAAACGGGTTAGTTTTCAGGATCGCAAGAAAGAAAATACACCAAAATTTCCTGGCATCAAAATATGATATTAAGCAACCTTCTGACGCTATTTAAGGTTAATGTGAGTTATTTAGAACTTTTTTATTCAATATTAAAAGTATTAGGTTTTGAAATATATTTGCGTTTTTTTTTTTTCAATTCACCAGACATACAGAATTTTTTACCTGTCACGGAGGTTATTTGCAAAACATCACTCTTTAAATAAATTTCTGGTGTCGGATTTTCAGTAAATGAGGGCTAGATCGAGCAAAATTCGGATTTTGTCAATTTCAAAGTTTTTCGTTTACTGATGTCATAGTGATATCGATTTAACTAACAACTGCATTAAAAAACTTTAATTCATAGTCAATTACTGGTGAGAATTTTGTAGCGATCGGACAAGGCTAAAATCACTTTTAAGGAGATTGAAAAACATCGGTATTGACCGCCGCCTGGTTGGCTCAGTTGGGAGATCGACGGTCTGCTTAGCGGAGGGTCACGGGTTCGAACCCCGGTCGGACCAACACTAGGGTCTTTAAATAAATCAGAAGAAATTTCTGCCTTTGTAATGACGACTGCAAACGGCTAGAATTTCTAGTCTTCTCGGATAAGGACGGGAAACCGTAGGTCCCTTCTCGCAGCACTTACACTTACCTGGTTCTTGTGGGACATAAAAGAACCCTCACCGCTGTTCGAGAAGAGTAGGGGACGTAGAACCCGGTGTCGAGGTCAACCTTCACACATCACATCATTCACTTCATGGGGTGGGCGCGTACAGTAAGCTCATAAATGGACTAAGAGCGGCTGCCATTGGCGTCTTTGTATCCTGACGTCCGAGCTTACTGTTCACATGTTAAAAAAATGTATTTTAAAGAGTGCACGTCTGTTTTCCTCTCATCCACCACTCTTCTCTTCTTCTTCTTTTCCCAAAACTGTATCGAAACACTCTAAATACTCTATGTATGAGCAGAACACTTGGTCCTTTTTAATTGGCCTGGATACAGTTGGGTTCTTTTGGCAGCTTATTGCATCAATAGAACGAAATTCTCATTGTTATCATGGGATTGCGCTGGCCGAAATCTTAATGTCCTTAATCCATGTTATACTTGGTAAGGATTAAGGATACCATTTGACACAAAAGTGGTTCTTTATAACTAAACAGAATAGTTTACGGAATTTTTCCTAGGGTGGGGATTTGAATTTTTTGCACGAGTTAATTGAGGTACTAAAGAAACCGAAGCCAAGAGTGAACGCAAGGAGATTAATACGGCGAAGCAAACTGTGATTGTAATTTATATGTTGGTCAACTAGCCGTCTACATAGGTGTAAGTTTATGAGTGTATTGAATTAGATATTGAAAAGGTCAATGTCGGCTTTTACCAAAAAAAACATAATAAGTCAGAGAAAAATCTGCTGACGAGTAATGGGGACGTTACTTCCTCTCTACTTTCTTTAGCTTCGAAATGACAACCTACTAACTTGTCTCCCATTTCTTGGGCCCTGTGTAATGTTTAATTGACTCAGGGGTAAAAAAAGAAACAAGGGTCTTAAAAAGTCTCTATATTATTCTGCTATAATTGTTAGAAGCTCATAATGTAAACATTTGCACCCTTACCTCCTCCTTGAATATTCAATAACCACAAAAAACGATAGATCAGTAAAAAGAAAAGTAGCATAGCAAAATATGTTACAAGTGAAACAAAACGTTTTGTGCTAATGGAGTCACTCTGACTAGGCCTAAGTTCTTTGATGCATAACATCTAGTAAATGAGGCAGTTAAATTTTCTGTGGCACTTCTTTAGAATGCAAAATGAACCCTCATTCAGAAGATTTTTGTCACTGCGAGCTTCTAAAAAATGCTTACCAACTGCTGAAAATCAAATCAGCGAGAAACAGATCCAAGTTTAACTGGTGGACGGCACGTACTGTTTGAGTCTTCGCGATGCGAATAGAGTGTTTTCACATGACGTCACGGCGGCCATATTGGAGTCCCAATTGAATCCTATGGGAGTTGAACTCTTTTCTTATGCAAACGCTTTATTTTGTTTCAATAATTTGCATAGATGCTGGCCACGTGAGTGAAAACACTCTGTAAATGTGAGTACGATTGTTCATTATTTTAGAATAATCTGTTATTGGAACGTATAGGCATACACGTTATGAAAAGGACAGTTGGATATACACGCTTTTAATAAGTCTGGGCGCCATCTGGAATTTTCAAAGAATGACGTCATTCGCGGAAAGATTATACACGTGGCCAAAATGGCTACAAAGATGAAAATTCTGTTGACGTTGATTTTGCAGTGTGTTCATATAAAAAGAAATGTTTTTACTTTTTATCAAGAGGAATACTTTCTTCATACAATATCTTTATGGGTATGTTATCGTAACTTTCGTTCAAAGGTATTCGTGGATCGACGATATCGAGGGCAGACGAGAGCTGATTTAAATGCAAGATAGATCTTCTGGTTATCAGTTGTCTTCCTAACTGCTTCCTCTGGAGACTATCCTTTTCTGAAGCCAAAAAATATATATCCAAAATAATATATTGTTCTTGTTAGGGCATTGAACCAGCTGATAATAAATAACTCACCCTGCTAAAAGGAGATAATGTAGCTATTCGGTGCCTATGAGCAATATGGGTCATAGCTACACTTTTCAAGACTGGAATTGCTTTCGATACTTAATCGAAAGGATACTAGGCCTGTGAATTGGCTTATGAAAAATAAATGCAAATTGCTTGAAGAGGATGAGAGCTGGCTAATCTAAGCAATTTGTTTGGGAGATATAATGATTCTTTTAAATCAATTCATAAGATAGAGACGAAGAGATGAGCAACCCACGCTTCTGTTACCAGGGACATATAGTCACTATACCAAGGACTCTACTTTATAAACTTGCATTGGCATTGAACAATGATTTGTATTGATTTATCTGAATCAAGGCCAACATTAAAGGAATAGGGGTTGAACCTGTTTACCTTCTTAATTTCTCACAGGAAGGCGAATTATGACAGGCTAAGCTTAGGGAACCTTGATTATAGAAATATTTTTCAGGTTTTTTGGGTTTTTGTTGATATTTTGGCCTGAGGTATACTTAGTCAAGCAAATAATGATCTTACCTAGATATATTAAAAGAATATATATACTATAAAAACATAATAATAATAATATATCGATTCAGGTCAAAATCTATTCATGGGTCAAAACTAAAATTCCCATTGCTACGAACTACATTTCATATATTGCTTAAATCCAAAACAAAAGAAAAAATAACAATGTTAAATAATCAAAATTGATAATAAATATGATAAATGAATGAATAAATAAGTGAATAAAATGAAATCGAACTACAATATTTAAACAATTGATTTGTTTATCACATAACCAAAGACGGCCAAACATGACGAGTCGCCTCCCTGCCTACCTAATTTAAATTTGGCAGCCAAAAATAGAAATGCTAATAATAACAATATTCTATATTATTGCGTAGATCAGGTATTATGATGAGTGCTTATGGGCACGAAAATGAAGGGTAAACAAGCGTCTTAAATCACTGATTATTTTCTTATTATTTACTTTGCTCGGTTTCCTTTGTTCTTTTCAGGGGAATACACGCATACTACACTACTAAAGCTGCCCCCGCTCTGTATGTTGTCGGTCAACAGTATTGTTGGTCTTGGTGCAGCTCTTCGAAATGTACCGATTGATAATGAAGATTTCCACACATATCCCATACACTAAGGGTGAGATAAAAACAGGAAACTCAAGGTTCCATGCACTGTTTCAGTTCGATTTACACAGCTTTGCTAAAAATATTCCCAGTCCTCAGGAGAGGGGGGAGGGGTGTTCTCCGCGTAAACTTTTGAATTTTAGAAGGTGTTCTAAAAATGGCTGAAAATGCATCCATAAGATAATTACCATCCTTTATAGTCGTGTACCGACTCTTTTATATAATTATATTGTCACTACAGATTGCAACAGTCGGAAAGCTGGAACTTCTTTGTATTGGAGAAGACAAAAATGGTAAATTGTCCGATATCAAAATTGACAGGCAATATAAAACAACATAAACCACGTCTGTGGGTTACATTGCGTACTTACCGTCTGTGGTGGTAAAACCGCTGCCAGCTCCATTGCCCCTCGCGGCTTAGCAGTAGTGTAGAACAATCAGTTTTTCCAAAAGACGTTTCCTTTGTGAACACTCTGTACCTTTATTGTCCTTGCTATAGTCAGTCTTCAGGGTCCTAACCCTTATTCCCTCCCCCTTCAAAAAGTTGAGAAATCATTGCTGTATCGTTTCAGTATCGATGACAAGAGAAAGTAAACTGTGCTTCACAAAACCAATCACTCGGAAAAAACATCGATCCAAAAGCAAATTATTCTGGGTAAAAACTGTAAATGTAATATGAATTTTACAGTCAAAAAACTAATCTAATTGGTTTAAGAGATTTAAATAAAAGGAAATAGATAGAGCATGGAAACTAAGTGTAAATTAAAGGGTTTGACAGAATATGTAAGTGAAAAATCCGGATGAAGTTACTTAAAGACAAACTACTCTAAGACAATACTAGTTTAACAATTTGTTTTCCGAAGATTTTGAAACCAATAAGTAAACACATAAGTAATTATTTATGATACATTTTCGAAATTTGTCATATTCTTAGTCTTATACATTGTTTTATTTTAAGAGACGTAAAATCGGTAGACAGGCCATTATTATTTGTATCAAAGTGCTGCTCTGGATAATAATATTCGAGTATTGTGAAAAGCATACTGAAGCGATATTCCAAACCGAATAACAAATTGTTGACATTAATTAAGGGATGAAGGGTGGAGAATTCACAAAACCTTATTGTTACAACACTACCAAACGTGCATTACTTGTCCAGCCTGACTAATCTATTTGAAACTTTTCCCATTTATTGACGTTGACGTTTATTCGCGTGCCAAGTTGAAACTTTTAGCTGGATAAAGACAAAAGAACGAGATAAACAACAAATTCCTTTAAGAGGGGTTTTTCATTTATTCAATATTTAATTATGACGTTGATTGATCTCCATTACACGCGTACGTGGGAACGATATTTAAATGTTTGACTTAAGTATGTTTTGTCTTAAGTCTACAGTATATACTTATTACTTATATTGTTTTTTCTAAAAGAGTATAAATTACAAAAGCCAAACCGATTATTCACATCTCATTGAACTAATGAAACCATGGGTTTTGAAATTAAGCTCTTGGGAGTTTTACTGCTTTCTGCTTACTGTTGCCGAGGTACATTTTATGTACTATCTAAACTCTAAGAAGACAAGAAACTAATTAAATATTTTCATTTCGTTTTCTTTTCTTTTCTTTTTTCTCTCTCCATTCACACTGCACATTAGTACTAAATCGGTACAGCAGATAAAGCAAGAGAAGCACAAGAAAACACTGTCCTAGCTATGCATTCTGTATAATATGAAAGACATTTTTTTTTCCTTGATCGCGGCTTATTTACTGTACTACACTAACTACTACTACTACTACTACTACTACTACTACTACTACTACTACTACTACTACTACTACTACTACTACTACTACTACTACTACTACTACTACTACTACTACTACTACTACTACTACTACTACTACTACTACTACTACACCTACTACACCTACTACCACCACTACGTTGTTATCACAGGGCTTATGGAATCTTGGTTAATTGTTTTAAAAATAGTTTACGCTTTGAAGTGAGGTTTATAAGGAGTCAAGCAAAGTATATCATGTGTTGATCAATATTATCACCAACAGGATTCCTGAAATAAGTATTTGTCGTACGCTCCGCAGTAATAGGAATACTACTAATAACAATACTTAATTGAAAGTCACGTATAATGATAGTATAGTCATATCTGGAGAGCATGTGGAAGCGTATACTTACTTTTTTAAACATTCATATCCGTTTTTACTTAAATGATTTGGGCGAAATGCCTTTTTTTTCCCTTTTGCGTACTCTGCATAATTGTTACTGATTAGAACCAGATATAATACGAGCTCAATATGGAGGGAATAACAACCATCACATAATAAATAGAGGCCAAGCTGCTAAAGAAAGATGTGGCGGACATTTATGTTTATTACCATATATTTATTTTGAAGCACCTGATGCAAGCCTCTATTCCGGGAAACTAAGCCATGGGGAAGTTTAGGGAAATATATTTAACAAGACGCTGTGTGAGCGTATATTTGGGCGTGGTCGTACTACGGGTATGATACCTTGAACATGCCTTATTGCAGCTAAAGAACTGTCATCATATCTTACCAGAGAAGACAAATCCTTTACTCTACTTGTTTGCTGAACCACACAGCTTATACAGTATGTCCCAATCCACAACAAAAATAGTGTCACTTCACGACAATGTTTGAAAATATGCACATCTTCAATGCAGACATGCTTGGAGCCAAATTACAACATAGGACATAAGTGGTTACAGCCCAGAGGGTAAGGTTTATCTCAGCTCCACTGATACTGACAGATGTGTTTTCACACCCATCACTTTGTACAGTGTATTCCGGTTACTAACAAGGGCAAATAAAGTTCCTTAAGTCCAGTATCCACAAGGATTAATAAGAGAGTAACACATTTTATAAACTGCTATAGGGCAGCACTGTTTACAGGAACATTGGTAACTATTAACATTTGATATACTACAATTTTCAACATTGCTTGAGAAAAGATGAGGTTCAAAGGTGGCAATATGTACACCTTTGAGTTCATATATATCCTCATTCCTATGTAGAGTCTGAAAATATTGTACTAATTTATGCATGGATGGTATTTCCAACAATACACATGTCCCTTCACTGTGACTGTTATGATACATATCTCTAGCATGAGAATCAAATGCATTATATCCCCCAGCCTCAGTGCTGTAGATACCAACACAAATAATTACCACCATTAAAATGAATGATTTGTAGTTCAGTGCCAAGAGTGTTTCAAATGCTGTAACCTGTGAGTGGCATACAGCTATTTCGAGAAAGGTTGTCGGAAAAAGTGCACGCGAAAATCCCGAAAGGTATTGTGGGTGGTTTTGAATTCACTGTTTTTCAAAGAAGTTTGAAAGAATGACACGAGAGGCCATGGACGTATGTTTGCGAGTGCTAAAGGAAAGCAACAAAAGTAGGTTCGACAGCTACAGTGTCAGGAACAGTGTATTGATCATATCCCATATTACTTTTCGGGATTGTCGCGTGCACATTTCTTTCGTCAACCTTTCTCGAAATAGCTGTGTACAGTAGTGATGGATGTTACAAGTATAACTGTCACTGTATTCAAGGTGGAAAAATTGCTCCAACACCGTAACCATTCCTGGCAATTCTGTTAACATTGACATAGATTGTCTTGCAAGCAGTGACAGACAAGAGTATAATTGAATACCAACAATCATTATTTGAGTCATATCATAAACTGAAGTAATCTTTGTTATCTTACTGTAAATTAAAGCGCACAGACTCATTGCGACACATCGTTGTCCACCATTTTCCCCAAATCATGTAAAATTTCCTTGACAGTATGGAGCATTAATTGTTTTTGCAGCATCTACATAAACTGAAGGTCCTGGATTCTTCTCTATATCAGTACAAAGCTTAAATTGGCCAAAATTAACCCGGTGATTCAAACTGTTTTAAGCAGTATAAAATGGATAATTACATGTACAGTGGGTCAAATTCTTACTTAGAAGCCTATTTGGATATCTCATTCCACCTAAATCGCCTGTGCTCTGATGCTTGGATGACACCTTCCCTCGTTTACGAACTAGTTTTGGAGTTGCCCCTTAAGTAAAAACCCCACACTGTTACAGTTACTTCTGTACCTGTTTAAGTGTAAACCTTTTGTACTTTTAACGTAACAATGAATTTCAGACGACAATGGTGTATTTTTCCGAATACTCTTCCATACAAAAAGTGACACTTTCCGTGTTTTCTGTAACAAAGATTTTAATTTGTTCATTGGTAGTCTGCTAGGGGCATGACGGTAACCTGTCGTTTCGTTCCATGGTCAGATCGTTGACATCGTTCCAAGTCAGATCGTTCCAGTCAATAGTCAGATCGTTCAATAAAATAGTCAGTTCGTTCCACAAAAAGTCAGTTCGTTCCACATATGAAAAGTCAAGTAAATCTTTCTAAATTTGTTGAGAGAACTTTATGGCGAAGAAAAACGTTTCGTTCATACCAGAAGCTGGTAAAATAATAATCGATCCAAAGTCGATTCGATCCATCCTAAATCGTTTGAAAACAAACAAGAGACGATTTCAACCAGCCACGGGCTTTAACAATTAAACCGCTGCTTTGAGAGTTTTTAAGCTAGAATCGATCGATAGTTTTGAAAGATATAGCACAACAAGTAAAAGCTAAGCCGTTCTGAAGGTACAGTATTTCGAAGCGCTTGTAACCTAAATATTTCTTTGCAGCGCCCGATTTATACAAATTTTGAAAACAACGCGAGTTTCGAATTACAATCTCGATGTTATGGTAATTTGTCATGCCGAAAATATAATGGACTAACCTGATTTAAACCAATGAAATCGTAAGTTCTGTTATAAATAAATTTCCCACGACGAGAACTCAATTCAACTTCTTTTATTTCCTCCACAACGCAATTTTCCTTCTGTACAACTAGCTCATTACCTTCTCTTGTCGTCACCTCGCTGCCATCAAAACACTCTAACACTAAACTTGCTGATAATGCAAAATCCCGACGCACAGCATCGTATGAAAAAACACAACACGCAATACAAAAACAAGTACATTAACCGTCACCCTGCTAAACAAAATTGAAGAAGAATTGTTGCAGTTATCACAGTAGTTCCAAAAGAAGCCTCAGTCCCTTTTGGTTTCAATTGTTGACAATCGTCTCTTCCTTCATCAGAACAGATTTTTATCACAGGCAACTCGCTGTGTTCCGCAATGCAAAATCAAAATCACTATTGTCACACTGATAACCAGCTACACAAATCTTGCGACTCTCAAACTTGTTCAACATTCCTCTATTCAAACTCTTATCCATTTTACACGTACACTCCTGATATTCCGATTTGTTATTACGTCTATGGGGTCCATGAGTCTTTGATGTCATTGAATGTCTTGATAATTTCCTTTGTCTTTCTTTGAGTTCGCCGACCAGCCCATTCCGAAAACGCTCAGAGTTATTTTTTAGTGCGGGCCTACCGCGAACAGTGTGTGCATTTGTAAGTTTAACCCGGAATAACATGATTGAACAATATGTTAACACGTTCCTCGAAACTCCGCGGCCAAATGTTATCCAAACTGCTTCTCACTGCTGCTTCGAAAAATTTCGGATCAAACGATATCCAAATCGTCCCTCATTGGATTATCTACTCGACCTAACAAAATCGACCAATCACAAAAAATGGACATAAAAAAGAGAAAAGAGCAAATTCAGATGACCTCTTAGGAAACATGCATTTAAAACTGTCTTTCGATGATTGGTGCATTTCGATCCTCTCGTCAAAAAAATGTCAGACGTCAATCATCTTAGCGGACCTCTTAGGAAACGAAAGTTTTCTTCAACGGGTTCAAAAGGTCATTGTTTATGGTTTGTGATTGGTGGATTTCGATCCGTTTTTTGAGTTGCTGTGTTTCAATGTTCGTTGCTTGTGATCTTATTGTGACCAAAACCCGACGTTAATATTCCAAATATTTTTGATAGATTTCATTCCTGGACTTCAGACTTCCAAATTTCGATGAGGCAAAAATACTGAAGATTCAGATTAAATTTTGAGATCGTAAAAGTGCGATTAAGTGCCGCCCGGGGGAGCGAAGACACGAGGGTCTGATATTGTACAAGACGTTCGCATGACAGACATTCGCCTCGCTTCGCTTGTTTACTTGCCTTGTTTACGTTAGCACGTATTGCGTGCCTATTGCACATTTGCGTCAAAACAAGCCGTTTCCATTACTCTATTTGGGCCACGCCCAAATACTAAGGGAAAGGCAATGGCAACTTAATGTAAACGTGGGTCTCAAAACCTATCAATACTACTTCTCGATGCTTACGCCGTGTAATTATGTTTGTTTATAAACGGTAAAGAATTATACCAGGAATTTTTTTTCATTATTTTCAGTTATATTTCTACATTTTTTTATTTTTTGCTTGATGGAAAAATTAAAATTGGTACGCTTGATTAGTTTCCGCAACGTCCAAACCGAAAAGGAAAATTCCGTGAAAAAAAAAAAAAGAAAAACCGATTATTACAAAGCTATGTAACTATGATATTTTACTGCATGATCAACGTCGCGTTCTTAATTTATAGACGTTAACTTGTACTCCGAGTTGATATGGACAGAAAAAAACAAAATCAAAAACCAAACATAACAAAACAAACCGCAACACGACCAAAAAAATAAAATAAAATAAAACAAAAATAAGTTATATTCCAATATCGATGACATGAATTAAATATCATCACACAGTGGCGTACATGTTAGTATAATCTATATTTATATGTTTGTTAACTTTCCAGTATATAGCACTTGCTGCCTAGAATTTTCTCCACACCTACGCATTCATAAAAGTATATAAAAATAACAAAGCCGAAAGCATTATCCCTAAAATCTTATGATCACTTGCAGCCATGAGCTTTAAAATGCAGCTCATGGTAGTTTTACTGCTTGCAGCTGTTAGTGGAAGCCAAGGTATAAATTTTAATATCGATTGATAAATTTCAAGTTATGGAGAATACCTGTTGACTTATTATTTTGTTCTGTTTATTTTTCTATGTATATGCAGCTTCACTTGCACTCAAAGAAAGTAAGTGGAACATAATTTAATTTAGAAGAGAGCTAGGTTCCGGAGAGCGCTGAAAGCTGTCCTATACTGTTTGCTTTAGTTTTAAGAAAATTCAATGCTTTCTTTATTTAAGGTCGAAACAGCAAAACGCGATGAGTGCTATCTTAATGCATACTACAAAAAAAAACTTATTTCAAGTCATCTACAGAGCAAGATCGAGGGATTTGATTACTATTAAATTGTAAACTCCGTGTGACTGATTGAACGCAAATGAAAGTGGAAAACAAAGCTCTCGAATTCTTATGAAGCCCCCCATCCCCCCCCCCCCCCAAAAAAAAAAAAAAAAAAAAAAAAAACGAGGAGCAGGAATTTTGAACATACTTTATCATGGTAAAACATTGGGAAATTGGGAATGTGAGTTAAAGTAAAGCAAGCAGAGTCGATTACCAAACCTTTCAATATTGACAGAAATAGCAATAGAAAAGAATGAGTGAACAGTAGTAAGGGTGTCTTTTTTTCCGCCCTCATATTACCAATAAAGGATCATGTCACTACTTACATTGGTGAAACCGGCAGAAACCTTAGCACGCGACTGACCGGACACAAACGAACGACTAGAAATGGTGACGTCAACAATCACATTTCTGAACACCATTTACAGACAAAACATCAAATCAACTGATACTCTGCGACATGCATAACGTATTGTACAGACTACTATGAACGACTCACATTAGGAAAATGGTTTACTAAGTTAGAACAAACGCCACTGAATCGTAGTCAACAGTTACCGGCACCGTACAAAAGACTTATTGGCGGAATCGAGCAAAACTAACTACGAGAGAACGACTGGACAACTGACAATTTGACTAACAATAAACGACCGTTTAACTGTGACAATAGACGGATCAAAACGCACCAATGACATTACGATTCTTCATAGCCAATAACATTACGGCTTAACTGACATACGACCAATAACATGGCGACTTTTTAACGCCAAGTTATTTAATTGATAAGTGAATTAAAATTGACCAAACAGGTCAATAACCAGAGTTTAATACCATCAACTGACGTGATATAACTCACTTTGACTCTGAAGATGACTACCGCACAGGCTGTCGAAACGTCACTCACTGTATACAACAACAATCCTATTCACTCAGACGATCATATCCGACTTACTTATGACATCATTTCCTGTTCATTACTTTTAATGCTTTTTACCCCCACCCCTTAAGTCAAATGTGAATTAGTATACTCAATTTTCAATTAACAGTCCAATCATTGAATTATTTACTTTTGAAACTTATTCAAAGTTGGAGATGAAATAAAATTAAAGGGCGTAACCTTTTCATCATAACCAACTGGCTGGTAGCTACAAAAAAATACCAGCTCTGTCACTTTTTTTTCCTGTATAGAACGTACGCTTGATAAAAATGATGAGGTACCAATTCCTTGGAAAACTGATACAGGTAGGGTATCAGCTGGAAGAATGGATAAACTAATCATATGCAATATAATAAAGATCTAGTGGCGCAGATGTAAAACTCGAACTAACGGAATGATGGGAAAAAATTTCTTACTCCAAATTCGGTTTGATAATCTTTTACTTAATCTGCCTATTGAAAAAAAAAATGTAAATTATACACTCCTTATGTGTTCTTGGGTCCGCGGCCACAGTAAAAAATATTATGAAACAGCATAAAAATAGAATTTTTCACCATATCATTCACTGATAATGAAATACTGACCAATATGACCGGGGCAATGGACAATATAGCGACTCTAACGACTGCAATTGTTCAACATTTTTTAGAATGGAATCTTGTCGAAAAAAGTTGACACGCACGGCGGAACAAAGCATTCGTGGGTGCTGAAATCCAGGGGTGTCTGACGTGAAATTCTCATTTCACTGTTAAGTTTCTGATATAATCATCACTCGAAGGGAGATTTCTTAAAAGTGAATTAGTCCTTCCGTGTATATTTCCAATAATCATGCAGTCAAATGTGAAACTATACTTTTGCTATACTTCTAGTATTATATTGTATAATATCATTGACCGTCTCACTAACAAACTTAAAACCTCACAGAAATTGTTAAAAACAAGACTTTTTTACACAAAGGCCCATGAAAGGAACGCCTTGACAATAGAAATAATATCGATTAGATTATTGAGTATGGTTCAAGCTTTGACTACCAAAATAGGTAACTTTTTTCCCCAAATTATATCGGAACATCATATGACGTGTACATTAGCATAGACAACCATGGTAAACAAGTTTTTGCTCGCCGTTTTCTGCGAAATTTGTACCCTTTTCTTGAGAAAATGCGTATGTTTTTTTCGTTCTTTTTTACCTGTTCATTTGTTTATTAATTCGCTCAAAATGGAGTTGTTGTTATTTTTCAGAGTATGCTGGAGACAAAGTTGTGAATAATAATCTCGATGAAAATGGTAAAAGTCAGTAAATTTATTGACAGCAGTTATTACACTACTAAAAACAAGAAAAATGACATCAATTGACGTTTAACGTAATTGTTCTAGAGGTTTGGTTAAAAGCTCTTCTTGTTGAGTTTGTGATAACTTTCCTTTTGTTCTAATAAGGTACTATAATTGGAAGCGGAACCAGCTGGTCTAGAGTCAAAAAGGAAAACAAAAAACAAAAACAAAACAAACTCAAGTATGTTTGCCACAACAAGCGCGATTACTGGTCATTGGAGGTCTCTATATATTAATCGCTGATGTTTCCTAACGTGTACTGCAATAAGGCCATTGCCAGTGTAGCCTGCGTAGCCGCAGCGCTTCATGAAAGTAATCAGATGGCCATATGGGGGCAACAAAGAGCAGGGTGAGCTAGGGAGGAGCCTTCTACGATCTATTGTATGGAAGCTATATTGGTATCTCAACGGACGGGAATGATCACCCAACTTTTTTTCTTTTTTCTTCAGTGGAGATTGATTCTGAGTTAGAGAACACAGGTAAATTAAATGGAGCTTTGTTTTCTTTATTGCGCTATTCATAAGAGTCTTGACAGCGTTAAAAATCTTACATTACATTATTTTCCTACTGACCCTGGCAAGGCATGAATCTCCTCAGTTTTCAAGTTTTATTGGGGGAGTGAACAGAAGACCACAATTTACTTATTTCAAACTTAGAAACAGTCCTCTAGAATTCATTTCCAGAAAAATCGAATTTATTTTATTTAAAAAATTGAACGAAATGGATTAAGGACGACATGGTTGTCCATACATTCTTACAATGGAGCTTACGATCGATCACCAGAGAACGCTGGCATATATTTCGTAAACGATGTCAGTATCTCCCGCGGTATACTTTGCAAGCCTTATCTAATACTTGCGCAGAAACAGCTGCTCGGAGAAAGGTTTGTTTGTAATAATATTTCGCCCACTTCGTTAGCATGACATGCAAATTGATAAAATGTACCGATTGTTCCTTCCCTTGCCAATTATTAGCTGAACAACACGAGGGGCTGTCCTTCTACTCAAACGTAATATCACCATGGGCATTTTCATTTTCGTCTTAAAGCCTTAAGACACTTTTTTGAAATAGCTACATGCAGTCTAACTAAGTCATGCGTTGTTTATATTGTTAGGAGATACAATCAATGATGTAGGCGCTAAAGGTAAGTTTGGAAAAATGTGGGGACGCCGCCAACTTTATAATCAACCCCAAGTTTATATTTTTCCCCCAAAATCAGACAGTCACTGATAGGACAGTCAACTTACTCTCTAGCTACCAACTCTCCTCTTCTCAGCCCTGTCGGGAATACGGTTGGTAGTAGTTACGAGGAGGTAATAGTGCCGAGTGGATTTAGTTTAATGTACAAAAAATGTCATCTAGCATCCCAGACGCCATCAACGATATTATTTGTTAAGTCTGTGATAAACTCGAAAAGTGAGCACCAAACATGACCATTTTTGTTTTAATATTTTATCCGACTTAATTTAAAGATCCTCAAGGAGCAAAAGTTAGCCGACCACAGTTTCGACCTCCTAGACGAGCTCGACAACGACCTGGACGTGGACGTCCAGGTGGTGCGCGCAGACGTCTACGTGGTCGTGGGCCCGGAAGGGGACGAGGAAAAAGGCGTGGCCGTGGACGAAGACGTGGATCTAATCGTGGAGCGAGACGTGGACTAGGACAGGGGAAAAGACCTAGACGTGGAAAGGGACTTAGACGCGGACGTGGACGAAGCCGTGTGCGTGGGCGTGGACGTGGACGCGGGCGTGGACGTGAACGCGGTCGTAGACGTAGACAGCGACGAGGACGAGGACGTGGGCGTGGACGAGGACGTGGACGTGGACGAGGACGTGGGCGTGGGCGTGGTGGACGTGGACGTGGAGGCGGACGAGGTGGACGCAGACAAAAGCAAAGGGTTGGAGGTGTCTGTGTCAAAAAAATACCTTTGTATATTATAGATTTTGTTTTTCTTTTAGTACTTTATTTATTTATTTATTTATTCACCTCCGTCTGCTAGTATAATTATAAGCTACTTAACATTTAACACTTAAATTGTTAATGGAAAGTATTTGTCTTTACACAGCTTGGACCTTAGATTTAAGATAATATTTATTATACATATCTATTGTTCTTACAGAATAATAGTTCACAATTTCTTCTTCTTCTTCTTGCTATTCATTTATTTGTTTATCTATTTACTTATTTTGTTGTTGTTGTTGTTTTTTTGCTTACCATTCTATTTCCTAGTTTAACGTTTAAATTCTGCTTCTATATTCTGAAAGTTTAAATGCGTTTCATATCGCAGGACCAAGGCCCCAGGACGCTTTTGACAATGACATAAATGGTTGTCTTTTTAAAGATTGGGCTGACCAAGGAATTATTTCCAATACCGTCCAGTGTGGAGGGGCTGGACTGTGCTATCGTAATAATCCACAAGATCCAACTTTATTTGCTGTCTGTTACAACACAAACACTCTTACCCCAGACTTCACAGGTCATATCGTAAAAAACTTTGCTGGTGGCGGCCGTGGATCTAGATCCTTTAAAATGGACTTAGGACCTTTTGGTAAGAAGTATTGTCAAGTGCTTGAAACATTTTATGGATAATGAGGTTGATTAGATAGGAGAAACAACAACAACAAAAAAACAGTTTACAGTTGGCTGCTTAGCTACTCACTTAAAGGCTTCCTTGAACAGTAAGTAGAGACACATTGTACGTAAAACGATTAAAAGAACGTTAACGTTCGAAAGTGCACGATAAGCCGTTTACTGCAAAATATAGTTCAGAGAAATCTTCAGAACGTGTAGGCAAGTGATTAAAGGAGCACCTGCCAAAATTCTAGGAGATACGAACTCCTGTTGGCTGTTTTCCACTTTAGTTTTTGGCTACGGTAAAAGCCCCAGATCCACAGTTTTCGTAGTAATTTACAGTACTGTGTGTGTGCTGTAAGTAACATTTGATACCTTGGAGATTGCAAAAGATGCTCTTCTACAAAACTGTTTGCTAACTTTTCGAGACAGAACAGAGTCACTTGTATGAATATATGATTCGTTTTCCTCCGCTTAATGGAACTGACAAGGGAGGGCATGGGAAAATTTTGAATAACCCCAAAAGAGTTTAAGAGAAGGTCGAATCCAGCTAAAATAACTTCTAAAATCGGTTGAAGACTGCCACTTTTTGCCAGATAAAAGTAATAAGCCTACTCAGTAAACGATCAATTTAATGTGGTTTAGGGCAAATATTGTCGATTCTATTTTCGAGGCAACGTGTGAAGAGGCCGTGGTCCCTTCTGATAATAACGTGCGTAGCGGGCGCCGGTGATTACCATCATCATCATCATCATCATCATCATCATCATCATCATCATCATCATCATCATCATCATCATCATCATCATCATCAGTTGGGATGTTGTTTCCAAACAGACGAATAAGGACAGTTTTTATGTGACCATTTGTTCTTTATTTTGAGGCCCAGTTACAGATAAAGTGTACACTCTGCAATTTAGGGAAAACTCTTTTTTATCCAGCGTGTATCTCCATATTGAAATGCAGTTGTCTCCAAAACATGCATGGCTACTCCCCGTTTTCCCATCAGTGGGCACCACATGCACATCACAAATGTACAGAACAATAATAACCAATCTCGCTTGGAGGAAGAGTGAAAAGTTGGCTTGAATATACTGTAACAACTGACAACAAAGATTTATCTTGCCCATAATAGCGACATGATGTTTGCAAGGGTGTCATTTAATGTTTTTTTTTCTCTGTGTGCATAAGAGTTGAATTTTCCAGCAAATCTCGACCATAATGTCGGCGTTACAAAATCCCCCACATGTACTATCATATTATTGGTCGATGATTATTTCTGCAGGTTATGCTGTATTATTTAGCTTTTGGTCAAATCAAAAACAACGAGACAAGAATGATCAGAGGTCGATACTCCACACCAAACCATATAATAAGCATATCTTTTATCCAACTTTTATGGCCTAAAATTTTGGTAGAAAAAACAGTAAAAGTATAGAGATCATTGTTGCGTGACATATCCCTGGCTACATAAGGAATCGAAACGTCAGCTTGTCAATTTAGAAGCAAAATTAATATATTTTTGTATTGTTACTAGCCCCAAACCCTCAAGCCAAACCAGCTTACTACAGGACAAGCTTCCAATCTCAGTTATTCAACAATTTCGACGTAAAAAAGCAGCAGTTCCTTTCTAGAGGACATTTGGTACCCAACGGGGATTTCGGTCCACTTGAAGATCGAGCTCTTACGTTTATAATGACCAACGTCGTCCCCCAGTGGCAGTTGTTCAATCTTAGAAACTGGGGTCAACTGGAAGCTACTGTAAGAGCGTATGTTGCTACAAAATCCCAACAGTTCCAAGGGGTATACGTCTTCACTGGTGTAGGTAAGTAGCTGTTAACGTGCAACAAAAGTTTACAACAGATTTTGAGAGAATTCACACGTTAGTTTTGGGTCATGCTCAAAGTTACCTTATTAAATAAATAATTAAATAAATAAATATATGAAAACAACGTAACAAAATCGACGACGACGACGAGGATCACGACAAAACAACAGCACCTCTAACAACAATAAGCCTGTTTTGGTCTGATATTGAATAACAAAAACATGTTTTTTTTTTAACTTTTTATGTTTTGTTTTTTTCTTATCCTTTCTTTCTTGCTTTTTTCCAGCTGGTGGCGTTAATATACGTCTCAGACAACGCGTCGAGGTCCCACAATTTTTCTGGAGAGCAATATGTGATCCCAGTACCAGCGAGTCTATCTTCTTCTATGCTAAGAACCCTGTTGGAGAAGTGGCGGGTAATCCGAAAGTGGCAGGCTGCAATGGCATAATGCAGGACCGTGCATTTGGTGTTATCGAATGCACAAGTGTAAGTAGCGTAGCGGCTCAATTTAACTTGCAATTCAGTTTCGGAGGCAATAAATGCCGACCTTCAACAAAGGGATCGTTCATGGACAGCTTTCTAACGAACAGATTACGTTAACATCTCTTCTTCCAAGTTGTGCAAATTATGCCAGAAGCAATACAACGGAACAAAACAGAACGAAGGAAAGAAATAAACCAAAAAAAGAATGGAAGATAGAAATAGACTAATGGAGGGATTTAACAACGTAGTTCCACTGTAATCGGCTAAAATACTTTTAATATGAGATTAAATTCCTCATGTTGAGCTTAAAATAAAAAATATTACTTGAAACATCTGCTTCTTTCCTTCTTGCGGCAGTTAACCTATGAGGCGGAACATGAGAAAAGTTATGGGGGTTGGGGAATACTTGAGCCTCGTGGATTTTCTCTTAGGGCAGTGCATGGATATTTTTTTAGGGTTACTTGGCGTACATGATTTATTTTTTATTATTTCGTTTAACTTTCCCATGCAGGAAATAATATATAGATGTAATACAAACAAAAGATTGATTGATTGATTGATTGACAGTCCGGGAGATATCCATCTCTGGATATAGGTAACGTGCGTTGTGATTGGTTGAGAACAAGACCAAAATTGGCCGAAAGCTATTAGAGATAAGCAGAAGTGAAACAATTTTTTTGATTGCGACCACTTATAATGCGGCTATCGGTCGAAACAAGATGAAGTAATACGAAATCACTCCAAGGAAAGATAGCATTTTATTCAGCATACACTCTTGCACACTGAAAGAGTGGAGCGAATTCTCTCCAGGACAAATTCATCATATAAACGTCGTGATCCTCAAACCGAAGCCAAAGAAAATGCTTAAACTGTATCGCACCAGAGATAAATCCTGTACAAAACAAAAATGACAAGAAATACTTAATCAATATGCCTGAAACAGGTCAGCTTCATGACCTCAAAACGTGAGACCAGCCGCAAAAATAAAATTTGATCTATAGCATCCACCCGCTAGGAAGCTAAAGAAAATTATCGAGCAAACAGCATTTTACATCATGAGGTAAAAGTCGTTTAGGCCTTTTTATAACGTGTAAATTCGGATATGTAGATCGCTACCCGCGAGAATTCACCACCTTACAAGAACGCGTGACAAAGCAGAGTAGGAAATTATCATCACATTCACTGACAAAACAATTACAACGAGCACCGGAAATGACCTCTAAATGTGGCACAAACAACAACAAAGATAAGTCTGATTTAATAGCTCATCCTCCACAGGGTAATCTACGGATTTTGGATTTAAGAAGAAATAAAAGTTGCAACTCCTTCGTCCTTGCAAAACGAACAATTCCAAATTAAACGAAACCAACAGCCAGTTCGCTCGCACAGTGAACCAGTAATGGCACCGAAATTACACACTTCACAGATTTTCAAAAGCCGTGCATATGAACCAAAGTATCGCGCATATGGTCCATATGGATTTTGTTTGAATAAAAAGAGAAGCAAATTTCATCTAGCATTTCGGAGTAAATTTTTCAAAAGCTGAAAAAATTATTACATACCTGAAATCTGCAAGAATTCAACGACTACTCAACTCAGAATGCATCAAAAACGTTGAATTCACTTTCCGCAAATCTTTCTCTGCGTTACAGAAACGCAGGCCATCATTCTCTTGTTTCAAATGTTCCTCTAATGTTCGTTTACAAACAGCGCGTGATCTCATGGGATAAATGAAAGAAACGGCAGAATGAGAGTGACGCGAAGCATTGCGAATACTTATTTCTCTTTAAAGGTCCAAAATGCAATTGTTTGTATTTCAGCGGGTTGTATCCTGGTATATAACAGCGCTTGCTATTGGCCAATGATATTTATGACGTTTCTCATAGAGGTCGTAAATATCATGCTACTTGTATTTTTCGTCGTGTACATAAAATTATGTCGAACAAAAAATGACCTGACAGAGGCACGGGCAGACAAATGCCAAGGATGAGGTCACTGATTGGTCAGTGATTTTAGAAGTTTTAAAAGCATCTGCTGATAGCTTTTTAGGCGCTGTCTGTCTTCCATTCCCACCCGCAAACTCTGTATTCCACACGAAAATGTTGCACGGCAAAAGAAGAAAAGGTACGACCTCCGTTAAACTAGGTAGCAATTTAAAACGTCTTGTAACTAAATGAAAACAGTTCTTCTATATTTTATTTTTACTAATGACGACAATAACGTGAGGATGAAGGCATGCGAAAATGGTATAAAGAGGTCCAAAGTGCAAGGCGAGATGTTTTTAAACCATACCATCTCTCCTTTTCCATCGCCATTGCCTGGGAAGGGCAAGAGCGCACCGTGACATGTTGATAATTGAATTTTCGTCTCAGAAAGAATGTTCTAAAATTAGGGGAAAAGCTTGGATTTCTTCTTGGTATGGACATTGTATAGATCACGTATATTACTCAGTTTTAAAAAGATTAGATACAGCGCATCCCAGTGTTATAGTGTACATGTTGTGTATCGTGCAAGAAACGTTTTTGTAGCGTAGCACAAACAGTCTGCAAATTTTAGTATTTGGGCTCTTTGAAACGTTTGATATTATCCAATTTATCGGTCAAATCGAAGCTTCATCATTCAACTCCTGGGCACTTGGCACCTTTGCCGTCCCAGGGGAAGGGAATTTGATGATCAGAGTTTTCCGGGGGATGGGGAAATCGATCCCCACGCATAGGGGAATATTTCTTTTTTTCGTGGCCAATTAGCTCCGTAGCAAAAGGTGCACACAACTTAAGCTTTGAGCTGTATTTGAAGGTATATTTATTTATTTATTTTTATGGTTCTTGCTTTGAATACATGGAGATGTTGTGTTAACAATAAAATCGATACCGTGCGATGATTTAATTGATATGTCGGTGAAAAGGTCTAAAAGGCCATGAATGTATGGAACGCAGTAATTAAAGTAGGTGAACTGTTTAGAAAGCTTATACGCTGCATGACATGATCGAGGAAAAGCTGTGCATTCAGTGTGGCGTGTTTCTGTAATTTCCTATGTTTTGCACGAGAGTTTCGTCGTATTAATTCGTATTTTTAGTTCGCTTTTAAAGTTTGTCCTGGGACAACTGATGGCGTTTCTGCTGTCCTTCTTTCATCCCGCATGTGCGTGTGAAACTTGGTAAGCTTTTTTTTTTGTTGTTTTCTTTTTTATAATGTCCCCATGGTGGGACATTTGATCGGCTTTTTGGCTAGGGGAGGGTGTAATTTGAAAAATTAAGTCAAAGTCTATAACGGAGAAACTTTTTTTTCCTCTCTTTCTCTCTCATAGGAGAAGTTAAGTTGCATTGACCATTTTTAAATGTAACTTAAAAGTGACTCAAACACTGTTAGTTGCAGACAATTGTACGTGACTCATACATTTTGCGTATTTGTTTGTAAAAAGTCAAATGCCCATGGGGTTGCCCGGAGAAGAGGGATGTTGAAGCGTCGAGTTGTCCGATATGCAGGTATAAGAACACACGTTTGTGCCCAATTTCTCAAACGCTGCATGCCCTTGTTCACGACAGAAATTCATGAAAAATTTAAAATTTTATGAGTCTTATCTCAAACTTCAGGCATTAAATTCGCAGAAACAAGTAATTTTTATACTCGGTTTTTGACAAACCACGAAAATACGAGAGTTGGATACCTTGTTTACGATTATGAGAGCAAAATCTAAAAATAGTATACCCTGAATCGCGGCTCGTAGACGCAGAGCTTATGGGCGATATATCCCCCTCCCCCTCGGTAATTTAACAATTAAGCATCACGCCTAAGGGAAACGACAAAAGTCAGTTTCAAGTTGAGAATTTCTCAAAAAATAGAAAAACAGCTCAGAACAATTCCTATGGATAAAATTGCGTGAAACTACTAATTTAAGTGTAGAAACAATGAACAGTGAAGGACAAGTAAAGGGGAATTTTGGTCACCTAGTACCAAATTGCAATTACACGTAAACATGATGCTTAACCTCTCTAACGTGACATGCGAACAATTGTACGGATAAATATTTTTGATTTTATCCATGGAGGTATTTTTTCCCTTTCTACTTTTCTGTTTCAATTTTTTTTCTTTCGTTTTATCCGCTGTACTTACCAAAAAATGGTAGAAATTCCAAAAAAATATTATTGTCGTTCTATACGTTTATACTGGGATCAGTTAAGGGTAGTCTAAATACTGTTACATTACAATAATTTTCTGTTACTTAAAAATCTTAAAGCAAATTAAGTTTCAGTTTTATTTCTCCCTACCCTATTTCAGACCTGACACTTAAATCTATCAGCGGGTGACAAGTTGTTACGGCACGTACACGGTTGGTGCAAATATTAAAAGGAAAATGGTCTTATCGCCTAATGATAAAGAAGTAGCTTCTTCTAAGACACATATCCAATTCAAGACTAGAGTGCATACACCATACTCTATTTCAGACCAAAATGGTAAAAAATGATACCCTATTTCAGTCCAAAACGGCTAAAAAACCATGATACCCTTTCGCGCCGCACATACCTATAATGAGGGAGTACCCCCTCCCCCTGGGGGGAACTTTTCACACACATGTAGAGAATTGCAGCAAGTTGAAGCCTTTCCCATGGCGATCGTCCAAGGGCGCTGTTTCTGCAGCTCCCGCGCCGGCTAACTACCTCATCGAATAGATAATCATTCGGCGTATATTTAGGGCCAATAACTTCCCCGCAATAATTGTATGTGCTTGTTTTCAAGCCGACTTTCAAGTCTTTTCGCAAGACGACCTGAAATGATCCGTCCTCTCCTCACGGCCCAAAGGGGAATTGGACACGCCAAGGGGTTCTGTCCACCATTTTGTCTTTTTGCTTGGGCGTTTCAATGGGAACCACGCGATCATTAAAATGGGAGGGTTTTTTTTTTCTTCTGGCACAAATCGCGCTCTGTCTGGCGCCTTCAGCGCGTATACAAGATATAAGAGTGTGCGTAAAATTGGTTAGCTTTCTAAACCAGAGCAATAGAACACAATGGCTGCCTGAGACACGGTGAGCCGCAGAGGTACCTGTATTCGGTGTATAAAACTTAAAGACCACAAGAATGAAATATATACGGACGCCTGAGCTCACCTAGTTTATAAGCGTCTAGTTTTGCTTGTTTGTTTGTTTGTTTGTTTCTGTTTTTGTTTGTTTTTTAAATATACATAGACAGAAGGTATTTCTTGATTGGGCGTTTCCCACACAAGCAGCGCAATAAAAATCTTCAAATTGGATGTATATTGACTTCTCTCTCATTTTATGGCCTATTATTAGTTTTACTGTCTGAGAGTTTTACACTGCAAGTGTATCGAGCGCACATGAACTTAAACAAATGTATTGCAGCATCTAGTAATAGATAAAGGAGATACTGACCAACAAATATTGCAGCCATATGCTGAATTGCGTATGATTTACAATAAAAATGAAAGCTTAAAATGTAAAAGTCATGAATTTAAAATGTAGACAGAAAAACATGGACAGTGGGGGACTACTTAATATAATTATCATAGCCTTATTGACGTTGTGATGGATAAAGCTATTAGGAGCAGGGATGGTGTGGGGACGCTGTGT
>OZ037775.1:35831318-35973818 GCA_964035525.1 Porites cylindrica | reverse complement strand
GAAGAGGAACTGCATTCTTGCAGAATTCATATAACATTCGCATAGACACAACAGTGAATTCCTACGAAGGAACAACAAGACATCGCGCTTTTGTTTAAAGACTCACTTCTGATCTCAAAAAAAAAAATAAATAAAAATCAAATGGACTGCATCAGGCTATCAGCGGTTAGAGAATGACCTTGACTCACGCAGACCGTAATTTCCCATACTTGGCCGGTGGCTTTAGTTTAAGCTACTGAGGATCTCACAATCCGTGAAAATTCAAAATCCTTGAAACCGAACACATATGAGCTGGGACGAGCATCATACTGACAGAGCAGTCCGGGAGGGGTGGGTACTCAACAATTTTTTTATACGGTGGAGGCCCACCCCTCAACCTTTTATATTCCATTTTTCACGATTTCGTATACCTTCTATTGACAAATGGTACTCTTTTCACATACCTTACTTAGAACTTTGTATCCCTTGAACTGCTGGAAACCCGCACTGTCATATAAAATCACTGTAAAATAGGAATCAGTCACAAATGTAGAACGCTTTCTCGACGGGTAAGGGCTGGACTTCGGGACGGAGCCTCCCCGTTCAAATATTTGTTGAGTACCTCTCCGGGATTTCGAGCGGAGCCTCCCCGTATAGGCCATCATAGGGAGTACCCTCCCCCCGGGCATAGCAGGAAATAATCACATTCCCGGACGAAGAAACTTACAAGCATACATGTAGTTATTCCGCACATCTAATCTAGGATTTACGGAGAAACCATAGAAACTAAACTCTTTATTTAGCCGTAATACTAAATTAAAGCTTTAGGCTTAAACAGAGGTCAAAGAAAAGTAAAACACTTTACAACTGCATCTGAGGTCAAATCCTATCAGGAACACCTAAAGAACCATAAACCACAGGAAATGATTACTCAGTATGCATGTACTTCTCTGTAGTGTTAGTAACTTTAACTTTAACTTTATTATTCCATCGTTCACATAGTATAAACTCAGTAAAGCCAAAGCCGGGGGCTTATACGACCTGTGGTCAAAATGACAGAAATTATTTTATGTAGAAATGAAGACTGAAGGCTAAATCACAAAACTAAAACAAGATACAAAACTTAAATTAAGTAATGCAAGCATTCCTATAGCAGAGAGAAACTAGAAGTACTAGTGACAAATAAACTAACAATAAACTATGATAATCTTGCGCTAATTCAATTCACGCTTAAAAAGTAAAGTTTTAGTTTCTTTTTAAAGTTAGTGGTGGTAAGGCTGTTACGGACAGTCAAGGGGATATCAGTGGGATATTCTTGGCCAAATAATCGGGGCTTGAGGGACATTTTATGCAAGTTGAACAACAACGAGTTAGATAACCATAAAAATCACAATTAAAGTCAGGAGGAGTAAGGAAAGAGAAGCAGGTGGAAGGGTATTAAAGTGTGAGAATACACTGAATGGAGGCAAAGAATAAAAAGCTTCGAGACTAGAAAGCTTAGAACGTGTTCGCGGAGAAAAAACGGTGATTTAATTCGCGTGAGAGAGAGAGAAAGAAAAGAAGAAAAACCGATCTGTTCAAGCAGACTCTTAAAGTCATGTTCACATTATCACGAGCTTATCAGTCGTGTTTTGCTTGTCGGACCGTAATTTCTAACTGAATCGATCGTTGTTTCGGTCAGCATTTATGAAATAGCTTACACAGTCTCTCAAGAGACAATCCACAGATTCCAACAAATCCATTGTCGGGGAGCCAACAACCACCACTACTGTGAGGGCAATGAATAAGAACCAAACCTTGCTCGAAATTAACGCGGGCATTGCGGCCATGCATGATTCAAACCGAAGTTACTTTTCAGCTCCATCGTGCACGAAGAGGTTTTTTTGCTGACGGTATAATTCGGTGCCTCTTATACCCCGACTTTCTGTGACCCCATATACACATGCTTGTTTGTAACGCATATATATGGGCTTTTTAGTGCGCATATATATGCGCGTTTGTAAGAAAATGGTCGTATATTTGGGAATAAAAAACCCACGAAGCAGGAAAGAACGCAAGTATACGTGACAAAACAACGCACGTATATCGTGTAGCAGGAATGATTGCAAGTATTCGTGAGAAAAAACCGCACGTGTATCGTGTCATAATTTTGAAACAAATGGCCGACCATAGATATTGGGACCAAAATATCATTGTCAGGTGTTTTACTACAAAAGAAATTTATTGCCTGCACTTTTTAAAATTATTTTCAAATATGATGTAAAAGTCTTTGAACAGGCTTTTTTGTAGTTTAGTGAACTTGGATTTCTTTTGATTTTTGGAAAAAAAGTTCGGTCCGACGCGCCGTGAAGCAGCTATTATTAATTAATTTGGTGCTCCAAGATCCAAAAACAACCAGCAACATTAGAACAGGCATTTTTAGTCTCACAGAATTGCTTTATTATTATTATCATTATTGTTATTATTATAGTTATTATCATTATTATTATTATTATTTTTATTATTATTATTATCATTTTAAGGTGTGTTTTTATTACTTGTATGTGTTGTCAAAATAGAGCAATACGGTTGCCTCAAGGCAAGAATGGTTTGAGAGCTGGCAAAAGATTCAGATTAACCTTACATAAATTGCAGCCGAAAGGCAGTCCTTTAGTCTAGTAAAGATTTTTGCAACACATTATTAACGCCGTTCGGTAAAAAAAAACCAACGTTCGATGTTCACCTCTTATAAAGTCTGTTCTGTGCATATTCTTTTTCAAGGTAGTACAGCAAGAATAATTTTCAAATCAGCTCTCGGTATTATTTTACATTCCTTGAGTCGGTTGCCCTCGAGAAGTGTAAGATACAATCCCCCTAAATCAAGAACGAAACCACGCGAACGTCAAAACACGCCATTCTTGGAATCTTTGATTTAGGGGTAGGAAGGTCTAAAATTCCCATAATTATTTTGTCTAAGATTGCTATAGTCAAAAATGAACCAGGTACAAGCACCATACATTAAACGGGAAATTTGCGCCCCTTTCCTTTTAGGAGAGCGGTCAGGGAGGGAGGATCAGGCTACAGACCACCTTTCTCTAATTCCACAGATCTACGTTCAATGGATGAACACGTGCCTGCATATGAAAGATTGGTTATATTACAACTTTATTCGGTAAAATAGTATTACGTATGAACGCATTAGGTTTACGCTCTATATGCCAACTCGTATGTTTACAAGTATTGTATCGCAAGCCATCTAACCACTCTTACTTACAAAAATGATCAAAAGATGTAATTGCGTTTTGTGCTTATTTAAGAAAATATCATTCCCCGTGTGAAATACCTCTGGAAAATGGAATTCCTTGGAAATCCATGGAAATCTATGGAATTCCATGGAAATCGATGGAAATACATGGACAATACATGGTCAAATTCCGCGCGCCTTACGTTCAGACTGTTTCGCAATGGTTTTAACCGCTGGTTTTGACTGTGATTCCCGGGCTCATAATGTTCGGAAAGTTCGAGTGGTCAAATAAGCTGTTGTTCAAAAATATTGCCACAACCAAAGATGGCGACGAGAACTCGACGACACAAGCTTTCGAACAAGAGGTTTTGGAGACAATTTAGATGATTTTTGGCCGAGATATTGTAGAGCGAAGGTCTTGGATTTATGCCCTGTAGTAGAAGCGTATTTGTAAATAGAATTAACTCCAAATTCTTTAAACGTGGGAAGGAAGTATATCCTTTTTAAGTGGACAAAACAACTCACGATATAAAGATAAGACTTTGTACTTGAAGGTTTCATCGCAACCTAAGAGAGTTCCTTAGCGAAATTGTCATTAATTACTGAAGAAAAGAGGTTGGTCGAGGTGGCTGTGCTCTATTTGCAATAGAATCATACGGAAGACGCAGGTAATTTTTTCGTATTTTTATTTCCATTCTGGGAAGCTCGAGATTTAAAGGTAGGAGTTTAAGTTTGTCAAAACTAAGATCTAAATAAGTTAACCTTTCAGTCTCAATCGCAACCTGGTGTTCAGGTATATCGCAGGACTTGCAGTATCGCAAATTATTTTACTTATCCCACATTTCTTTGTAAAATTTTCATTGTTTTCTGTTGGAATTTTTTTAAGTGTCCACTGCTACCGCGCGTGCGAGAACTTAAATTCTGGCCATGTTCGGCCATGTTCGGTATCAAAGTGTCTTTGGTTGAGAGCTAAGATTTTCCCTATTACTCGAGTCCAACCTGATTGATGAGATTGCTTTGCATGGAGTATTTCGGCGAACCTTAACACAAGGAATATTGTAGTTTTTTTGCCGCATACGTGGACAGGCTAGCCTGCTACGCAGCCGTTTTTAGTGGGGAGGGGCGTTGCGTGACGACACTAAAACGGCTGTGTAGTAGACTATGAATAGGTCCGCTGCCTTTTTTCAAAGGTTCCCTCACCTGGGAGAATAAAGCAATATTTTCCTCTCACTCCTTTACTCTTCGACAGCGTCGGAATAGTACAATTAACTCTGATAGGGAACACAATTTGAAGCCTTTTAAAGACAGACATCTTCTCCACGGTCGTGCCGTGATTTGACGGTATGTTTGGTGCTTGAACTGGCTTCCAGGCCTCTCCGCTTAGTGACTTACGCGATCACGAAGAAATATCGTATTTAGAATTTTCATGCCTGCTACTTACAAACTATACAAGAGACTGATAAATTATAATTGTGGCTGACCCCTTTTTTCCCCAAGGATTAGGTAGGACTTTGCTATAACTAAATACCATAGTGGTTCTGATCGAGGAAATAAGTAGCACTTCCCCTTTACGTCGCATTAAATAAAGCCATGCTTAAGTCTTACATCCTGACGGTTTACGCATTCAAGTGTTAGCTTATTTTTTTTCTCTGAATTTTGCATCTGTTAGCCTGTTACTTTTCTTAAACACCAGGCCTAGATTCCTTTCTTTATATCAAAACTAGATTTTTCATTTAAGCTTCTTCAATATGATTGCTGCATTCTAAACTGCATGTATATACAGTAGTCACAAGTAAACATTAATTTGTTAAGCTACAGTATGACCAATTTTCCGCCAGAAGCATGTTAACTTTTGATTGATATCTTTAAAAAGAGATTTACGTGGTCCTTATATTGATTAAATGAATTGCAGTGGACCAAAATCTGTTATGATTTCCATTTGATTCACTGGATATTTTAAATGTCTAATTCCTGTGAATTCGATGAAACTCCCTGGAGATCCATGGGATAATCGATGGAGTGGTTTCAATGGAATTGCATGTACCTTTTCCATGAAATTCCATGGAAAATGTCCTAAATCCTCCATGCAAAATATCGATGCAGAAGTTTCCATTTAAATTGGTGTCCTAATGTTTTCCATGGAATTCCATGGGAAATGTCCTAATCCTCCATGCAAATATTTCCATGGAAATCTATGGAGAAATTCCCATGAATTCCATGGAAATGGATGTCATAATCCTCCATGGAATTCCACTCCATGGAGGTTTTTCACACGGGAAGTATCACGCATATGGATTTTGTTTGGATAAAAAAAAGAAGCAAATTTAATCTAGTATCTCGGAGTAATTTTTTCAAAACCTGAAAAAAATTATTACATACCTGAAATTTGCAAGAATTCAAAGGCCACTCAACTCAGAATTCATAAAACTGACACAGCCGTTAAATTCACTTTCGGCAGATCTTTCTCTGCGCTACAGAAACGCACGCCATCTTTCTCCTGTTACACATGTTCCTCTAATGTTCCTTTACAAACAACGCTGATCTCATGGGATAAATAAAAGAAACCATGATTTTTCTTTGAAGGTCCAAGATGCAATTATTAGTGACGTCATAATATATCCACAAATGGATATATTGACTGATTCAAATTTTGAAACGTATATATTTCAGCGGGTTGTATCCTGGTACATAACAGCGCCTGCAATTGGCCAATGATATTTATAACGTTTTTGGTCTCTCACCTCATGCTTAGAGGTAGCAAATATCATGATACAAACGTTAGGTAATAATTTTTTTCATCTTGTACATGTGTAGAACAAAAAATGACAGAGGCACTGGCATACAAATGCTAAGGATGAGGGCACTGATTGGTCAGTAATTTTAGAATTTTTAAGAGCATCAGCTGATAGCTTTTTAGCCGCTGTCTGTAGGTGCCAGCTACCATCCACACCCGCGCACCCTGTATTCCACACGAAATTGTTGCATGCCAAAAGAAGAAAAGGTAGGAACTCTGTTACACTAAGTAGCAATTTAAAACGTCTTGTAACTAATTGAAAAAGTCCTGCTATATTTTATTTTTACTAATGACGACAATATAATGAGAATGAAGGCATACCAAAATGGTATACAGATGTCAAAAGAGCAAGACGGGATGTTTTCAAGCCATACCATCTCTCCTTTTCCATCGCCATTGCCTAGGAAGGGCGGCAAGAGCGCACCGTGACATTTTGATAGTTGAATTTTCGTCTCAGAAAGAATGTTCCAAAATTAGGGAAAAAGCTTAGTTTTCTTCTTCGTTGGCCATTGCATAGATCACGTATATTATTCAGTTTTAAAAAGATTGGGTACAGCCCATATCAGTGAAATAGTATACATGTTGTGTATCGTGCAAGAAACGTTTTGCACGAATTTGGGCTCTTTGAAACGTTTGATATTATTCAATTTATCGGTCAAATCGAAGCTTCAACATCCCCCTCCTGGGCATTTTGCATCTTGGCCGTCCCGGGGGAAAGGAATTTGATAATCAGAATCTTCCAGGGGATGGGGAAGTCGATCCCCACGCATAGGGGAATATTTTTTTCTTCGTGGCCAATTGGCAGTTGTTATTTAATGATGCTTTCTGGCTCAACTTTAACCTACTTTTTCGTGATTAACCCCGTCATTTTTCTGTCATCCGTCATCAAAAATTTCCCTGTCCAATCTCTGTCTTCATTTTTGTCCTTTTTTTTCAAACTTAAATAAAGGCAAAAAATGATACCCCACAAAAATCTATTCCCGTCAATGATACCCCCAACCCTGATTATTTCCCTCATAGTAGTACCCCCTGCCTCACTTTTGACGGTAATTAATCAGAGAAAAAATATGACAGAACTTAGACACTAATTAACGATGATATAATGACATAAACATGGCTCGCCTCGCTCACAGGGGTTAATCAGGAAAAAGTAGGTTTGAGTTTAGCCAGAAAGTATCATTATATAACTACTCACATCCGAGTAAATTTTTAGAGTAAACTTTACTGACAAAGTTTGTAATTTATTCACACAACTATCCAAAATGCATAATCATTTACATAACATTTCAAACACCTGCCAGTTTTTTTTTAACTGAGATGTGAATATTTAATCAGTTACAGAATATTCTAGAAAGGGGTTTTTCACCCAAAAAACTAATATTAGATTTTGATAATCCAGAAAAAATACAGCATGTGATTGCGGTTTACCAACAATGGTTTATCACATGAAAGGCAAAAGAACACATTCCAGATTACCCTAACAACGAACAAAACCGAAAAACATTTCTTAAGTTTACTTTTCAAACATTGAGTTGCTAGGGTAATCCGGAATGTAGTCTTTTGTTTTACACGTGAAAACCTATTGTTTTTTTCTTATTAAAATTTATGATTCTCGTGAAAGTTCGATTAAATACGTGATACGGCTTTTATTTACCATAATAAGCCATTTTAGTTGATGCAGAAAAAAACAAAATTAAAGCTTAATGAATTATCTACTCTTATAATAAATGAGCGCTGCTGATTTAAACAATTTACAAATAACTGATTTAAAGAAGCTTGTTAAGGAAGAATTTAAATAAATAAAAATTAAAATTAAAAGAGGATAAACAAAAACAGAAACTTATTGAAGCTTATATAAAACTAAAAAAACAAAACGAAAAATTAAGAAAGGAAAAAACTAATCCAAAACCAAAAAAAAAACAACAACAAAAAAAAACATTTGAAGAATATTTTCAGGAGTGTATCAAAAAACAATTCCTGCTGATACTCCTTCCTTTGAACAAGGTACCAAGAAAGAGAAATCAGCTCTCGATGATTTTTTGAAATAAAAGACTTTTTTAGACATCATCGCAATATTAAAACCAGTCTTGTATTAGTTTGCCTCATGAAGCAAAAGCTGATTCGTGATAAAAAGAAAACAATATTTAAACAAGATAAGTCCTATTCTCAGTAAGCAATTACAAACATTCAAAACAAAGATGAAAAATGTTTTCTCTGGTGTGTTCTTAGATATCTTTATCCAACAAATCTTAATGATACAAGATCAACAGAATCAAAACAAAAACCAAAAGCGCCTAAACTTACTAAAGAAGAACAACAAGAATTTTACAAAGCAGAGTTTTGCCATATTTGTGAAAAAGAGTTATACGATGACGATTCAACAGGCAAAATGCTTAATGTCAGTGACCATTGTCACTTTACTGGAAAGTATCGTGGTGCAGCACATAACTTTTGCAACCTTCAATGTCGCAAGCCAATGGTTCTAGTCCAGTCATATCTCACAGTCTTCAGGGTTATGACCCACATTTGTTTATCAAACGACCTGTTTTCCAACAACTGAGGAGAAATATATTTCATTTTCAAAAACATATTAAAGTCGACGAATACAAATCAAGAAAAAAATTAATGGTGAAACAGTTTCACTCGATTTTGAAATCCGATTTAAGTTTCGGTAAAACATGGAGAAAACTTATTTACATCACTCGTATCCCCTGGAACAAGATTACTGCCTTACGCAACAAAAGCAATTTCAAAAGCTGTTCCAGCACTGGCGACTGGAGCTGTTTCTGCTTTGGGAGAACTTGGAATAAACAGAATATTATAGTAAATGGTTTAACTATTTCAAAAACATTTATTGAAGTGCTTCCACCTTTCAAAAATGAGTTTACAAAAGCGCAAATAAACCAAATAAAATAAAGCTTATCAAAGCGGTGGAAGATTGGTTTTCAAACCAACAAGGAAACAGATTGAGGGAAGAATCTTAAGTAGACTTGCTTCAATTGGAATTCCAATGGCAATTAGTTTGGTATCAAAAATATTTGGAAGTGGACTTCAAGTTGATAGACAGGCTTCAACAAATACAAGAAATGTTTATGTTCCTCAAGCTCCAGTAAAAACAAGAGGTGAGGATCACTATCCGATTTATCAATCACAGCCTCTTTTTTGGAAGTTGGGAAAATCCAATTGGAGCTGGGGTAAAATGGGAAGAGGTTTATTGCTAGGAAAAAACAGCCCGTTCAGTTCAATTCCAATTATAGGATCATTTTGTAAACAACCACTATTTAATTTCACCTGGAAGAAAAGATAATTTACTCTCAGGATGAAGTACAAAACAGAGACTCTGTTCTGTGTGGTTATTGGTGTTTGTACTTCCTGAATGAAAGAAATAAAGGAAAAAGTATATGGATGTTATTCATGATCAAGATTTTGACTAAGATTATAGAGATTTTATAATCAATTATTTCAAGGATTTATAAATAATTGAGATATTTTATAACAATGTCTGTTATGAAATTTAATTCAAACAAGATAACTTCCTTTTACCAATCCGCTCAGTAAATTAAGCTTTTCACTTATCTCAAAAATTACTTTGATTATTTCAACAAATATTTTATCATTATCTAATTTCGAACAAGGGCGATACTGAATCATAAATGCTTCTAAATTCTTCGTAAAAATTATCTCACACTCCTTTTACAACGATTTCTCTTAAACTCATCTATTAAATAAATTATATAATCTTAAATATAAAATGGAAGAAACTTATTGCATTGTAGATAAAAGAAAAACTCTTTGTGTTGTACTAAGTGGTTATCAAAGCCGATAAAAGAAACAGATTTCAATTTTATTGTACTTGTGCAATCCGTGCAACAAAAAATGTTAGATATGTACAAGAAAAGGGACAAACTGGAACAGGAAGAAAGTCAAAAAACTAATTAGCCCGTCTCACGGGGCGGGCGTTTTAGACACTGTTTGTTGGTACAACGGCAGATGCTTTTGTTCATCATGGTATCCCTTGGATGGCAAAAAAGTCTGTTGAGATAGGGCGATATGGAGCAAGTGAATTAATGAGAAATAAAAACTTACGAAAGAAAGCTGTGAATAACGGCATCAATGAACTTACTCCACTCATTCAAGATTCCGTTGGAAAACAAGAACAGCCAGCAACATAAGAACATACATTTTTAGTTTCACAGAATTGCTTTATATATCATTATCATTATTATTGTTTTAAGTTGTGTTTCCATGAATTAGAGCAAATACGGCTACCTCAACGGAAAAATGGTTTGAGAGCTGGCAAAACATTCAGATTAACCATACAAAAATTGCAGCCCAAAGGCAGTGCTTTTGTCTAGAACAGATTTTTGCAACACATTATCAACGCCGGTCGGTGAAACCAACGTTCGGTGTTAATCCTTTATAAAGTTTGTTTTGTGCATATTCTTTTTTCGAGGTAGTAGAGCAATAATAATTTGGAAATCAGCTCTCGACATAATTTTACATTCCTTGAGTTGCCCACGAGAAGTGTAAGATACAATCCCTCCCCCCCCCCCCCCCTTCCCAAATCAAGAACGACGCCACGTGAACGGCAAAATAATTATTTTGTCTGAGATTGTAGCTATGGTAAAAAACGAACCAGGTGCAAGCACCATACACTGAAGGGGTAAATTTGCACCCTTTTCCTGTTAGGAGAGCGGTCAGGGAAGGAGGATCAGGCTACATACCACCCGTCTAATTCCACAAATCTACGTTCAATGGATGAACACGTGCCTGCATATGAAAGATTGCTTATATTATAAACTTTTTTCGGTAAAATAATATTACGTATGAACGCATTAGGTTAACGCTCTCTATGCCAACTCTTATGTTTACAAGTATTGTATAGAAAACCAACTAGCCACTCTTACCTACAAGAATGATCAATATTATGTAATTGCGTTTGTGCTTATTTAAGAAAATATTATTCTACCAAGTATGAGACAATAACAATCAATAAAGTACCATTTACATAAGTATCGTAGAATAGAATGTTTTCAATTTTTTGAAACTAAATTTGTTCACATCATCTGATACAGGTGGCTAGATGAATACCTGTCCATTTTTATACATCAGACCTTTACAAAGTCGATGAAGACAAGAATTCCCACACATGTTGCCCATGCCCTTTTTACCTCCGTAAAATCAAACAATATTTGTGTTTAGATAAAATGGTTCTTGTGAAAGATATTTTCTCACTGAAAAAAAGTTTAAGGAAAGTGTCAAGATCAAGTGAAGTTTATTTTCTGCAGTTGCCGTGGACATAAAAAGCTACATCTTTTAACCTTTTGCTTGACATTTTATATCATGCATGTAAAAACAGGGGAGGTATCAGCCACCGTAAGAAGAATAATTTGTGGCATAATATGATAGTATAAATAAGAGGAAGGGAAACTCCGTTATATGCTTTTGTTCCATGTGAAGTTCACTTGCGCTATTTATAGAACAAATAGATACTTAGAAAGGCGCCTTGGGAGTTTGTCGCTTTAGAATAAAATAACTTATTCTGAAGCTCTAAATTCCAATTGTGCTTTTCTGAATTTGTACTCATTGTATAAAAAGCGAAATTGGGCTCCAATAGGCCTTCACTTTCAAAATGAGGCTAGGAGCACAACCTTTCTTGTGAAAATGAGTGTTATTTGCATGAGAATGAAAAATGATTTCCATATCAAAGGCTGAGCACCTACCCTCTTCTTGAAACAGAGGCCCGGGGAAAGTCGGAAATAACCTATTGGAACACAAACACATAAAGGAGTTTTTCTCTCTGTCCTTTACACTATGTTGCAGTACTTTATTTCATCGGTGTTTACATATTCTCCGCTCAATAATCTCCAGGTATGAATTCCTTAGCGATTCTAATCGGTCTGACGCTGTTCAGATACTGTGCCACTGAGTGGCTAGACATGTCGTACAGTTACGACAGCAAGACCAACTACTTTCCTGGTCACACCAGATTTAAACAGACTTCCCCGCAGAACAAAACAGCGCCAGCTGGGTTTTCCTACTACGATATTCTGACCTCAGAGCACGGTGGAACGCACACAGATGCCCCTAAACATTTCTACGAAAAAGGGAAATATATGGACGAAGTTCTGTTGGATGAACTTATAGGGCCAGCAGTTGTTGTGAATATCTCGGCCCGGACTGCCAAGAACCAAGACTATCTGTTGAGCGTAGGTGACCTGGAGGCCTGGGAAGAAAAACATGGCAAGATCCCAGATGGAGCAATCCTCTTCCTTTACTCAGGCCGGGGAAAGGACTGGGCAAATCCAGAGAAGTTTTTGGGCTTTGATCCCAAATCAAACAAGACTGGTTACGGTTATCTACATAACCCAGGTAAAGCTAAAATAGAAAAGCATCTAACGTTTGTAATATTCCTTATTTTCATGTTACATTGGGATCACAAGGGGTTCACAAGGCTCTCAAAGAGTTCCCATGTAGTATAAAAGGAAGAGGGAAGTGAAAAGGAGTCGGGGAGGGATCAGCCGAGGAAGATAAAATGACTCCGAAGATGGAGATGAAGGGAGAAGATTGAGGAAGCTAAAACGTATAATAGGAAGGGGTAAGGGGGGAGGGGCGTTGGAGAAGGGGAACGGGAAGCTAAGTCGAGAGAGCAGAAACTGTATACATCGTCAATTTGGAATCAATCAATTCTTGAACTTTTTTCAAAGTATATTGTGGCGATAAACTCTAACAGGTTCCACTTGGCCTCTTACGGTAATTCTTAGCCAATATTTTAGTGCAATCATACTGTAGAAACAAAAACACAAGTTTCGTTTTTACATTAAAACATACGAAAATTTATTTCCATTCTTATCCTAGGTTTCAGTGCTGAGGCAGCTGAATGGATTGTGAAGAGTGGAAAAGTTACCGCAGTGGGTGTGGACGTGGTATCGTGGGACAATGGACCGTCGAAAATCTTCAAGGCACACACAATCCTAACAAGTGCTAACATACCCGGATATGAAATGGTTGCCAATTTGGATAAGTTACCCCCAGCGGGAGCTATGGTGTATGGTGCGCCAATTAAGATCAAGAATGGATCAGGAGGCGCTACTAGAGTCTTTGCTGATACTGGGAAACAGAAAAAGTGCGATAAACAGAGGACGAAGGTATCATGCTTAATATGAATTACAATTTTAAAATATAGTTATTAGTTATTCAGCGTAAGCAAGTTTTCTATACCAATAGCGAATGCACTACGTTTTTGGTATATTCCAACATAATTTTTGTAGCGATGAAAGAAAACAAATGAATATGGTAGCTCTATTATCGCGTTTGCTTGGTTGACAGTAAATTTACTTATTCGTCGAAACAACAGCTCTGCACGTGCATCACGCTTTTTAGTCATTTCTTTGATGTCCACTGCACGACTACGACGTGGAACCGTCTAATTTGATTCAGCCGCCATTGTTTTTGTTTTCAAAGCCGGCGCTTTTTGCTACTAGTGGGCTATAACGTATGGCCTAGAAGTAACTCAACCAATCAGAACGCAGCATTGAGAATAGACCACTAGCTGGATTTTACTAAACGCGTATAGCCTGCGACCGCAGACGTATTTCCGATCGTCACTAACACGCGTATTAAGTCAACTCAGAAACAAATAAAAGGTAAATATCATGAGAAATACTCGACGTCGATAAAGTAGGAAGTACGTAGTTGGCCTATTTGTTCATTTGTATTTAAACATTTATGCATCAGTCAAATCCAACTACACCCCCACCCCCGGCACTGCGGGACATTTGCCTACCTTGTCACTCCCGGCGGCGCGGGAGTGGGACCGGGCATTTGCAAATTTTAGAACCCTCATGGTATAAACAGACATGAAGAAGTCAATTAAATAACATTTATCTTTTTAGTAGCCTGTCAGTTTCTGTTTGCCATGTATTCAAATCTCGCATATGTAACGTTGATCTTTTATCTGTATTCATTTTTTATTTTATAGCCCCCGTGTTGAAGATTTGTGCCCGGGGGCGGGGGGGGGGGGGGGAGGGTACTTCCATATATGGGCTATATAGGCATGTGCCGCTGTGAAGGGTATGGTTTTCAAGCAGTTTACTCTAGGATAGGGAATATAAATCAGAGCATTTGGGTCTAGAATAGGGTATCATTTTTCAGGAAACTGATCAGTTGGTTGAAGATTTTATCTAGACTAGGGAAACAGCTACTATAGGATAGGGAGGATTTGGAGAGTTTACCCACCCAGAAATTCCTGAAGTACCTCCACCCACGGGGGTTGGTGTTGTAGATCGAAATATCGGGCAAATGTAATTAACCCCTTATTTTATTTTTTTTTTCTTTAATCATTTTTTCTATCACCCTTCGTGCAGCAAGGATCAGTTTATTGTTTTCACAATATTTTTTACTGATCCAGGTCTACTAAAGATTCGGCGGACCCTCTCTGGTTTGTCGTTTTGGTTTTGCCTTCATAGGTGTAATGATTTTAATACTTCTATGATCATGTATGATCAATCTACTATTTGAAGAACTTCCTCTCATATTATTAAAATATTCAGAACAAATAGGTTCAGTTATACACAGTTCTTTATTTTAATTCTATCATGATGACACTCTTCTGTGTCAACTGCGAAGCACCTATTAGACACGGGTGAGAGTGTAGAAAATTGGTTTAAGTACTTCATACAATCTCATCTTATGACGTAACAGCCATTTCAATCCGTATAAGCTATAAATTATTTTACTACTTACATGAAGGGAGACCAAATTGTTAGCACAAACATGTTTGGAATGTGTAACCATTTAGGCATGCTTGGAGTGTACATCAAGCCATTATAAAGACTTTTCGGCTAGTCTTGAGCAGTTTTAAGATATTCGATCAAAGAAAGAAATAATCGGAACCAACATAAAGTGGAAGATCAGGATGAACAGAATTTCTGTGAGTTGTAATTTAACCTCTCTAGAGATAATTCTCAAGAGCAATTTGTAAGATATGATTATCAAGAGCAAACAGATGATTGCCTTTACGGAATCCTTTTGGATTTAATGGCTATCTTGTTTCATCTTTTTTCTTTTATATATAGATGCAAAACATAACTGAATTCTCACTGGAAACAGTCACTTGATAAGGCACTCAGAGCACTAAGCGCTTTTAGCTATAAAGCCAGTCTGTCGAAAAAGGTTTACAAACAGGAACCAATTATTATAGGCTCCTCGATACAAACGACTTTCTGGAATACCGGAAGAGAACAAATATCGCACGTTATTCAACAAGCAAATAATCCTCACGCTAATAATGTTTAATTTACAGAGCAAATCTCTGAGAACAATATTTTATTTCTATCAGGGCTGTGCTCTAGCAGAGCCCGGTGGCCCCTGGCGCCTAACTTTTGCCCTCAGGGAACAAGAACATCTCAGATTTTTCATACAAATCATACTATGCAGGGCACCCTGGATTTTACAGTCTCAAGACACTGGGCTCCCTTCAATTCTTCTTAGAGCACAGCCTTGTCTACTTCAAGATATAATTGAGTTGACAGGGGAAAAGTGTTAAAACAATTCCACGTTAATTCTCGGATCTAGCTGGATTATTCCAGAATACATGTACACATTTCTCATCTTACCACCTAAGAGTTATGGGTACTAATAATGGCATCATCAAAGGCAAAGGCAAAGCTCCGTCCTCTCAGAGAAAATTTTCAAAATGACACCGTAGATAGAGAGGCTAGTTACAGAAACAGATAGGCTCAATCAACTATCTTTGTAATCGTTTTGAAATTATGACCCCACGTTTCAATGATATAAATTCGCAATAGGCACAATTACGCAAAGCGGACCTAGTTTTTGCCTACGAACTATTTATCCCAAGATAAAAATAACAATGATAAAATACGAATCATGAATGGTTTTGTCGCGGCTTAATAAGAATAGCGCTATTACAAAGGCAGACGTAAACTGAAACGAAAAATTTCACATTAAAAATGTGTAAAGTGGCATTATTATTCATTCAAATTTTTTTCCCGATTCTGATTGGCTAAAAGGATACATTTAATTCACCATAACCAGTTACTGATGACCAAATTTGGAAGAATTTTGTGTTTAACGAGGAAATGACGTCAAAAATGCAGCGTTTTCGCAGGTTAAGGCACCGTTAATCGAGAATACCTTGGGACGAGGTTGAGTTATTTTGGTTGTAAACTTGAAAAATGGCGGACATTTCACTCGTTTCAAGAGTAAGAAGTAGACGAAAAAATAGGTAACAACATGGCAAGAACAGCAAGAAGACAACTCGAAGGGTGACATCTGCTATTTGGACAATATTTGCGGAGCTGAACAAACCTAAACGTGCACTATCGAAGATGAACTTAACATCGATGGATCGATGGAGGTAAGCATGTTTTAGTCTCGTTTTTAAACTGGAAATTATTTTGACTGAATAATAAAACAATTATTGAATTCGGCTTTCGTATCATATGAAGAATTATGGAGATCTCGGAGGATGTTATCCGCCTCGGCCCACAACCTCGACGATAACACCCTCCTTGATCTCCATAATTCTTCATAAGATACTCAGCCTCATTCATTAATTGTTAACTATTCGACTATACGATCAATGAAAACTGCTACAGTGTGGAATGAGAACAAGGATTTGCCCTCTTTTTTCTTCCCCACCGCGGGGCATTTGGCAGCTCAAGTGTCCCACCCTACAGAAAGAATTTACCATCCAAGGCCATGTTAATGCCGGGAGAGGGGGGGGGGGGGGGGGGTGAGCGCAGATTTGCCTGATGCATTATGTTATCTCTTCTACGTCAACTGAAGCGTTGTGCGAATATTCTTTCTCCACAGCTTTCCTATGTTTAACAAATAAGGAAATAAGGTACTAAGGTAAGGTAATTTTTTCTTCCTTGTTCTTGCGTGAAGGTTAAGTGGCTGGACATGACGTATTCGTTTAGCAACGAGACTTTCTGCTGGCCAGGGTTGACGCCTTTTAACATGACACAAGTGTATTGGCCTAACATGACAAGAGACGGGTTTTACCTTATCATGTATGACTTCCACACCTCTGAAAACTGTGGGACACACATCGAGGCACCAAGAAGCTTGTACAAGGAGAAAAGAAGCACAGGAGAAATTCCCTTGGATGACCTCATTGGACCAGCTGTTGTAATAGATATTCGTCAGAAGGCTTTCTCAAACGCGGACTATCAGCTGATGCCGAGTGACATCGAGGACTGGGAAGAAAAACATGGCAAGATCCCGGAGGGCGTGATTCTGTTGGTGTACACGGGGTGGGGAAAATTCTTTTCCGACAATAACAAATATCTAGGAATGCAACCCACTGGAAACTTATCGAATATGCACTTTCCAGGTAAGTGCTAAAGCTTTTTGAGTCCTATGATATTTAACGATGCTAGAGAGATAGGTTGTTGATCATCTAATAACATATCGACCCACGCTTTTTTTTTTTAATTAGTTCTCTTTGAACTGCAGACGTAATTGTTATAACTAGGGGAATTCAATTTACACGCTTCGACAAAGCGCGCTCTCCTATTTTGCGAAGCGCTAATCCCAAAGGGAGTGACAAGAGTTTCCTAAGTAGCTGCGTTTTCGCCATTTTACATGATTTCTGAAGTTCTTATTACTTCGTCTGTCTTGCATACAAAACAGTTAAAACGTATAGAGCCTTCCAGAACATAATAAACTTGCCAAAGAAAAAACTTCATTAGAACAAGCAGTATTTTGACATGAGGTAAACGTTGTGTGGCCTAGTCACTTATTTTACACTATGGATATTTTTACATGTAGGTTCCCTTTTGGCTGTTAGGGATCAACACCAGGACTAATAAGAACCAAGCGCAAAGGAGAAAGTTCAACATTAATTGTGCACCTAACTAAGAACTTACCCACTCCAGTTTTTAGAAGAAGTGTACGGAAACGTTGTGCACACTTATTTACATGAGTCTTCGAGCTGTTTTAGAGAAGAAAGTGCTAAAATTGTCACAAATGCTTACCTAAAAAAACACACTTTAAGCTTAAAGCAGAAGAATATCGAAATGCACACTCCGTAATTATTGGTTGTGTTCAGTAGCCAATAGGTAAACAACATTTTTCGACCCTCGACGCTGGTATTAATATAGGGGGTCAAAGTTCATACAGAACGGTTGTACCATTCTCTCCACGACACAGAACAACTAGAGCTGTTCTTTGTAAAAGTAACTAAGCATGAATGCAACCGATGAGGTTCGCGTGGAAAACCAAAATTATTACCAACGGAGGAACTACGCGCTCCAGTTCAAAACAACCGGCAAAAATCACATTTGCTCAGATAAACGTAGAACTCTCCAGAACATAATCTACCCACCAAAGGAAAAAAAAACTTATTGGAACAGCATCTGGAGGTAAAAGTCGTGTGGCCTACCGACCCCTTTCTACACTACTAATTCAGCTACTAAAGAAGTTTAAAATGCAAACCCTTTTGCAATAGGTATCATCACAAGCATATAACCCCGAAGCGTATAACTCTGTCGCAGAGCTCGGGTTCAGTTTAGAGAACCAATCAAAATTTACTTCCCAATATGGAATTACTGATAAGCGAGATTGGCGCGCGAACTTGTATCGCGATGTAAATGATGCGGTGCAAACTATAAAAGCATTTACTGTTTTAATACGAGGTATCATTTCACCAAAAACGGAATACAGCATTAATCCCCAAATGACCTCAAATGACCAGGACTGAGTTAGTTCCTCCTAACAAGACAAAGTCGACTACAAATGACATGCACCGCAAGAGAAGCGGTTTCTTAAAGTTGTTACTTCAAAAACGGTTTTTGCCTGACCATTCGCGCAAACAACCTTTAAAAAATCACTTACTATCTATCTAGAATAACGAGTAACACATATTTTCAAACAAAATTCAGTAGTTGCTGAACTCGAAAGTAAAAATTGCATATCTTCTCAAAAGTGGTGCTTGTAATAAGACTTATATGCTGGCGATCATGTTTTCAACTAATGTTATATGGATGAACAAACAGAAAACAATAAACAGACAAATTGTTTCTTGAAGATTTTTATTCGAAAACCCTTTAGTTTACCATTAAAAGCAATTCACGTAACACTGACTGGATCGTGGATCTGTTCCCACAAGTAAAATCGGCTGAGCAAATGGCAAAATTAAATTTAATATCTGTCTCAGATCGGGCGCATTTCTCAATTTATCTTGAAAACTCTATAAAAAATCTATAAAACGTCTATGAAACATTTATAAATACATAAATCTCCTCTAAATAACGTACTTTCCTTGAGTGTGATGTGTAAAATGTAAGTTACCTGAAAATTCTTTAAAAAGGTTGCTGACTTGGTCGCAGTCCAAAAAAGGACAAGCGCTCCGATCCGCCGTGAAAGAAACAAGGTCGAAGTCCTCGAAGGTAAATTTTGCAGCTTAAAACTTTTCCTTTCCTCAAAAAGAAAACAAACCTTAACATCTCACACGTCACATCAAAATTGCCATACATGTGTTCGCGTACTGTTCTGGGTGAATTAAAAAATGTCACTCACAAAAGATTCTGTTCCGACTTCGTCGGCGCTTTGAACAACGCTTCTGCAAAGCTTGCCATATCATATTTTTGCAGTCGCCATGCTGGTTTTGCTGAATGAGAACAGAAGTTGCAGATAACTGGTTTGCCGTGGTAGATTAAAGGTTTGCAGCTAGTAGCCTCAGGATGATCTTTGTCCGTCAAACAGCTGCAGGCTACTGATGCATTTTGCTATTTTCGGCGAGAGGCTTTGCGATGTCGTGAAGAAACGTAAACATCCTTGTCTTACTTCGTCGCTGGTCGATGTTTTCACGCCATAACGCTTAACTTTGTGGCACTTTATGTTTTGCCGGGGATGCATTTTATAGCAGCATAATTACTTCATCTTTTACGCCACGAAACGGTTTCTTTCGGCCGTAGAAATTACATGTATAAGCGCTGCAGGCTCAAAGTTTTTAACCTTGAATCTCTGATTCCATATTTGGGCAAAATAATTTTCCGTGCTTCTGATTGGACGGCTGCGCCAGCTAAAAAACCCGAGCATGGTTCTTAACACAGAATGGGAAGTTAGACGCTTCGGGGTTATATGCTTCTGGTATTATAGATATATGTGTCTGCAGTCTCTCTGCTGAGTGACAAGTTTGTTGATCCTTAGGTATCCACCCAGACTCAGCCAAGTGGATGGTGAGTCGAAAGATAAAAGCAGTTGGTTTGGACACGGCGTCGCTTGACTATGGCCAGTCAAAAGATTTCCAGTCTCGCAAAACCTTATTCAAGGAAAACATCCCTGGATATCTGAACGTTGCTAACCTTGACAAGTTACCCTCCAAAGGAGCCACAGTGTTTGCTCTGCCAATGAAAATCACCCATGGCGCTGGCGGACCGCTCAGAATCTTCGCCAAACTTGGAGGGGAGTGTCCCACATCAGGCGGCGGTCGGAGTCTCGCCAGTGGACAATTGTTTCAGATTATAACTCTCCTGCTCGTGCTCAAGTTCCTTATGTAATTGCAAGTTAGATGCAAACAGCATTAGAGATAATTGAAAGAACATTATCTGAATTACACCGCAATGCAGTCCTTTTTCGCCAAGATTTATTGCAGGCAATCAAGGGCTAACTATGTTTAAAGGACAATTGCCGCCTCCTTTTCCAGATTACTTTTCGAGGAATCATACTATCCATCCGTATGAATAGAACTTACTAATTATTATAATTACAGACCTTTGTCAGTTAGATATGGAGATGTTATGATATGGATCAGTTTACCACACAACTGAAAGGAAATTAATTCATTTAAGGGACGGACCATTAGAAAACTTATGGGGGGGGGGGGGGGGGGAAGGGGGCTGGGGGACGGGCGAAGTACAAAAAAAATATTCGCACAAGGGAAATTTAAATGAAAAAAATTCATGCACGCCAATTAATCCTAAAGAAAATTTCATGCTATGACCTAAAATAAAATCATACAGGGAATTTGATAACGAAAAAAAATCCCTGCGGCTCGAAAATTCCCCCCCCCCCCCCCCCCTCCCAATAACTTTTCTAATGGTCCGTCCCTAAGTTGCATTAATTAAAAGTAAAGTGGAATGTTTTGTTCAACAAAATAAAAATATATATATTGGTAGTGAATCTTAATAACATAATGGAACATAATATGTACAGTAGAACCCCGGTAACTCGAACTCTGAAGGGAAGCGAAAAACAGTTCGAGTTGCGAGGAATTCGAGTTAACCCTCCGGGTAACTTTCAGTGAAGTAATTTTGATCAAGGGAAACGAAATTTAGTTCGAGTTAGCGGGGAATTCGAGTTATCTGAGGTTCTACTGTACGATACTCTTGCTGCTTAACAATATGTTCAAGGGCCAAATATATTCGATACGAATGTTTGTAATGCATTTTAGAAATTTAAGGGGACCTCCTTTGAAAAGCTCAGTTGACGTTGCAGAGATCTCCTGCTGGTAGCATGAAATAGGCGTAATACGAATGAAAGACTGATTGATTAAAATCTTGAAACGTAATAAGTATTTTTATCTTACTTGTGTCGAACGAAACTGATAGGGGCAAGGACATGCAAATGCCAAGGGTGAGGGCACTGATTGGTCAGTAATGTAACAATTACTCAAGAGAAAAGCTGATAATTCAGCTGATGTGGCTTTTTAGGCTCTGTGTTTCTGACGCCAGCTCGGCATTCGACACCGCACACTCTGTATTCAACGCGAAAATGTTGCACGTTGAAACAGTAAAAGGTAGGACCTCTATTAAACTAAGTAGCCGTTAAAAAGGTTTGTAACTAAATGAAGACGTCGTTCTATATTTTATTTTTACCAATGGAGGTGATAACGTGGGGAGGACGGCGTGCGAAAATGATAACATGTAATGTTATCAAGCCAGAAAATCATCTCTCTTTTCCCATCGTAATTGCTTGGGAAGGGCAAGAACTCACCGTGACATATTGATAATTGAATTGTCGTCTCAGAAAAAAAAAAAAAAAAAAATATATATATATATATATATATATAGATAGATAGATAGATAGATAGATAGATAGATAGATAGATATATATATAAATATATATAGATATATATATATAAACAACAACAATAAAGTTCTAAAGTGAGTTAAAAGTTTCTAACTGGTTTTCAGTTTTTAGTATCAGCTGGACATTGCATAGATCACGAACGTTACTTTTTATAAAGATTAGATGAAGCACGCCCCAGTGATATTGTGTACATATTATGTACAAGAAACACTTGTGAAGGCATAACCACAACGGTGCGACAAACCAGTTCTACTTTTTCTTATGTCCAACAATTTTATCGTACAGAAATTATAATTAGTTTATCCTTTGTTTCCGCGTAAAGGTATCGTGGCTGGATATGACGTATTCGTTTAGCAACGAGACTTTCTGCTGGCCAGGAATGACGCCTTTCAACTTGACACAAGTGTATTTTCCTAACGTCACAAGAGACGGGTTTTACGCAATTATGTATGACTTCCACACATCCGACCACTGCGGGACACACATCGAGGCACCAAGAAGCTTGTACAAGGAGAAAAGAAGCACAGGAGAAATTCCCTTGGATGACCTCATTGGACTATCTGTTGTAATAGATATTCATCAGAAGGCTTTATCAAACTCGGACTATCAGCTGATGCCTAGTGACATCGAGGACTGGGAAGGAAAACATGGCAAGATCCCGGAGGGCGTGATTTTGTTAGTGTACACGGGGTGGGGGAAATTCTACTCCGACAGTAAGAAATATCTGGGAATGCAACCCACTGGAAACGTATCCAATATGCACTTTCCAGGTAAGTACTTGAGGTTCAGTCGTATGATCCTCAGATCATGCTAAAGAGATAGGTTGTTACATCATTTAATAACATATCGACCAACGGATAGTGTGTGTGTGTGTGTTTTTTTTTTGGATTCGTTCACTTTCAGCTCCAGAAGTACGGTTATAGTCTTTGATATTCAATTTACACGCTTTGAAATAGCGTTTTCTCCTATTTTGCGAAGCGCTAATCCCAACGGGAGTGACAAGCGTTGACTCGGTAGCGTTTCATCATGTTTAAAGACGCTTTTTGGAGTCCCTATTACTTCATATGTCTTCCATACAATGCAATTAAAAGGTATAGCCCTCTAGAACATAATCTACCCGCCAAAGAAAAAGCTTATTGAAAAAAAAACAGCATTTTGGCATGAGGTAAATGTCGTGTGGCCTGCTGACACCTTTTACACTATAAATATGTTTTTTTGACGTGTAGGTCCCGTTTTTGCCTTGCCTTGTGAAGATCAGATCAGAAAGTTCATCATTAATTGTGTACCAAATAGACAACGTATCCTTTCCAGTTTTTAGAAGGAGTGTACGGGAACTTCGAGCGCACTTATTTACAGAAGTATTCGCGCTCTTTTGGAGATGAAAGCACTAAAATGTTCACAAATGCGTTCCTAAAATACACCCTTTTAGCTTAATAAAGCAGAGGATCACAGAACAGCTGTACCTTTCTAGCCTCGACACAGAACAACTAGAGTTGCTCTTTTAAAAGTAAAAAAAATCCAACTGATGGGGTTTACGTGAAAAACATCATCTTGCATCACAAAGTGGTAAAAACAGAACAGGGTGTGTACTCGCTGCAGTCCAAAACAACCGTTAAAAATACCATTTGCTCAGTCAAAACGTAGAACCCTCTAGAACATTATCTCCCCGCCAAAGGAAAAAAAAAAAAAATTGGGACAAGCAGTATTTTCAGGTAACAGTCGTGTGGCCTACCGGCCCCTTTTTTCTTCACTAATGATTCAGCTACTAATTAGTTGTTTTTGTATTCAAGCCTAAATAAACGAGTAGTTGAAAAAGCAAACCCTTTCGCAATGCAGACTATGTGTCTGCTGTCTCTCTACTGACTGACAAACTTGCTGATCTTCAGGTATCCACCCAGACTCGGCCAAGTGGATGGCGACTCGAAAGGTAAAAGCAGTTGGTTCGGACACAGCGTCGCTTGACTATGGCCAATCGAAAGATTTCCAGTCTCGCAAAACTTTATTCAAGGAAAACATCCCTGGATATGTGAACGTGGCCAATCTGGACAAGTTACCCTCCAAAGGAGCCACCGTGTTTGCTCTGCCAATGAAAATCACCAATGGCACTGGGGGACCCCTCAGAATCTTCGCTAAACTTGGAGGAGAGTGTCCATCAGGCACTGGTATCACATCAGGCACTGGTCGAAGTCTCACCAGCGGGCAAATGTTTCAGATTATAACTCTCCTGCTTGTGCTTAAGTTGATCGAATAATTCTAAGTTAGATGCAAACAGTATTAGAGCTAAGCAAACATGCATTATCTGAATTAGTAGCAATGCAGTCCGCTTTTTACCAAGAATCAAAAGAGGAATCATTGAGTTGCGTCGAAAGATACAAGAGGTGTTCCCCCCCCCCGCCCTAGTGCCTTGAACTTTTGTCTTTTTTTTTTTTTTTTTAGCGCAAGACACAGCTTTATCGCAATTAACTCTCTGACGTACATGCGATGGTAACCCACCCTGGAGTTTTGACATGTTGCACTATTTCGAAACGATTTTACCTTTAGTGGAAAGCCTTTGATCTTCTTAACAAGGTGAAGTATATTTTTGGGGTGGTGGCGCTGCTGGAGGCCTAAGACGTCACCAACAATGGTCGCCATCTTGGATTTTACCAAGAATTAGACATCAGGTTAAAACCGCGAGAACTAGTATGCTTGCTTTACGAGAAAAATAACACATAAATAAGCACTTTGCATGATTTTAGCTACAAGTTTTATTTTTATTGTTGAAACATTAGTTAAAAAAACATGTATTTTCACCCAAAAATGGCCTGACCACCTGCTACTTATGACGTCATATGTCATAACCATAGCAACTGACCATCCTCAAACTCGTCTCAAAATGTGCGCGAGGGATGAACAATCAGGGGGAGCGGGGTACTTGGGTTAATGTTCGCTGGGTATGTGTAGCTGGCCTCTCAAAGCCCCTACCCCATTATAGTCTATTTTTTGGCCAATTGTAGACCCCATTTTAGTCACTTTTTGGAAAATAAAATTTTCACCATCCCAACTTAGTCACTTTCTATTGATGCATCTATTTTATCAATGTGGTTTTATTCGGCGGAATGTAATGCGGCCAATGCGAGCTTATTTTAAAGTTTAATAAACAACAACTTTCTGATTTTTTTAACTGAGTATCTTTCCATTTTGAATCCCTACTTATCCCCAGAATCCGAAAATTTGCGACCCCATTCTAGTAACTCTATTATATTATTAGTCACTCCAGTTGTGAAAATTCGACCCCATCCTGCGGCACAACTCTATTAGCCTCTTGTAGGGGAATATCTCTCCCCCCCCCCCCCCCCCCCACTCGGCCAGATTATGTCTGCGACGCAGGCTACTACTTGTAACCCCATATCAAATAGTAAGTCATACGAACAGAGCTGTGTTGCTATTTATGGGGAGAAATTGAGAATTTCTGCCGAATCAATCACAATCATTGCCGGCGCAAAGGATTCGAAGGAGCTGAAGGGAGCGTCGTCCGTGAGAATACCAACTAAAACATTTCAATATGTGCGGTATACATTCGATATTTAAATATGAAGGCTTTTTCCCATCATAATCTACAAATAATGATCGCCACAATTAAGGACCAATATCCATCTTGATCACGAATTACCGTACAACTCCTGCTCTAGCTTTCTCATGCTGAGCGCAACAGTTTCAGACACCACAGGCTAACGCTTAGGTTCCCTTCCTGGAGACTGGGAAGACTATGTGAGGGGAAAACACCGCTCTGTGCCCAACTGACAACGACACTGTGAAAAGGTGAGCTGAAGCCAAAATATTTTATTGTCGCTCAACTAATCGCCAAAGATTCGTACTTACATGCGATTCCAAGAGTTCATTTTCAACCACTTTAGCCAAAGAAGAAACATAAAAGACAAAACAAAAGCTGGCATCGATGAGGGAGGCACACCCCTACCCCCTTCACCCCCTTTTGTGTCACATCACCCAATCAAGGCAATGCATTACTCGACAGATGCAAGACGAGTACACAAATACATAGAAAACTCATACTGCAAACGGGAAATTGTGGTTTTGGCTAAATAACTAACAACAGAAGTCGTATTGTAACCCTTTTGTTATAGATGAGGGGCACACCCCCCTTTTAATACCTCCAATTTACCTTCCCTGCCTCCGGGCCGGTACAAACTACGATTTTATTATGCAGCTTTGTTTAGGCCATCATCTAAATTAACCACCAATGTTCAAAGAGTGGTGTAATTTTTCCTTGCGTATTGCTAAAGGCGTCGCAAAATACAATGCTTTCCTTATATACATGGGAAAAACATTAATATTCGTTTTCTAGGCCACCTTTAACGACTGACGGTATAGGTAGTTTAACACTTTAGAGACGCACGCTGAAAAAGTTTTCATTAGTATGTCTGCGTGAGTGATCGAGTTCATTCACGAGCTTCTGAGATGTGGAAAGCAAGTTCCTGGTAGTGCGTTTGATAACTCTGTCCGCCATGTATAGCTAGATGAATAACCTGCGGGCAACATCTCCTTTTCGGGGCGGGTGTCGACAAGTCACGCGAGACCCACACTCGAAAGGGAATGTGACTAGGCTAGAGTGATTTCAAAACAAGGTAAACAAAACGATACATGCTGTGTCATCATCAAGGTGAGGTGTTTGCTTACATTTATGTGGCTAAGCCTCATGGTAGTCTCTGTGCAAAAATTGAATACGGTTTAATTATACGGTAGAAGAAAATGAATGGCAAATGCCTAGGGGAAAAGGCGGATTTGCATGTCCATTGTGTCATGTCTGTGAAATGTTCATATGCTTAGAATTTTTCGAATGCCATAAGATTAGGTCAGTGCATGCCCCCCGGGGGGGGGGGGGTACTGCCGTATATGGGCTATATGGGTATGTGCCGCTGTGAAGGGTATGTTTTTCAAGCAGTTTACTCTAGGATAGGGTATATAAATCAAGGCGTTTGGGTCTAGAATAGGGTATCATTTTTCAGGAAACTGATCAGTTGGTTGAAGATTTTATCTAGACAGGGGAAACAGCTACTCTAGGATAGGGGGATTTTGGGAGTTTACTCTAGTATAGGGTAGCAAAACTCAGCTGAACTAGCTCTGGTATAGGTCAAGGGTCCCAGGGTCCCAGCGGCACATCCCCACCCAGAAATTCCTTAAGTACCCCCCCCCCCCCCCCCCGGGGTGCATGCTGATAACCTAGGTGATAGCTTTTTAGGGCGCTGTTACGCAGAGCTAGTGCACTTTGCACTGCACACAAAAATATTGTACGCTGAAAGGGCAATAGGTAAGACCTCTATTATACCAAGTAGCAAGGTATTGTAACTAAATGAATAAGTTATTTTCTATTTTATTTTTACTAATTGTGGTTGACTTAAGCGTTTACATTATTCCGGTATTGAGCATTTTTCAAGCGGTATTTTGGTAGTTACGATTTTAATGTCCAATATTGCTGTATCATCTAGTAGCCCTGCCGTATGCGGGTTTTCATCCTTTGGCTAACGGTATTCAGTAAAGGAATATCTCTCAGTGGGTAAAGCAGTACTGTTCACTTGCGCTCTCCCGTGTAATACCGGTCAATACAATTATGCAGCATAAAACAAGTAGGCTTCAAAGGTAATAAAAAGTTTGTAAATGATTACACAGTTTCTGATATTCAACCTACAATAGAACTGTCGTTGCATCCAATGACCAGGCTTTTCGATCGTCCTATTGATACAGTGCGAGGTCTTGTACGTTTTCTTGCAATGGCTGAGCTTGATTTCTGGTACAAAGCTGCTTGAGATAAACAAACACTCGACATGGATAGACGCGCTAGACAAAAACGCGACATGGATAGACGCGCTATCGGTGTTTCGTGTATTTTGGACGCCGCATTTTTATATTTGCCATTTTTTGTTACGGTATTGCGGTATTTGCTACCTCCCAATATTCCCCTCATGCAGAAAGTGAAGTTGAACTGCGGGCGAAAATGGTATAAAGATGTCAAAAGTACAAGACAGGATGTTATCAAATCAAAAAATCAAACGTGTCCCTTTTCCCATTGCTATGCCTCGGGGAGCCCGAGTTTTGATCGAGGTGTCGAGTGTTTATTGTTTCTATGTTAACTTATTTATTTATTTATTTATTTATTTTTTATTTCGCTTCTTTAAGCGAGCAACGAGCGCCAGACACGCAAAAGTTCAGTGTTCATTAGCGCTGACCCAGAGTGCTGACAGATTAATTGTAATAATAGTGTACTTCTAATAGAAAAGAGTCTAACCTTTGGTCGCGTAAGATATAGCCTGTGCCAGGCTCTCAGATAGTATAGTGGGAACGTATTAAAACGAGTAAAGCGAAAATAAGACGCGCACGACTCGGGAAAGGGGGCGGTGGCGACGGGAAAAATGGGAGAGAGAGCCTGTTAGCATTTCTTTAACGACCCCCTTCCGCCCATTTTTGTCACTTCTGGATTCGGCTGTCAAAACTGTTAACACTTCAGTTAGCTACAATCATTCTCAAGTTTCTCGCGTGAGTATTGCACGCGACGCGAACTCCTTGTGCGATGTGTGGAAATTTATGTCTTCGAATTCGTTATCCTGTGAAAGCATCCGTTTTTTTGGCTCTAGTTTATAGCAATAAAAGGGGGCGGTTAGTTTTTTCCTCTGTTGGGTAGGTTATGCTCTGGAAGGTTCTACATTGTCACTGAGCAAATGTGACTTTAGCCGCTTGTTTCACACTGAGAGGTCATGGCACACATATCGATTTACTGTGGCGTTTGTTTCTGGTAGGCAGGATTTGCCCTCTGATGAGAGAGCATTTTCTTTGACCTCTTTTGAACGTTAAGCTTTTTATTGCGGCTGAATAAGGGTTTTAATTTTCTCCAAAGTGCCTCTGGATCCGACTAACTAAGTGATTTTCTTTAGTCTGTGAATTAATGTAATATTTTTCTGCAATGTTGTATCACGCTGGGCCCAGCTCGTTAGTTTTCTTTGCAGAATGTTAAATTATCACGGATAGTGATTTACAGATCCAGAATTATAAGAATGAGGTGCAGCTTAAGCTTAAGCTACATCAGCTAAGGAGAATTGCATTGTGATTTAGTAAACTCCAGCTTGATAGTGGAAAACAGTGTGAGTCTTTTCACTGGAGCGCGTAGTTTCTCCCTTGGTAATAGCGGAATAAGCTTAACAGTCTTTGGACTGTTTTGTTATTGCCACTTTGTGATCAACCAGGACTCTAGATTACCGAAAACAATTTCGCACTTTCCTTCTCTCGCTTTCTTCTCGTCCTCCTCTCCCTCTTCACCGTTGCCAAATAGCTGCGGCCGAAAATCCAAGCTTTTTCAGTTGTTCCACTTGGTCTCGCATTATAGATATCAGCGGCGAAACGACTATTATCGTAGAGTTTTCTAGGGTTAGAGCAGCTTTAGCCAAGCGTGGGAATAGCTGAAAGATTAAACTTTTGCCGAAACCGGTGGGCATAATACCGAAAACATCTTTACCGCGAGCCAAGTCGCAGACACTCGTCTAAAGAACAAGACAAAGCGGACTCATGAAGATCACACGCGCGATTCGCGTTAGCCATCTTGGTGATGACAAACTAATGACCACGCTACTAGGTGATGATGTTAACTGTCACCATTGACCAATCAGAGGGTATATCAGGAGCTGATATACCGGAACAGGCCGTTAAAAAAATGCGTACAGGCTCCGCCGCCCTGTCTCTCCCCAGCCCCCGAGCGTTTTTCGCATTTCTTATTACTGAACGACTTTCCACCACCATCTCGGAGCCTGGAACAGGCCTGTCTCTCCCCAGCCCCCGAGCGTTTTTCGCATTTCTTATTACTGAACGACTTTCCACCACCATCTCGGAGCCTGGAACAGGCTACGTAAGATAATATACTAAAGCACGAAGTGAGTGAGGGGTGTCAGATATGCACAAGTCCAGTTTTAAAAAGCGCTGACCCAGAAAAGGAGTCCAACATTTGGTCAAGTAATTTAACATACAAATGACCTTTCTCTTTTTAACGATATCTATTCACGGCAAATTAAAAGAGAAGATAACGAGACGAATTACCGCCTTTCGATTTCAAAAAACAGAGTAAGAAAATCTTATGCTAAGACCTGGCATTACTTGCACATGGAATTTAAAAATACGAAAATGAGCGGCAAATTTACGTCGACCGTGGTTGAGCTTTGTCAAGTGTCTTAATGCTAGCGTTACGAGGAAAGTGCGATAAATATATATATTTTTTCACCAATCATGACAAAGAAAAAAGCCAAACACAGTCTTTGACGATGCAAGGAGAAAAGGAGACAGCTCATTTCGTAAGGAAGGGTGTTGCAGTTTTGCATCTTTTTTTTTTGTTTGTTTTTCACGAAAAACAAGGCACATTTTGTTAAAAGAACTGACAGCAACCTGGAAATGATTACACTGTTCACAGTCCCTCAATTTTCCGTAAGATCGCTGAGGTCGGAAATCTCCAAATTAGTTTTACGTTAATTCCAGGTGTGAAAAAAGTCATTTCTTCCTCATTTGAAAGTCTGGTATCAGTTTGACTCTGTGGTTTGGCGGTTTTACACAGCAAGTGATGTGAGCGCACGTAGGGTTCTTCGCGTATTACTGCACGTACGCCTTGGCAGGTCAAGACAAGTGCGCGTGTTTACAGTTACAATAACCCTTGATAGAGCGATTTTCGTATGACCTTGAAAATTGGTTTCGATAAGTGATCGTTATTTGTTTTATCAGCCAATGGATGAAAAGATGAAAAAAAAAAAAAAAAGCAAAAAAACCCGATCGCTTCGTTTTCCCGCCAAAGGAAACCCTAATATGGAGAAGGCATTGTTTGATTGGTCAGTTGTGTTACAGTATGACGTCAAAGCGAAGAATCGATTGATTTCTAGAAAGTTTTCGGGCTCAATGTTTTTTCACCCGAGCGTTCGCTTAACCAACAAAAAACGAATTAGTCCTTGGGAAACCTCTGGCAAGAAGAGGTGTTTGTAACCGCAGCTAATGCAATCTCTATTATGGAGATCAATCATTCTGTCAGGCATCCATGAAATTAACTTGGTGCTGACAGTACCGCACATGATCCCGAGACCGCAAATGATCGCCAAAATCGACTGCAAATGATCCTCAAAGTCGACCGCAAATGATCCCGTTTAAAATTGTGGAATTGAAAGGGTTTTATGGGACTGATTATAAAAAAGGAACCTTTTCTCTTGCTTTCTAAACAAAAAAGGGAAGGAGGACACCACATCTCAGGTCAATTTATACTGAAGGCGAAAAAAAAAAATGGAATAAATCTGAAAAGAATATCACATATGGTATCAACCGTATACTTCTTCCTTTGTCAGTTGCTTCAAAATTTTTTCAAGAACGGTTTCGTTAAGACAGGAAGGACGTTACGCAGAAAACACTATTATTTTAACGCCTAGAAGCTCAACTTGTCTACTGCGGAATACAAAGCCGGGCACACTCAATCTACATAACAAGAGCTTTATTGTCTTCACTGATCTTTTTGGAAGTGCCGAATTAATTTTCACAATATGTAATTTTGATTTTTATCTGAAGTGTTAATTTTATGTGATAAACAGCAAGACATTTGTTCGTCACTTAGGTGCTCGTTACGAAACAATACATGATTTCAAATAAATTAAGCACACGTCAAAATGGCCTTATCAATGTCCAATTGCTTAAAGCTCATGAACATGGATACTAGTTACGAATAGTTATATTGACGCTTATATGTCTGTGTTATTTTCCTAAAAGGTGCCCGCTAAGTTTTCGCTTGAGCACGGTCATCGCCCGTGTTCAAGTCAGTGTAGCCGGGTATCCAGGCTTATTAAGTGCTTATCCGAGCCCAGCAGAGAGCAGAGAGCAGAGAGCCCAGGCCCAGACCTATCCGTGGGTGGGTGGCTGACTTGTTTTGTGTGAAAACTAGAGGGGTAGGGAGGATAGATTTTTTTCACCTTGATTTGATTGATTGCTGCCTGCCTTGTCTCCTTCTTTAGTTCTAACCGCCGAGGTCAAATATTCATCTCGCAAAATAGCGCTTAAAACAGCACGGGACGGCGAAAAAAACATGACACATGACTCAGTGAACATTTTCTTCAAACTTTCCTTGAAAAATTTGTTTTAAATTCTGCATTTTGGAACAAATTATAGCCACCGTGTTGTTCATATGTATTTCTTCTATAAACAACAAAAGATCGTTGCTCAGATTTCAATCAACGACGGCCCCCACTAACAGAGGGTGGTCTCCCTGTGGTTTTATGTCAGAAAACTTGTATGAAATATGAAATCCACACAGATGTATATCCATTTGTTGTTCCTTTGCTGGAGACAGTTAACAGGAATTTAAACCTGGCAATGAGAAACGCAAAAGCGAGGTAGGCGGTAGTTATCTCGTGATAAAACATGGCAGGAAACCGTCCCATTCACGGACAAAAATAAAATTGCTTATAATTGATCGGACCCAGGAGGCAATTTAAGAAAATTAAACAACCTAAAACCCTTATTTAGCCGCAATGAAGAGCTTTGCATTTCAAAAGAGGTCAAAGGAAATCCTCTTGCATCAAAGGGCAAATCATGCCGACCGGAAACAATGACCGCAGAAAATCAATATGAGTGTCATGACCTCTCAGTATGAAATAGCGGCAAAAATCACATTAATTCTCAGTCAAAACGTTTTCCTCCAGAGGTGTAATCTACCCGCCAGAGAAAGAAAAATCATAGGAACAAGCAGCATGTTGACATGTGGTAAAAGTCGTGTGTTTCCTACCGCTTCGTTTTTACACTTGAATGACTTTTTTTTTTCATTTAGTTTTTATTCATGTTTTTGTATTCATATTCATATCCATTCCCTGTTGATGATGGCGTCGTGATGTCGCCAGAACGTCGGAACTATATTTTGTTACTTCGTACATGTTTATGTTTCAATAAATCAGTACAGACAGAGACACAAAAACAAATATGCCTCGATCAAAATTAAATTTGACAGATTAAAAGATGGGGCACCATTTTATGGCCTAGGAGAGCGAACCTACATTTTTTTTCCCCTTCCCCCAATTCCCTGCGTGTTGTAAAAAGATGCAGTTCCGCATATCAGATTGGGCCATTTTTTCTCCAATTAATCGCGTCATGTCGAATGCTACTAAGATCATGGGCAATGATGGGGTTACTGGGTGCACGGGTTTCGAGAACATGGAAAATTGAAACACAGCTTAAACCACTTTCAGCTACTTCGTTATTCATTCCTCTTTAATTAAATAATTTAATTTAACCCTATTCAGACTGGGGGGGGGGGGGGGGCTTTTCGAACCCTCCCTCCGGCAAAATCGTGATAACTCCTACACCGAAAGAGCTATGACGTTCAAATTTTCTGACTTTTCCTAAAATTTATCTAGGAACATTTTGGTATAATTACCATGTCCATGTGATTAATCATGTTGCCATGGCAACCAGTTTCTGACTCATAGGTTTTGGAAAATTTAAAAAATGGTGATTTTTTTTGTTTTAAGATCGCGTTTTTACACTTATAGTGCTTTTTGTAGTTAAAATGGTCTTTTCTTGGGACTAGTTTTTGAATTACATCAAAATGTTTCAACATCGAATATTTGGGGGGGAGGGGTGGGGTAAAATTTGTCACTTTTTTGCTTTGACAAATATGCTCCTCTATTTTCCAAATAACACTTCCAGAGCCATTTGTTTGGGTAATAAACATTAGTTTGATACTTCTTTTATACATTCTGAGCTTTTTCCCCTTTGAAAGTTGCTTTAAATTATAATTTTAACAAAAAAACGGAAATCCAAGATGGCGGATCCAAGATGGCGGACAACCATTTCAAATTTTGAATTTTATTGCTTCCTATTGCTTTTTCTCGCTGTACAAGTGTTTCCTTGTTACTAGTTCATAAGAAAGGATAACAAAGAGATGATTTTACCAATGTTATTAATATTTTACGTATCTAAGTGGAAAAAGAATAAGAAACATTGAAAAATCGGAATATGACGTCACTGTGACGCCATCATTGGGCGTGACAAGTCAAAACTGGGTGTGGGGCTTCTTTGTACGGAGATGATCATTGTGTGTAAATTTCATGACCCTAGCATTATTGGTTCCAGAGATACAGAGGGGGGGGGGGGGTCCGAGGAGCCCCCCCCCCCTCCCCCGAGTCACAGATTGACCAAAAAAGCCCAGTCTGAATAGGGTTAATTATTAAATTCATTTATCTTTTTTAATTACATTTCTCCATCTGCCCGTACTTTTTCCCCCAACCATTTTTCTTCCCATCGTGTCCTTGCCGCAAATGATAAGCCGATTTGAAATTATGAACCCGATTGTCCCTGAAGTGTACGAGACAAGGGCTGGAAAAATGCAATAAACTCAAAATTGGAATATTTATTAAAGTTAGACTGTACAATTATGCTTATGACATCAGCTAATAGCTGGCCGAAGCAAAACGAACATTGTTTACCTATACAACTTCTGGAGAAACTACCGGAATATTAGCTGCCCTAAGTAAATGAATATTTTTAATACACGTTTTTAATTAAGTGTGTTTAACTGAAGCCGGATAACTTGCTGATTGAAGTTTTTTTCTAGGCATTGATTTCCTAGCAGCGACTAATACTTGTTTAAAATAAAGCTCATTTGCCAGCAGCATTTCATGCAAGAATTTCATGGTCGTTCAACTGTCAAATTCGGCCTGTCGGAATAGCACGGAATACAAGCTGATTCTTATCGGAGGGTCAAATTGGACAGTTCTAAAGCTGCAGCTAAATTAAGCGATGAATGAAGCCTACTGAGAACCAATACGAATCGAACATTTTATTATTTCACAATGATAATAATAACAATCATAATCACAATCAAGGCAGAAACGATCAATTTGAAGCTAGAAATATGCCGATATATGTACCAAAAACAATGCTAGCGGTTATGCTGTTCAGGATACTAAAAGTCATGTGATAAGCCCATTCTGTCTCAGGAGTTAAGAACCGGATACATAGAGCTCGATAAATATTCCATTTAGATTTAAAAAATGATATTGAAAGAAATTTTCATTGGGTGGATTGGTATCATGTTTAATTATTTCTGTCTCATGTACAATTATGATATTGCATGGTCAAGTGCGTTACGATAATTTCTTTGACGCATGCACGTACTCGTCACAATTAGTTAAAAGTATAGCCTTGTCTTCCTTGTCTTCTTTAATTGTCAAATTAACTATAATCAGTAGAGATACAGAAAAAAAACACGCCTTATTAAGACGAGCTTCTAAAATTAACCAACAAAACCTCTAACCATAACCATCAAAAGAAGCACGTATTTAAATTCCCTTCACACAATATCAGTCACCACTTCTCAGTCAATAGCATGCTGTTGAAACCTGGAGTCCAAAAATATTACAAACCAAAACTTTTCTTTGATCTTATCATTAGTAAGAAGAACGTGCCGTAAGACACACTCACAAAGGGAGGGCCTTATGGAAGGCCTAAATGAATACAAAACTACGACAGGCGATAAGAAGCCTGTTTTTGAAGAAAAACGTCCCAACCAAAAAAAAAATGTTAGAGGTAGAATTAAAAGTGTTTAAGCCAGATTAAAAAAAAAAACATTCATATCGTATAAGTTATAAATATATTGTCCCTTGCTCATTTCACCACTTATGATTTTTGGTCAAATATCACGTTCTTTTCTGTCTGTAGTAAAAAGTCTCTGTAGCCATGGCGTACTCTACATTTACAATTTATATTATTTTTGACTCATTTTTGCGTTTACAAGTGATCGGTTTAGGAAATTTAAATCGATATAATGATGGCTTTCCTAAACTCTCAAGTAATAAAACTAATTCACTATCCACCTTTAGTAATGCATTTGGTTAAGTACTCTCAAGTACCCTCTCATTTGAAGTAAAGTCCTTGCACAGTGGTTCTGTCTCGAATCCATATTGTCCCTGATGGCATGAACTCAAAAGGACAATGATAGTTCAGACTTTGTAGAACTGTGTATGTGAGCATCCCGAACACTTGCAGCAATGGCGTTTTCTCTTTGGCTTACAATGGTTCTTCTGTTAGCAGCTATTGCTGGGCTGGAAGGTAAGCTGGTGAGTGCGTTGTGGATGAATCTTGAACGTTAAAAAGATGATTTGAACCTAACACATTTCTTTTAATCTTTCACAACAGAAGTCGATATTAAGAGAGTTTGGTAGCTAGTTACCTTTAAGAAACTTTTACGATTGTGCCCTGAGAAAAACTTTAGATTAGGGTAGAAGACACACATAGCCTGGGGTAGTAACTCCTGAAGCGAGAAAATAATAATAATAATAATAATAATAATAATAATAATAATAATAATAATAATAATAATAATAACAATAATAATAATAATAATAATAATAATAATAATGACCTTATAGTCACCAAAGTTAAGCGCCACCTTCTTGGTCTCTCTGTGCGCATGGGAGACCTTGGATTTACAGATCCTGTAGTGATCTCATCTTGTGAATACGAGGCTTCGGTCAAAGTTTATCGCGCAGAATGCCTATTGTTCTCGGGACATTTACTTCCAGTTCAACAAAGTTCGTAGATCTGTCATATTACGCGCAATCATGCATAGACTCTATGAAAGCGCTTCAACCATTGGTTGCCAAGAATGCACGACGAAGCTCATCAATATGTTGTAGGTGGCAAACTAAACAATGAATGCAGCACGCTATTGTTTTCTCCTTTTAGCTCTTTTGTTTCGCAAAATCGCGAATATGCGCATATTTCACAGTGAACGTTCAAATCATGGGAATACATACACTTTCGTTTATTTTGTTCAAAAGTTAAACCACAGAAAGGAAGGTGAAATTTTCCATTTATTCAACGCGCGTGCGAGATCTCTAATATTAGAGCTCTTATATTCCTGCAAATTTTGCTTTCATTTTACCACATTATGTTACTAGCTATATGCACCACATCGGTAAAAAGGAGAGTAAAAAAGAAAAAAATAAATAATAAATAAGGTCCCGAAAAATTACTTTAAGGGGATTTGAACTCGGACCCTCCAGATACGTTAGAACTGAAAATAAATGTCTCTATCCACTGGACCACCTCGGTAAGCACTGACAATTGAAGTTTAAAAGTGGTATAAATTCCTTCTCTATGGTGATTGGCAGTTTTCAAGGATGATTTGTTCATTTTTGTTTTTGTTATTGTTGTTATTGTTGTTGTTGTTTTAATTTCCGTGTAGAATTGAAATATTTAACTGATCGAAGCCAGACGTAAAACTTACAATAAACCCATTAATATTCTTTCAGGCCTGGCCCATGCCGGGGAACCTTTAAGAAATTTATGAACTTTCGATCTCGCGGCTACCGTCTGAACAGTATGACTGTACTATTCTCTCGCTGCTCGTAAGATGTCTTTTCATCGGTCGGGGTAAACATAAACACAACATTGTTTATCATTATTTCCATTGTTTTAGGTTAGGGTAGCAAACCATTTGGCTTTTAGCGTTAGAAGAACTGCTACATGAAAAACAATATGGCCGCCAAATACATCCTTGATCATCCTTTTAGCTTTGAAAGTTCTCCTTTATTAGCAAACGTTGAACATTTATTTCGGCAAACAAACGGTTAAGTTAAAAAAGGATTTTACAAGATTCTCAAAAGTAGGTCTCCTTTTCGATTTTAATTTGCAATATTGGTCGATTTAGGCAACTTTTAAACTTCTGCCTCAGTTTTCGTCTCCATCTGCTCTAAAAATGGAATAATAATTACTCAGGGGTAATACAGTGTAAAGATTTGTAGAGAAAAACAACAAAAACTTGAAGGTTTATTAAGAAAAATGTACTTTAAAACAAACTAAAATATTCAAAACGCTCTGATCACGTGACTGATGACGTCATGACCCTATTTTGGTAACGGAGAAAAATGTCAGGTAGAACATTACTTTCCTGAAAATTTTCTCTGCCGTGTGATGAAACGTCAACTCTCTACAGCCCTCGGCCTAGTTTCCCGACTTTTTCGCTCATGATCATTGCCCCCTTAATTTTTAAATGCCGGACGTCAACTGGTTATTTTTAAATGCTGCACACTACCAAAACCTCAAATATACTATTTTATTTTAACCCAATAATGAAATCTTGTCACTGCAACAACAACTCTTAATTCAGCAATGCTCACGTGTCTGATGGCGTCATCACCCTAGATGAAACATGAGAAGATATTTTAGGGCAAATGTTATCTTGTTGTGGTCTGACAATCTTCTCCCTATAAAATTTTGAAAGTTATAAAGCTTTCCAAAAAAAGTTGCCTCAAAGGATTCTAGGATGTTTTTTTTATCTATTTATTTATTTTTATGTTAATTATAATTGACTTTTATAGTTATTACATCTTGCTATGCTGACGCTTGGTTCTAACCCTTTATTCCCCGCATTAAGGAGGTATTCTGTGGACGAACTTATTGCTATTTATGATTATTTTCTTTAAGGGGTGGAGGATTCTAGCTTGCCACCCAGGGTTTGTCTTCTTCCCGCTCCGGTACGTGGCCCATGCAAAGGGTCTTTTCGACGATATTTCTTTCATGCAATAAGTGGACAGTGCAATGAATTCAGCTATGGGGGTTGCCGTGGAAACCAAAACAACTTTTTAACCAAGTTAAGCTGCGAGCAAAAATGTCTCGGTGAGAAGATTTAACTTAAGTTCATAAGCTCATTAAAAATTCAAAAAGAAAACAAACTAAAGAATTTTAAAATGTTTAAACCTTAAACATTTTAGAATGTTTTAACCCCCCATAAGGTTTTTCTGACTTTTTTTCCTAAAGGATGGAACATCAGCACCTGACGTTTTCAGTAGCTGTTCGTTCATCCCTAGCGCAGATTTTGAGGGCAGTTTAGTGATGGTCAGTTGCTATGATTCCGAGATATGACCTCATAAGTAGCAGGTGGTCAAGCCAATTTTGGGTGAAATTACATGTTTTTTCAACTTCGTTCAACAATAACAGTAAATCTTGTGGCTAAAATCATGCAAAGTGATTATTTATGTGTTATTTTTCATGTAAAGCACAAAAAAAAAAAAAACATTTCTCGCAGTTTTAACCTGATTTCTAATTCCTTTGTGCCTTAATCCAGATTCAATTGAACACACCTTTTTATATTGTCAAGAGTCAAAGGAATTCTTTAAGGTGGCTTAATAAATATCACAAAGAGAACGTACAACTTTCACACAAGCAAATTTTATTTAACACGTTCGATGACTTCCTTCCAATGGAAATGCCAATTTCAACTCAACGCAAACTGCGTCTATTGGTTTTACTACAAAAGAAATACCTGTATACTTGCAAGAACATTGTAACGAAACCTAATTTAGAGGAATTTTTACGTAAGCTTTTTGAACAATATCGCATTGAAAATTGTGGCAAACAATGTTAAGTATATGTAGCAACTGACAGTTTTTTTATTTATTTTCCAATACTTTTTATTTTTATTGCAATTTGTTTTGTTACTTACTGACAGATTTATTTACTTACTTATTCTTTTACTTTCTGCTGTGTATTAATGTTGTTAATTTGTTGTCAATAAAAAAAAAAAAAACTTGGTAAAATCCAAGAATGGTGGCCAAGATGGCTACCATTTTTGGTGACGTCACTGGCCTCCCGCAACGCCACCACCCATAAAATATACCTCATCTTGTTAAGAAGATCAAAGGCTTTCCACTAAAGGTAAAATCATTTCAAAATACTGCTGCAGCATATCTAAAACCCTAACCCTAACCCCTAACCCCTAACCCATATACCATAATAAATCGCTTTAAAACACCTTGACCTTGAGAGCCGCATGCATACCTGTATAGCCCTAAAATCTCAGCAGAGCCATTGAGATTCACTTGTATACTTTCTGACCCCAATGCACCAAAGGGTGTCGCAGAGGGTGACGCTGGGTGACAGGTAACCATCATTTACTTTTTACAGGTGGGAATGCACCAGCTAAATGCGACTGGCCCACTGGCTTCTGCAACTACTACAAAACTCCTTGTCCATCGAATACGAAAGAGTGTAATGGGAGATGTACTCTAAGAACAAACCGCTGCTGCTGTCGTGTTACACCCAAACCAACAGGTACGAGATTTATAAGCGGGTCGCGAATTCAAACACGAGGAACAGTTGTTTTATGAGGTTTGAAAATTCGAGTGTAAGAAGTATTAGACAACATATCAAGTAAGTTTAGTTAATACCTTTTGAATGTTTTTACTGGGATGTATTCTACGCTGTACTAAGCATTTAAAGAAGATCACCTAGTATCTCAGGCTAAGTTTAATTCCCAAACTCCGAGCAGCTGGTCATTTGGCAATAAGTCGTACTCTTTCTGGGCCGTATTGTGAAATAAATTCTAGACTAAACGGCTTCAAAAATCCCAATGTTTCGCGGCGGCAGATGTCTTACTAGCAATAAAGCACATTTACATGATACAGCTAATCCCTGGGAAATTATATTGCAAGCGCTTCTGACTGTGAGCAAGGGCTGCGTAGCATTTCGTATCACTTTTTTCTACAGGTGGACTTGAACCGGGCAAGTGTGATTGGCCTACAGGAGTGTGCACCTACATCCACGATGATTGCCCTCCTCGTACGAGGCTTTGTGCTGAAAATAATAAGGGATGCAAACTGGCCACAAACCACTGCTGCTGCTTCATCAAAAAATGAACTGGTAAGGGCTTGATAAATGTGTTCTATAATACGGAAAGGAACACTTTTTAAATAATTTTAAAAATTTGAACACGTAGCAAGTATGGGCTGAGAGAGGTATTTCTTTCAGTTTTTATATTTTTTTTTTCTCATAAGTACAGAGTATATCCATGTAAGTTACCTCATTCTATTAGAATTTTTTTTTTCTTATATCAATCTCCATTTTTTTTTTTCAGTGTGATTTGCCAAACAGGGGTTACCCTTACCAAGAAATGCCGAAACTCCTGCACTAAAGGATAAGAAAAAAATAAATAAAATAAATAAAATAAAACAAAATGAATTAATTAAAGAATATCAAGGATTTAATTTTACGCATTTTTTTTTAAGTCGTGGAGTTCAAGAAAGGAGCATTTGGTTTAAGAATTAGCGGAACAAATTAATTTAGTTACAGTTATGAAGTTATGATGAAAAAACGTAAATAAACATATTTGAAAAAAAATATATTTATATATGTGTTTCCTTTTTGACCACCGACTTTCTGGTCATAAAATATGGGGGGAAAAAACTTTAAAAGCGAAAAAAAAAAAATGTCTTCCAATATAACGTTAAAACAAAATTACCAACCAAAGTAATAGGCTATTAAAAATACAAATGTCACTAACTGAGTTCATCACGTCTAGTATGTATCTAGTTTTTTTTTTTTTTTTTTTTATGACAAAGCAATGGCATTAGAACCTCGTGGTGTAAATAGACGTGATGAACTCAACTATAAATATTAGTGGAATTTATATCATTTCGCGTATGTAACGTTCATCTTATATCTGTATTCATTTTTGTCATTAATTTTTCAGCCATCGTTGAAGATTTGTGTTGCAAACCGAAATATCGGACAGATACGTGTAAGTTATTTTTGATATCATTGTCCCGGCCGTAAAGATCAGTTTACCATTTTAAAATTAAAATTTTGAATTGAAGATTTTACTGATCGAGGTCTGCTAAAGATCCGGCCGACCTCCTGATAAAAAAAAAGCCAATAGCCAGTTACCATGACCCCACGCTTGGTCAAAATAATACGTATGAGAAATAACAGGCAAACACCCAGCCAGTAATGTGCCGTAGTGTCATAACAATTTTATTAAATCACACATTATTTGCTAAACAAATGATATTTAGGTTTTACATGAATTTAAAACTAGTAATCAACGGTGTTCCCTTTTGCCACATTATCGTCTGTCGTGTTGCGCTGGAAATTAACAAAATTCAACGTAAGTCTGTTAATGCTCATAAACGCTCACAGTCGAGGACAGTTGAGGGTTAAAACAGTGGTTATAGACCCATCTTCCGGTAAACTTTCTATTGCTGGTAACCATTTACGGTGGTATTATCTCCGATACAGGGCAATCAAGAATCACCAGGAAGTTATTTAAGACCAAACAACTTGCAATTATTCATCGCATAGAATGCCCGGTCACATCCGGGAATTTAACAGGCTAGAGCCGCATTCGAGCCACGATTTGGTCTTTAAAATATGGCGCAATAAGTTTCGGAGTTTTTGTCTCTGATATCAGAATACTCAAAATCGACTGTGAGTTACTCGTAACCCAATCTCCGTGGGTACCACCGGAATATTTATATCAAGAAACATCAAATTCAAGATCTTACCTTCGATAAATGCCAGCTTAACGGATTTCACTGGGTTTTTCGCGCTAAAAACCAACAAAAAAATCGCCATTTTTGTATGGATTTTCACCTGTGTAGACTTTCGCGGAAAGATGACAACAAAAGTTTGCAGAAATCGCGAACGGTAGTACTTGACATAGTGACATCTCTTGTCTGCCTTTAAAACCACCACAGTCTCTTAAACCAAGGATTGTGATAAAAACTTGGTTTTTACCCGTGAGGGGTAGCCGGCGCGAAGAAAATTTCCAGAAAACGTCTTTGAAAGCCAGGAGAAAATTCTCCGCGTTTCGGCCGCCATTTTTTTTTTTTTTTTTTTTTCATTTTTCAAACTTGTTTCTAGTACTCTTTGACCGTTTTATTGCTTTTACCTCATGTATGCTTCATTTAGGAGTGTACATGGCAAAATACTAACCCCAACCCGGACGGGAAATTTTTTGTTGACCTCAATGGCCCGGGATTCTAAGCGACGGACGTTTAAATTTCATTGATTTAGGCATCCAATTACTATACTAAAAGAATGAAAAAAAATAAAATAAAATAAAAACAAAGAATAAAAGTGAGCGACTGATAAGCTAAGATTAGCTTAACAGACAAGCTGCTACTAGCAAAATGACGACCTGATTCTTTACAAAAAACAGTCTGAAAAAAAAAAAAAACCTTGTGGCAGAAAAAACCTTGTAGCAGAAAAGATTAGGGAAACGGCTAGTTAGATAACACCGTAAAGTAATTGTAACGTAGGGTACCTGCGAGTCGAGATGTAGGGTACTTGCGAGTACCCTAAGCCGTGTCGTAAATAAAAACGGCATCTACAGTACATTGCAAAAGAAATGAAAGCGAAGTTCACTGATTTTCGTGAGTATAGTACGAGTTGCTTGCAAACTTCATCCCTCCTTATTATTGTGTTTCATTTAATAATTACAATTTTCTGGTGCTCAAATCTTGCCAAAACACAATAGAAACAAAAAAGGAGTGAAGACAAAGACATTTTCCAAAAAGCGTGATCACCAAAGAGCTGAGATTTTGAATTCCCTACAAACTCTTCATGTACATGTTGCTTTTTAGACGTTTGCGTTGCTCGTCGAGGACGTAGTTGTCTGAACCCCCAAATAAAGAATTTGTTCATTCTTAGCGTGCGTATATCGAGTTATGGGATGCACGCGGGAGGTTTGGAGAGCACGAAAGATGCGTAAGAGTAGCTCTGACTTCTTGAGTGCTCTCTAAACTTCCCAAGTGCATCTAGAACTCGATATAAGCACAGCTAAAAGCATGAGCAAATTCTTTTATAACATAGCTGACAAAAATGCTTGCTTTTTTTTTGGATTAACTGCAAAATTGTCGTAACGTGCGACACAATAACAAACGCTTCTATTGGCTGATTACAGCTCAGCACGCCACATTCGTCTAGTCAATGGCAATTCTTTCTGCAAAACTGATAAAGAAAATTTGTTTATTTATTCGTTAACGATGAATGAAAACTAAAGCAGAAACAGAGGTTAAAGAGCACTGAAGTTCACCTAAAGTTAAAATACTCAGATGTTCGTGAGAAGTCGTGGAGTATGGTTTGGATTTAGTGAAAAGATGTTTACGTTTTGCTTAGCGAAATCCAGAAAACGTTTTTTTAAGCGAAGACGACTGTCATCATTTACATTCATTTACGAACTTTGTCTTGTCATTACGGCTTCTTGAGAACACCTGGCAGCAGTTGTTTTTGTGAGTAATAAATTTATGTCTTCTTACGGCAGACTTTTCAACGAATCATTCAGGCTCTATTATTTGCACAACATCTTCATTGCCTTTGCTGTTTAGTTGGTTTGAGTGGCTAGAACGAAGCTAGATTAAAAAAAAAAAAAAAAATAGTCAGTTTTTCATCATTGCCGTCGATTTTTGGGTACTTAGGAAAAGAGACGATAAATATAGCTGAACACGTCATCATGAAAAAAAATCTACCTACGGGCGTTCGTAAATAAAGAATTTGTTCATGGCGGCTTTGCTTTCATGTTCTTAATTATTTCTTTTTTCTTTAAAACTCCTCATCAGTTACGTAAAAACAAAATAATGATAACTTGTCTACTTACCCCAATAACGCATTCGATTTCGGCCTCTCCGACTTGATCCACCTGGTCCACGCCCTCCTTTCGGCCATTTTCTTCGAAAACATTTATCTTCAAAAAAAGTGAAAAAGTTAAAATTTGTCGCATGCATCCTAATATACAATAACAATGGCTGACGGAAAATTAATCGCAGAAAACAATCATGAAATCAAGGGAAAATGACTTATTGACATGCATATGTGTAACAACAATATTTATAATAGGTTAGAGGTAGGTAGGTAGATGGTAGGCAGATAGGTTAGTATATAATATTTAATTAACTCAAATCACAAACGGAACACTCTGGCCCCAACCAACTAGGCGGGTTTCCATGTAGGCAGTGCTTGTTTACAAATAAAAGCTGATGATGTTATTACTGTTTATCCTAAGACTGTTATATTACTGTCTTACATGTAACTGAGACAATAACTAAGAAATAAGATAAGGTATAATGATAATTTTAAAAACTGAATCATTGGATAATGCAATTTTAGCATTTTGATTGGCTTAGCCGTTATGGTATATGAGCTATTATACCATGCTCTCCATATATGGTCGGTGTACGCGTCAGTTTAACATTGGAAGCTACAATAGCTGAGATTTTTTCGCGAAGGATAGAACGGCGCCTGAAGCAAATCGTTTTAATTCATGTCTTAGAATAATAGAAATGCACTTTCATCGAAAGAAAAAAGACAAAAACAAACAAAAAAGCCACATGAGCTTGTTTGAAAGTTTGTCGAAAAACACATAAAAACACATGGAACTAAAGTACCTTGACCAGCTACGAAAGAAGACAAGTGTTGTTTCTTCACGATCGCGAAGCCCTTCGCCGATAGATAACTGTGGCTTGTTTATCCGACATCAAGAATATAAATCACAAGTAACCAGCTACAAATACTGGCTATGCAGCCATTCACTAGAGCAATCGAGGCGGCAGTATAGCTTTTTTTCTCGTTGAACAGAACCAGCTTGTGGCTTCAAACAACTTCATAACAAGCGACCGAGGTAATAGTTTTTCTCCGTTGTTCTTACTTTTATAACTGCACCGAAAATCCAAATTCACAGTAATTTCGACGGCTGTGACTTACAAATTCTTTTCCTTCACATTATCTGCCAGGTTTTTTTAGCTGTTCTGCTGTGTAAAATCCTAGAATCCCGATGAGTTTTTAAAAAACTAATGTTTATCAATGTTTTGATTTATCATTCATGCAGTCCAGGCGAGTCCGTTCGCGCGTTGACAGTTTTGATAGACGTGTGACATGTGAATAGCGAAAGTCCCTTGTCTTTTCCGGTTTGTTCTAGCGAGATTTTTTGGGCGTTTTTAATAAAACAATTATTCCACTTGCGCTTGTTGGATATGAGATGATTATAGCCAACTCGGCGCTACGCGCCTCGTTGGCTACTATCATCTCATATCCAACGCGCCCTCGTGGAATAATTGTTAAATAGAGCTTTCAATATTGAGTATATATAAACTAAATAAGGAACGACCCCAAAGGTTGCTTTTGGAAGTGTCAGATTTTATGCCTAAATAATTTTAAATGATATAATTGGCATCGAGGAATGAGGCTGTGATATACGCAAAACAACAACAACAACAACAACAACAACAACAATAATAATAATAATAATAATAATAATAATAATATCATCATCATCATCATCATCATCATCGTCATCAAAGAAATCGTTGTCGTAATGCTAATCAAAAGGATAACCATTATCATAATCATAACTAGTATTCTCACTTGGGCAACTTTGCCTGCATCTCTTCTTTGTTTTAAAGTTATTTCCATTTCCCCTGCAGCCACCATAAATGAACATCCTGCACTGATTGGTTCGTTGATCATAGTAAAATCGTTTCTTGCGGGCCCTACAAGGTCCTTTAACTGGAGGAAGGGTACATAGGCCACGCAAGATAGCCGGGCATATTTTGGGCCTTGGTCTTGTCGGCGCGGTTGTAGGAGCTGGTGTAGGCTTAATATCAGTCCCTCCGCCGGGGCATATTGCTGTGGATGTTAACGGCATATTATATTACCTGACGAAGGCACTATGGGGGTACGATGACAAACATATTGAGGAAACTGAAATGGAGTAATGATTCGTGTTATAATTCAAATTTTACTTTTTTTAAGGAACATAAATAAACCTAAATACTCCTATGTGGTTTCGTTGGTTGCTTTTAACTATAAGTGCCCTATTGAATTGCAGTCGGTTTTACCTGCACATGTTTGGTCGCAGCTCTTCTTGTCTCTAAAGTTGTTTCGATTTCCACTGCAACCTCCATAAATAAACATTTTGCACTTGCCACTTTTTGAATCAAAATAATATCGACGAAAATAGGCTCTGCAGAAACCTCTTATTGCAGGTTGAAAACAAATACTAGGTGACGTTGGACATGGTGACTGACTGGATCCCTCCACTAGTCAGAAAAAAAATAAAAGAATAAAAGAAATAAAGTATCAGAGAGAGCTACTTTGACAGAAATCCAAAAGATCTGCATGCTGGGAGCTGCGCGAATCCTCAGAAGGGTGCTTAGTGTATGGACAGAACGATTGACTTTTCTTGAGTGACTGATGCTCCGGGTGCATGGTATGCGCCCCTAATGCGCAAGAAGGACACCAGCAAAGACTGTGACAGAAGAGATAATAATAATATACAAAGTGGCTTGATCTTATCCAAATAATGACGTCATGTCTCATAATCACGAGAACTGAAGTTTTCAAACTTCAACATGTTATGATGTGACTGAAGAATACATGAATATGTACCAGAGACTAGATTTTCTAGCTTGAAGTCTTCTTGAAAAAAAACACGGAAAACTATTCATATATACCATCTTGTACAACACACCTGCCACTCATCTCGGTTCGCTAATAGCGAGTTAAAGAAAAAATAATCTACAAAAGAGTGGTGATTGAAGTGATTACTAATACCTTAAGATAAACCACATTGGTATATGAATACAACTTCTTTGTAAGACTCTTCAGTAATCACGGGGTTTTCATCGCCATTATTCCCTTTGTACAACTAATCTTCTTCTTATTATTATTATTTTTTAAATTCCATCTTCGTTCCCCAAAAGAGCCCATAAAGTCAAATAAAGCATCATTATGAACTGACTCACTTATTCAGGAAGCATTAATTGTTCACTTACGTTCACATACGAGAATAGCCATTACCAGTGACAAAGCTTTCAGCCATAACTCTGACGCCATGCTTGCTGGCTTAGCTATCTGAAGGACAAGTAGTGTTCTTTTAAATTCAGGCGCATTACTTATATTGTTCAGAAATCAAAGTAAAGAACCTGATTGGGTAAAGACATATAATTTTACGCAAAAGGAAACGTATAATATTTATCACTAATCCATATTGAACAAGATTGGCCAATAAAATCGTTTTTATGCCATTCAGTATCTGCTAACTGCATTTTCATTTTTATATCAAGTATCTGGCTATTAATTAATTTATTTTCATTTTAATTAGCTACTTGTAGTATCTTACCGTTGAAAATAATTCTCACAATCATTCATGCCTGGAAAGTTTTCTTTAAAATCAACAGCTCCGGCGTATATCGGCTGACAGACAGATGACATTTACTACATTCTTTTCAAATATAAAATATAGCATTAAATATAAAAATAGAACTGTGAGGTGGGTCGAGGACATGACTAACTTGATACCTGGTTCTATTTTATTCTAATTTAAATATATATTTTTTATCAGTTTGATAGCCATTATCCATTTGTATCCACAAGACTGAGTTTACCCATCTTAAAGGTATACGGTAAAAGAGGAAACTAAAACGTACAACTTATTTTGCAATATTGCTACAAAACGAGCTGAGAAGCGATGTTGAGCGTTTTACTACCCTCGTTTAAGCGTGTTTTTCAGTAAATGAAGTTGATGCATGCAAAAGCGTTCTTGCAGAATCAGGGACGGTAAACCGAGAGGCCCCCTGATGGGAAGGGGATGGAGATAGTTACTTTAGCTCAGCTGTTTTGGTAGAGATGTAGGGAAGAGCGGGAAATCTCACAAGTTTTGCTAAAACAAAATAGCCGACCTAGAACCTAAAAATATAGTATGAACAGCAAAAAATATAGCTCGGCCAATAAGAAAAGATATTTGAAGAAGTCATTTAATATTCCACTTGGATTTGCCAATAAGCAGGCAAATGGAGAGGGGGACAAACCGAAGCAATTTTGGAATGAAAAATATAACAATTATTAGATTCTTCTTAATTACAACAGGAAGAGTTTTTTAGTTCGAAGGAATCTTCGGTCCGGCGGAAAACACCCACTTAGATCTTTTGTATGTCTTGTTACCTATTGTCCCCCACTATAATATATTGAATTAAATTTGTTTATCTTGCTAAATATAGTTAGCCTCAAGTCTAATATAGAAACACTTGATTTTAATGTTTAAGTATTTTCTGCTCCATGTACAACTGTACAATATTTTGAAATTATTATCCTTGACACTATCGTACATTGTTGAAGTGTTGGTATTCAGTTTTTGTTTTTTATTTCTTTTAGATTGTGCTTTTATTTTTAACCTTTATCCCGAGCTGAAAAGATATAACTTGCGCCAACATTCCTTTTTGAAACCATTCGTCAATCCCGGTAATATTCTTGCTAAATTTACAACCTGTACAACACGTATGTAGCCATTAGCATTTTTTTGGGACAAATTAAAGTTTATAATAATGACAAAACTTCATCGAACTCTAATGAAATTTTATTTTCCTGCAACTAGAATTAAAATAAATAAATAAATAAATAAAAGCATTTTTTCCTGCTGTTTTATAGGCTTTTTGAAAAGGTTTGATTGGATGACGCAGTCTTTTTCCTAATCAGAATACACTGTGGCGTCCTCTTGCTAAAGAAAGAGGAGTGTTGTAAGACCTAAAGACGTCTCTTATAAATTTGAAAGAGGAGGAGAGAAACTGAGGAGAAATGGTAGCGGCCGCGGCCAGCTACAAGTAAAAATAAACGCAAAAGTTTTGTTTTTGTTCTATTTTTGCACATACCAACTTTTTTTTTTAATAAAACGTGGAAGTGAGAAGTGTTACGCTGTCGACGTGCAAAAACAAGATCTAAATTGTGTTTGCACCTCGCTCCCAATGTGTGGCTTCATAGCTCAGTTGGTAGAGCAACGCACCGGTAACGCGGAGGTCACGGGTTCGAATCCCGTTGAAGCCCTGATTTTTTTCAGGCTTCTTCTTTCCGATTGCTTAAATTGGAACATTTACTGCGATGATCATTCTTCACTCTCACGATCTATATTTTTCGTTTTAGTAAATCATAAGTATATCAACGAAGTATTCGGTTTAAACCCTGATAAGTTAAACAACTGTTCTTTTCCCAAAGCGGAGTATTCGTTAAAGTTGCGCATGTAAATTTTGAATAAATAAATGAGGCGATACCAGATTAACATTCCCCTAAGGTATTATTATTATCATTATCATTATTATGTCGCAGTATAAAACTTTGGAATGCTGTCCACATTATGAGTAGGATAGAGCGCATAATGTAAACTACACCACTTGAGAAGCTTTACTGAGAAGTAAAAAAAGGTCGGTAGGAGACCTAATACGATCCTAATATACATAATGACATGAATCTCTCTACTTAAAAAGCCAATTTAGAATATTGTTAAATTCTTACACTGTGTAAAACCTACGCAAAGACATGATGATATAATTATCTCTACTAGAAGCCTATTTTTCAATAATCCAATCTCAAGAAGCTTTGGTAAATTGCCTATACGTAGCGAGATTTACAATTGTACATTTAAAATTACACAAATAAAGTTCCCATTATCATTATCATAATTATTTTTCTCTACTTTACACAGTAAACATTGGTACTGGAGCTCTTGTCGTACATTTTTCTCTTTGTCAAGTCAAAGTGACCTCAGGCAGAAAGCACATTTCGCAGGATAATAGCTGTACCAAGCAGTGCCAATTTCTGCAACGTCGGGACATGCACTTTAATCCCGAGACTTTCAACGTGGCGATGCAAATTCTTAGAGTTATTATTATTATTATTATTATTATTATTATTATTATTATTATTATTATTATTATTATTATTACAAGTGATAACGGTAAAAATAAATTATAATCATTTTAAGCTTCGAGTTTCGTTTAAACCTTTTGATCAAAAAAGGTTTAACTTAGCTTTTTTGTCTTTCTTCGGTGCCGCATATTTGTGCGACGAAGTCACGGTTCTAGGTTGTCCGCTACAGTGAAAAGTGATTCCATTTACTCTTATTGAAATGAATGGATGGAAATTGATCGCTCTTTTCGATATAAAAATCAAGTCCAGTGACATACAAATCATGTCAAAAAGAAAGTAAAATGGACTACAACAGCTGCTTCTTAACCCTGGGACGTAGAACAAAATGAACGTTTCCCCAAAAGTAAATCTTGAGGTTTTCTTATGCCTTAACGTTTAATTATGGTCACGTGACCAAAAATTTAAAATGAAGGAAATTGGCGAATTAGTGACGAATTTACTTTGTTTCGATAAACAAATTGGTATTTCTGAAGGAGGATAAACATACCTAACTTTCCACGTTTGGTGTGAATGTACGCGAAGTTTCAAATTAGAATTTAAAATAATTCAAGATTAAATTTGGGCATTTAAAATGATGTTTTCCCAAAATTGCAATAGACGGTCATTTCAAACGCGAAGTGTTAGAAATACTTAATATTAATTAGAAAAAATATTTTTCTTTCCGATTTCTTTTCTTAAACCGGCCACCAATTGGTCAATAATTTACGATTTTTAGCAAAATGGTAACGTGACATATCACGTGACTTACTAACACAATGTTTATACTTTAAAATGTTAAGGACGATGATCTTTTTTTTTATGTGTGCCGAATTTTGATTGAGCGCGGCATCATCTATGCCAAAGTTAAAGCCAAAAATTCATTTTCCACAAGTCAACGCCTTAGTCCCAGGCCTTAAACTACTTGAGTTTTAAACTTCTGGCTCAGTTTTCGTTCGGTTCTTCTTTGATAATGTAATAATAATCACTCCGAGACAATACAGTGTAAGAATTATTAAGAAAACAGCAAAAACTTTCCAAGTTATGACAAAAAAAGACTTTAAGAACGAACGAAAAATTCAAAACGCTTTGATCACTTGACTGATGCCGTCGCGTCCCTATTTTGGTCATCAAAAAAATTGTCAGGAAGAACATTACTTTCCAGCAAATTTTCTCTAGCGTGTGATAGAAGAGGTTAACTCCCTACAACCCTCCGCCTAGTCTCCCGACGTTTTCGCTCATGATCATTACCCCCTTAAGTTTTAAATGCAAGAAGTGAACTGGTTCTTTTTAAATGCCCCACTAAACTATAACCCAAAATATGCTATTTGTTTTCAACTCGGTAATGAAACGTCATTACCTTAGTTGTCACACGGGAAGATATTTTATAGCAAAAGGTATCTTGTTGTGGTCTGACAGTCTTCTACGTATAAAATTGTCAAAGTTATAAAGCTTTTTAAAAAATCGCCACCAAGGATTCTGGGAGATTTTTATGATAATTATGATTCACTTTTATAATTATTAGCATTATTTTTTATTATAGCAGTTTACAAAGTATGCATACTTAGAAAATTAGCCACATAGGGCGCACAGCATAGCTTATGCTGCTTTACAGGAATTTAACACGAAAAAGGTCATAACGAGTTAATTATTCACTGGTGCAATGAAAAAAGGACTCCTAAGGCATCTAAAAACTAACGCAAACTTCAAGTTTACACGAGGAAAATGTAGGCCTTATGATCCTATATCTACATGTATATTATGTAACAATGAGCTTACAAAACGATGACCTCCCAGAGGACGACAACGTCTCAACACTAGAAGTAGTTTATGCTCATGCGTTACCGGATATGGCATTATTTCGCGGGTCTTCCTCAAGGAGGCGATGACTTTAGAAGAGCTGTTTTGAAGTCGTCTTCGTAGCAAAGCGTCGAACGGTACGTTTTCTTCGGAACATTTGCTGAATCTAACACTCAATCCGCAAACACCTTCCAAATATACTAACAGGAGCTTTCCTGAAACAGCTTTTTGCTCCATTGAATGTTATTCACGCCATAGTTCTTATTTATCAGACAAGAAAGATGCCAAACTGCGAAAACAATGACCCAAGCCCTTCAAACGCACGATAAGGGAATAAATAAAGAGGAACATTGGCGTTTTAAGGTCAATTCAGATACCAAGAGAGATAAAATATAAAAAAAAAACTAGTCTTCTTTATTCAAAATGCTTTAAGTTTTTATCCACTCATGTGCTATATATCAGTTTTGACAATTGCTGGTAGACAAATGTTCTTTTAACCCTTTCGAGTAGTCACAGAATGCAGCACAAGCAATGCGAAGATTTAGTCAATTATACTGAACAATTTTGTCAATTGAATACTTGTGTCTACGTTTGATATTTCAGTCCTTAAAAATGTACTGCCTTTGATTAGATATCGACTGCTATTTCAGGAACTCGGCGATGAAATGGACAAAGGAACACCATGTAACGTGAAAAGAGGTTATCCTGTTCGAACTGTAGAAATACAAATTAGGAAGTCGTGAAAGAGGAAATTGTCTCAACCGAATTGCTGAAAGCCTGAATCAATTACATGAACCATTCCTCAATGTGTCACAAAAGACGATCAGAGACACACTAAGGTTACAGGAAAGAGACTTTAAGAGGAAGGATCGATTCGGGTGAAATGTATCTGGAATTTCACGAGAGAAATCAGAAATCGATGAAATAATGGAGGATTCCCTCGAGAGAAAAGAAGAACAAGAAGGGGAATCGGATAAATTTTCCGATAAAACAGGTAAATAAAAAGCCTCCTCCGGAGAAATGCGAAACAAAGCCATGGAACGTCTTGGTGAGACAAAGAAAGGAACAAGAGATGATCAACCGTGGAAGAAAAGAAAACATACCCCCAACGAAACGATGAACTATTTAAGAGGAGCAACGGAGATGGAATGTAAGCTGAAGAAGGAAGAACTAGAGTTTAGAAAGAAACAAGAAGAAAGAGCATTGGCAACAAAACCTGGTATTTCAACAACAGCAAGAAATGTCCACGCAATTTCAAGACCAGTTAAAAAATCAATGCAACAACGGCAGTTCCAGATGATGTGTCAAATGTCTATGCACCAACGACAACATCAAAGCCAAGCACTACTTGAACTCTTGAAAAAGGGACATCGAATTTACTAAGTTGATTTTTTTGTTGTTTTTATTACACATACAAAGCTAGATTTTCGCTTTGCCGCCTTCGTTTAACCTATGTAACTTCCAACGAGTATCACAAAAATTGTGCAGTTTTGCTCTTGATAATGAGAAGGTTTTTCTACCATCTCTCTCTGGAATGTTTACACAGCCGTTAGTCATCAATGCTTTCTAATGTCCAAAATTTGATGAATCATGGAACGTTCTATTTGTATTTCTATTTCTAGATGCATCCTGATGTATGTCCTTGCTTGTGTAATCCCTTTAACGTTTTATCCTTGCTAATTAAATAAAGTAATTATCTAAAGCTGGTGACTTGATACCAAAGTACTCTTAGGTAAGAGAACCATATAAAAAAGTGTGGGCGTTTTGCATCAAGATACAAACTATGTACATTTTACGCACAGCACTTAAACCAACTTTAAGGTTCTTTTTAAAATCGAAAAATTTGAAACAGTTGATTATATCATTAAAAACCCATTCAAATGAAACATGGGCACTGTTCATAGATTTGTTGAATTCTCGTTGATGTATTGTCAATACTCCCTTGTAAGGTCCCTGTAAGTGCACTCTGAAAGGGTACGTATCCTGGGTCGCCGTACACACACATAGGTAAACCAGTAACTGGTGAATTAGAAAATCTTTGAAGGTCTTGTAAAAGTCCAGACGAGGCTAGCATATAACCACTGTCATTACGTTTTCCTTCTACTGGACCATATAAATGACCAACCAGCCCATTAGGCAACTTAACGCTACTGACTGGAATTTTATGGAATGTACTCTTTTATGTCCACTATAAATGGCTCTCTGATTTTCTCCTGGCCTACCCACTGACCGCATTGTTCCATCAATAACACACCAGCAGTTTTCCAAAGCTGTGCCTGATCGACATATCGCATCAGATTTGCCGGGGTAAAGCAGATCAAGATTATACCTTGAGAGTAAGTGATGCCATCGGTTATAGACCCTGTCAATCATGTGGTTTGTAATGATACAAAGCTCCAGAACAGGTCTAGCAAAGTGAGAAACCATGTCTTCGTAACGGCAAGGATAGGTAAAGCGCTTGAGATAGATACATAGAGCAGGAATCGATCCAACTGCTAGGCCGTAATAAGTAACAATCTCATCTTATAATATAAGATATAAGTCGTTTTTGTAAAATCGGAATTTAGCTTTGTACTGGTCATTTCCCACCTCGTTTAAATCGAATCGGTCCTACTTCCAATATGGAAAGTCCGGGTTTTTTGAAGTATCGGCATCATGTAGCAAAACAAACTGCCTGTCGTTCATCAATCCTTTTCTGTAGGCATATGCGATACACTCTGTGTTCTCCCTTAAGCTCGGCATTTTAATCAACACGTTGATAAAACTAGTCTAAAGCAAAAAAAATGTCAGTCTTCGAGTTAAATTTGGCGGGAAATCTCCGCGTCGACGTCCGCAACTTGTAAGCTAAATTTGGCGCGCAATGGCAAACGTCGACGACAAAGTCGATGGCGTCACATAAAGATACAGCATCAGCTTCTTATTGCCCCCGCAGGGATTTGGCCCAGAAGGTGAAATCCCGAGGAGGCACTCTAATAACTCGCGCGTTTATTAAGGAAAGTATTTACAGTTGAAATATACAGTCATACAGTCAATATAGAAAAAATCTCGATTTGCTTGAACAGGGGCCGCGAGGAATCGGTAGATAATGATGACGCTTCTATTGTTTGCGCCCGCAAGTACGAAATGGTTAGGATGACGTAAAGACAGAACTTCCCCAAGGGACCGCTTAGGTAGATTTTGTGACATTTACTGTGCAGTCATACTTCGACACTCTTTTGCGTTACGTGTTATCAGTGACATTGGTGGAGCAGTTGTTTCAGTGCAAGTTATGGACCAAAATTTTAACGACACTCGTTAAGCGCGGAAGAAGTTATAAGATGTGTATAACTGTGTATATATAAACTCTTGGAGAGTTTGCCAGACACGAGTTCACAAATCTTTCACTGGAAACCTTGCCAGACATTCTTTCTCTCTCTTTGACCGGAATAAGACTCAGCCCCAAACGAGCAAGACGAGTGAACAACGGCTAGCTTCTCACTAGCAGAACAATGGACGATTACAGAAATTCGCCCACAGTAAAATTCTGTGCTGACTAATTCCCTGCTCACAGATGTCCATTCGCTATAAAGTTTAATTTCTAAGGCTTCCTTTCCGGCAAATAAAATGAACTGAATGTAAAAAGTGAAAGGGAAATAGAGAAAAATTCAACTTCTAATTGGTTTAGAATAAGCTGTTCTCGAGACTGAAAATGTTTTGATCAAAGCTGTGTAAATCGACCTGAAACTGTGCATGGAACCTTGCGTTTCCTGTATTTATCTCACCTATTGTATGGAATATGTGTGAAAATCTTCGTTATGAATCGGTAGAGCTACACAACGAGCAAGAATGCTATTGAGCGACGATAAACAGAGCGGAGACAGCTTTAGTGTCAACTATTACTAGTTTAAAGAAAAAAAAAAAAGAAAAACTAACAACTAACGGAAGCCCAGACGACGATCGAATAGTATCCCATGATGCACCTCTTTTCATGTTATATTATCACTGCGTACGTGACATATCATGATCAGTATTCTACAGTACGCGCGAAATGAACATCGCAGTGCTCGAGGTGGATGGTTTCCAAACATGTATCGGTTCAGCAGCTTCTGCTTTTGCGAATATCGAGTTAGCCTATATTGACGGTGCTTTAAAGGAGAATTTCTACGTTAATTTGAAGGAGTTTGCATGCATGTGTTTCACTGATCTGTCGAGAACTACTTGTGCGCTCGGTCGCAACTAAAGACAAAGTATAAGACTCGACAATTGATAAGGTTCACTAGGAAAATCGAAACCATAACTGATTTAGAAAGTGGCTCCAACAAAAAGCTGCGACGCTATAAAGCTAATTATTATATGAGGATATATTACAGCATTGCGCTCAAAGGAGCTCTCTTGCAGTTTACAATGGTAGTTAAAAATAAAATTTAACCTATCGATGCGACAAACAATCCTCTGAAGCACAGTCTGCCCTGTTTTGACTCAAACAATCTTCAAGGAAATTTCTTGGCCAGATTTTTCAATAAATATAGTTGCTGACGTTTCAAATTCCGAGCAGACTCGTTGAACGTTGTGCCGCTTGCGTACTGCGTTGCAACTTTCTTTGGGTTTCTATCACACTGAAACACACCATTATCCACCGCTCCTTAGTAATTAAAATAATTTTATAGTCAAATTCCATTTAAAAATAACCACTTTGAAAATGCTAAGCGATTGCTTCGGTATAAAGAGCTCTCGAAAGCGCCCAACAGATTGTAGCCTTCGGCAGGTTATACACGTATATTATCCAAAATGCGTTCAAATGTGATAAAAGATACGAAACTTTAGCCATCCAGTTTGGTCGATAGAAAAGCCTTCAAAATGTGGGTACTTCTGGGCACTTCTCAGCCTGTATAATATTCAGGACTTCATTCTGCTTAAGGCCCACATTTGGAAGACTTCATCATATAATTCCAAAAAAACGTAGATATCTATTTCTTCCGTATGGTTAATCTGCAGCAAAAAAAAAAAAAAAAAAAAAAAAAAATATATATATATATATATATATATATATATATATATATATATATATATATATATATATATATATATATATGTATATATTTCATTGGTGTTTATATGATAAATAAATAAATATATATATATATATATATATAGCCAAATTTTTGAAAACCTACCTGAAAATGCACCAGAATATTAGCACAGAAAGCTGGCCATAGCCAGCTTTCTGGTCACTGCGCTGAGAGAAAACATAGGGGGCTTGCTGTCCTGCTTGGTCTCATTGTCAAGTTCAGTCCCTGAGCTAACTCGCCATGGGTTGGAAAGGGGCCTCCACGTCAATCCCTAGGGGGGGAGGCTGCTGCAAAAGCGTTGTACCTTCCGTTAGTCCTGGTCTGGGAGAGTCAGTGCACTGGTCACGTCTGCCTTTAGTTTGTCTTGTGAAATTCTTGTGACGTTTGAGGCCCATTGGCCAATGAAAGCATTCCCCTCAAGCACGTGCTAGGCTGGGGGGGGGGTGGAGGAAGTCAGGGGGGGTGACTTAACCTTGAATTCTCTGCTTAGAACTTGCTGAAGTCTCAAGCGTCCTCCGTCATTCAGGGCCTTTAAGCAGCTAGAGTGTATGGACAAGTCCAGAGTGTCTTTTTGATGGACTTGAATGTTTCTTTTGCTAATCAGGAACCAAGAAGAGAGTCACCTTAAGAGAACCATGGGTAAGAGCTGAGTTTCTTGGCGATATTTACTTTAGTTGAGTCAGTTTAAGGTGTGTGGGCTCCTGGTGTCCGATGTTACGGTTTTCATAAATCCGGCTAGATATATATATATATATATATATATATATATATATATATATATATATATATATATATATCTAGCCAAATTTTTGAAAACCTACCTGAAAATGCACCAGAATATTAGCACAGAAAGCTGGCCATAGCCAGCTTTCTGGTCACTGCGCTGAGAGAAAACATAGGGGGCTTGCTGTCCTGCTTGGTCTCATTGTCAAGTTCAGTCCCTGAGCTAACTCGCCATGGGTTGGAAAGGGGCCTCCACGTCAATCCCTAGGGGGGGAGGCTGCTGCAAAAGCGTTGTACCTTCCGTTAGTCCTGGTCTGGGAGAGTCAGTGCACTGGTCACGTCTGCCTTTAGTTTGTCTTGTGAAATTCTTGTGACGTTTGAGGCCCATTGGCCAATGAAAGCATTCCCCTCAAGCACGTGCTAGGCTGGGGGGGGGGTGGAGGAAGTCAGGGGGGGTGACTTAACCTTGAATTCTCTGCTTAGAACTTGCTGAAGTCTCAAGCGTCCTCCGTCATTCAGGGCCTTTAAGCAGCTAGAGTGTATGGACAAGTCCAGAGTGTCTTTTTGATGGACTTGAATGTTTCTTTTGCTAATCAGGAACCAAGAAGAGAGTCACCTTAAGAGAACCATGGGTAAGAGCTGAGTTTCTTGGCGATATTTACTTTAGTTGAGTCAGTTTAAGGTGTGTGGGCTCCTGGTGTCCGATGTTACGGTTTTCATAAATCCGGCTAGATATATATATATATATATATATATATATATATATATATATATATATATATATATATATATATATATATATATATATATATATATATATATATATATATATATATATATATATATATATTTATTTATTTATTCATTATATAAACACCAATGAAATATATACCAACTGAGTTTTCGCACGAAAACTTGAAATCTTCACATGTGAAAATACATTGCGATGGCTTCAGAATAAACCGCACCTTTCAGACCAAAAAACCATTTAAGTAAAATGGTTTGGCATTTCATTAGTGTTTATATAATAAATAGAATAGTACATGGTCGCTTGGAGATACGAAATTTCTCTTCTCGTGTTGAAAAAATATTTTTTAACACTCGAAGAGAAATTTCGTATCTCCACGCGACCATGCAATATCCTCTATGTATTGGAATAGAATAGAATATAACAATTCTTTATTTAAACACGGTAAAATTCATCAGAAGTGTAGGAAAAAAAATGGATGTAAGAAAATGACTGTTGAGAGCTATATGTGTCAACATCTCCGATTCAGTGTTGTTTACGCTTATGTCAAAGGAACACGAATACCCTCACTTGACCAATTGCTCGTTGAACAATATGACCCACGATATGGCTTTTAAGGATAAAGAAGACTTGACCGACGAAAACCGGAACTTTGAAAATTTCCCACACAAGTTCATCCTATAGCCTTAATGACGAGAGGGAAAATAAGCGGCGAAATTTCGAGAACTACAGAAATACAGAAGGCTATGCTGTATCTGAAGTGACAAAATATATGCTCGAAAGATTCTTTTGCCAACTCCTAGACAGCAAACGCAAAGAGGAGACTGGATTATTTTCAACTGAAAACTTAATAAGCGACCCTTCGAAAAAGAGCCCCCATCTCAACCCAGAAAATTAAAACCAAGTGCCCCAGGCAGTTTAAGTTCGAGCGCATATATTAGCATTTTACAGTGTGTGTAATTATAAAAAAAAAAAAGAAAAAAATGCGATTAACGAGTTTATTTTTGTAACAAATCGCGTTTGTGTTAAGTGTAACAATTAAATAAACGGTTCCCCAATTTAAGTCACGATGAATAGTCCAGTAAGAATAATATCAGATGAAGAACCTCACATCAGATAGCTTATCTGTGTTAAAATTAGAGAAGACACTTTTCCTCAAGAATCTCTCCATCCCAATTTGTTTTCAACATATCGTAGGACTGAAACGCAAGTAACCTTACTTGATCTGTTGCACTAATAAACACTTAAGACATGAACAATATATCAATATCGCTCTTGAACTTTATCTTGGAAACAGTTTGACCCCAGTCTTCAGAGCGTTCAGTCTGAAATTCTTACTGGTCATTATAATTTACTTCAATGAAAGGTGTTAATAGTGTATACTATTTACTGTATGAAGCTGCAGATTATTCAGCAGCATTTGTTGTGGTCTTTTAACATTGAGATTTTGATAAACTGCTAAACAAAACAATAGATATTTATCATATTGGGTTTTCAGAACATCAGCTATTTATGTCTTTCCCAAATACGCCGCCTACGTTTCTTATATTTATAGCCAGTTGCTAGCGAGAAATTACGAAATCGAGAACGGTTAATGAACTATTAGAGTAAGCTGTATGTTGTGGGTAGCTGATTTATATTTGTTTGCCAGATGCATTTAACACTCATTTATTGGCTTCTTATTAAAATGTTGTTGGGTTAAAGTAGAAGGCCATATTTGTTCACGCATGACATCTGACTCGCTAACTACTGACCTTTACATTTTTGGACAAAAATCTTTGACTTTTTCCAGAAATTTAACTTTCGTTAAAAAGCAGTATTGTGAGATCTTGTTCATTGCAATGAAAATGGCTATGCTGTCTTCTACGTCAGCTGCATTTTCCTGCACACTATAGGTATAGAGTGACATATGTGCTTAATGTATTCATTCATTTTCTATTATCTGATTAAAGCAACTAAACCTTTCAGTCAGATTATCCCCTGAAAACAATTTAAGTGACGAGTGCAATATAGTATGGCATACAAGTATTGTCTTTCAGACATGCAATAGTAATGGATCCAGAAAGTGAATAAATGGGAGTGACGATTGTGATTATTCAATGTGCCCTGCAGCAGTCCTGAAGCTGTAGCCATGGGGTTGGAAATCTGGATTGTAGCAGTTTTACTGTTGGGTACAGCTGTTGAAAAATATCAAGGTAAGTTAACCATTCAAAAGACATTGTAAGTGATTTTTTTTTCTCTCCAAATTTGATCCTGTGTACGTTGAGGTGACTGCAGGGGAAAACGTTATTAGCGTCTAATCGGACTCTCCAGACTGATCTTCAAGTTATTCTAGCGAGAAGTTAAACACTTTCTAGACATCAAAACTCGTAGCCTGTATCAAAAACAAAGAGAAGTAAACAGTTAAAATGTCAGTTATGAAAAAGGTTGGAAAAAGTACAGCAAAATGTTATTAAAAATAATGATACAAAATAAAATACATATAATGACCGTTTTTCTCAGAGCCAAGTAAAATTTTAAGACACGATAAACGTTTACGCCGTCCAGCAGCTTAGTCTTGATAATGGTTTTAAATAAACGTTTTGTTAATTTGCGTTTACTTTATTCTTTATGCAGCGTCACCCGTCATTGTACAAGGTGAGCGAAGTAAAAGTGCTATAAAATGTACATTGTACGATACCTTAAACATTATATGGCATGCATAATGTATTCATGGCGAGTTGACCACAAATGTAAGAATACATTTACTTTTATTATGTTTCCGTGCAATGCCTTCCTCTTCTTCTTCTTCTTCTTCTTCTGCATACGGCTTATGGCGGCGAAGAAATTAAGATCTACAATGAAGATCTGCCACCCCCCCCCCCCCCCTCTGACGTTTTTAGTAACTGTTCGTTCATCCCTCACACACATTTTGAGACAGGTTTAGTGATGGTCACTTGCTATGGTTACGAGATATGACGTAACAAGTACCAGGTAGTCAAGCCAATTTTGGGTGAAAATACATGTTTTTTCAACTTCTTTCAACAATAAGTAAATTTTATGTCTTTTTTTCAATGAACATGGCGTTAGTGCTGATAATTAGTAGAAGACTGCTTATGGTCTATTTCAGTTTTAACTTACACCATCCACAAGTGAACGGAAATTCCAGGACTACCATATTAGTAGACAAGCAAGATTCAGCTGTAAATGAATGGATTTCTGTTCACTTAAATGTGTCGCAGTTTTTTTATTTATTTATTTGTATTTATATTTATTGGGTTCGTTTTTATCTTGTTAGATTATGAAACTGATGACGAAGCAAAAGGACTGTTAGACGATTCAGAAGAAAATGGTAAAAACAATTGAACTGCAACTACAATTACTTTTAGGGATGTTTTATGAACACCCGGTGTCAAAACACGTGCTAGTGTGTTTATTTCAGTACGATTGCCTAATGATAATGCACTCTCTTTTTAAAACGTGTTGAAGGAATAATTTCAAACAAAGTCAGTAAAAGCAACAACAACAACAGCAATGTTGGTCAGTTAAGTGCTACTTTCGATTGCAATACGGCAATCTAAATGAAAGAAATTTCCACAGCTGATAACCGCACAAGAGGAAAAAAATGCTTTAGAGTGAAGCTAAACTAATTGCAATGCGACCAAATGTTTTCTACTTTATTACAAACTATTAAAAATTTGATCATTTGCACCCATCACGCCAGCTCATGTGTGAAACGGTAACATTCGTGTCTTGGTATGGACTGGTGTAAAAAAAAAAAAAAAAAATTATGAAATAAATAAATAAATAAGTAAATAATGATAAAAATAGAATATAAGGTAACTTTTGACTAGTCGCTGTTTTTTTTCGATTTAGGCAAACATTTCTCCTCCTCTGTTTTCAATGTTAAATCTTTATCTTCAGTCCTAATCAGCTTTCAATTGTTTCAGTACTTCAATCCCGTTTTTACCCTTTAATTAACAAGTATTCTTCAATTTGTATACCTCGTCATAACCTGCTTAATGCTAATACTCATCCGTATTGTTAGCGGAGAAATACTATGTTTTGCATTGGATATTTTCTGTCATTGCCGGCTAGATGCCACTAAATCGAGAAACGGGCAGTGGGGAACGAGCACTAGGAACGGGAATATGAGAGAGAATGGGAACTGAAGTTATTGATAGGACTAGGGTTCAAGTCAATTTTTCTTGTTTCCTGTTCGATGTGCACGTGCCACTGTCCTCTTCCCCTTTAATTTTTGTAACATCGTCTGTCAATGCCTTCTGTTTGTTGCTACTTATTGATTGCTCCGATTGTCTTTTTAGGCGAACTTAAGGAAGTTAAAGATGAAGAAGGTAACTGAATGCTGTTTTACTATCATTTTATGAGAAAAACAATGAAATATTCAATCCAATTGCTGTCATGTTTTTTTTTGTGTTTGTTTTAATTGTAACATCTTTTATTTTTGTTTTTGATTTTTATGGTTAGAGATTCTCGAAGACGGTCCGGAGGAGGAAGGTACTAGATAGAAAAATATTGCAGCAGACACTGAAAGTAGTCACTCTCGTTGTTATTAACAAGGCATAATTAAATTATGATAATCTTGGTATATGCGTTACATGCTTGTTTACCGTTGTCTTTCGACAGCCTTTCTGTTGACCATTATATTTCGACAACGTGCTGCTAGCTGGTCTTCGCCAGTTACAGATGTCGTCGATATACTTGTGGCGGTATTAGTTTTTGCCATAATTCGAAAATTTATCTGGACCTCCTCGTCATTGCTTACAACAGAATTGCATGGGAGATGGGGGTTATCCGACACAACGGGTATCAGCCAAAAGCAAAATGGGACACTTTATGAGATTCTTTGCAAATGCTGGAATCTAGAAGTGTTATAAATTATTGTATCCCTATAATCATTTCAAATGAGATAACACATTCGCTTTTTGATGTCCCAAATTGTCTTTTTCTTCTTTTGTTAGTAATTCATTAATAGTAGAAGGCTGCAGATCTTTCATGGTCTTGTGCAGTTTAAAGTTACATCATGTACATCTTATCTTAAGACTGATTATTATTCATTCAAAATATTTCCCCTGAATGGATTTCTGTTCGCTTAAATGCGTCGCAGTATTTTATTTATTTATTTATTTGTAATTCTATTTAGTAAGTTCTTTTTTATCTTGTTAGATTATGAGACTGATGACGAAGCAAAAGGACTGTTAGACGATTCAGAAGAAAATGGTAAAAACAATTGAACTACAACTACAATTACTTTAAGGGATATTTTAAGAACACCCAGTGTCAAAACACGAGCTAGTGTGTTCATTTCAGTACGATTTCTGAAGTGAGTTTTTCATGTTTCCTGTTCGATGTACACGTGCCACTGTCCTCGTTCCCCGTTAATTTTTGTAACATCGTCTGTCAATGCCTTCTGTTTGTTGCTACTTATTGATTGCTCCGATTGTCTTTTTAGGCGAACTTAAGGAAGTTAAAGATGAAGAAGGTAACTGAATGCTGTTTTACTATCATTTTATGAGAAAAAAAGTAAATATTCAATCTAGTTGCTGTCAATTTTTTTTTGTTTTAATATCAATATCTTTTCTTTCTGTTTTTAATTTTTATGGTTAGAGATTCTCGAAGACGGTCCGGAGGAGGAAGGTACTTGATAAAAAATATTGCAGCAGACACTGAAAGTCGTCACTCTCGTTGTTATTTAATTAACAAGGCGCAATAAAGTATAATAGTCTTGGTATATGCGTTACATGCTTGTTTATCGTGGTCTTTCGAAAGCCTTTTTGTTGACCTTCACATTTCGACGACGTGTACTAGCTGGTTTTCGTTAGATACAGGTGTCGTCGATATGCTGCATGGGCCTATTAGTTTTTGCCATAATTCGAAAATTTATCTGGACTGGACGTCCTCGTCATTGCTTACAATAGAATTGCATGGAGGTTGGGTGGTGGTGGTGGGGGTTAGGGGGGGGGGGGGGGTTGAATACAAATCCGGCACAACAGGCAAATTACCGCCAAAAGCTAAATTGGACAGTTTATAAGTTTCTTTGGAAATGCTGGAATCTAGAAGTGTTATAAATTATTGTATCTCTATAATCATTTCAAATGCGATAACACATTCGCTTTTTGATGTCCCAAATTGTCTTTTTCTTCTTTTGTTAGTAATTCATTAATAGTAGAAGGCTGCAGATCTTTCATGGTCTTGTGCAGTTTAAAGTTACATCATGTACATCTTATCTTAAGACTGATTATCATTCATTCAAAATATTTCCCCTGAATGGACTTCTGTTCGCTTAAATGCGTCGCAGTATTTTATTTATTTATTTATTTGTAATTCTATTTAGTAAGTTCTTTTTTATCTTGTTAGATTATGAGACTGATGACGAAGCAAAAGGACTGTTAGACGATTCAGAAGAAAATGGTAAAAACAATTGAACTACAACTACAATTACTTTAAGGGATATTTTAAGAACACCCAGTGTCAAAACACGAGCTAGTGTGTTCATTTCAGTACGATTTCTGATGTCAGTTTTTCATGTTTCCTGTTCGATGTGCACGTGCCACTGTCCTCGTTCCCCGTTAATTTTTGTAACATCGTCTGTCAATGTCTTCTGTTTGTTGCTACTTATTGATTGCTCCGATTGTCTTTTTAGGCGAACTTAAGGAAGTTAAAGATGAAGAAGGTAACTGAATGCTGTTTTACTATCATTTTATGAGAAAAACAATGAAATATTCAATCCAATTGCTGTCAATTTTTTTTTGTTTTAATTTCAATATCTTTTCTTTCTGTTTTTAATTTTTATGGTTAGAGATTCTTGAAGACGGTCCGGAGGAGGAAGGTACTTGATAAAAAATATTGCAGCAGACACTGAAAGTCGTCACTCTCGTTGTTATTTAATTAACAAGGCGCGATAAAGTATAATAGTCTTGGTATATGCGTTACAGGCTTGTTTATCGTGGTCTTTCGAAAGCCTTTTTGTTGACCTTCACATTTCGACGACGTGTACTAGCTGGTCTTCGTTAGATACAGGTGTCGTCGATATGCTGCGTGGGCCTATTAGTTTTTGCCATAATTCGAAAATTTATCTTGACGTCCTCGTCATTGCTTACAATAGAATTGCATGGGGGTTGGGTGGTGGTGGTGGGGGTTGGGGGGGGAGGGGGGGGGGGGGTTGAATACAAATCCGGCACAACAGGCAAATTACCGCCAAAAGCTAAATTGGACAGTTTATAAGTTTCTTTGGAAATGCTGGAATCTAGAAGTGTTATAAATTATTGTATCCCTATAATCATTTCAAATGCGATAACACATTCGCTTTTTGATGTCCCAGATTATATTTTTCTTATTTTGATAGTAATTCATAGGAGACTGCAGATCTTCCATGGTCTTGTGCAGTTTAAAGTTACATCATATACATCGTATCTTAAGACTGATTATTTTTTTTTTTTTCAAAATATTTCCCCGATTCTTATTGGCTAAAAGCGCACGCATAATTCCCCATAAGCAGTTACTGAGGACCAAATTTGGAAGAATTTTGTGTTTAACGAATAAATGACGTCAAAAATGGAGCGTTCTTGCAGGTTAATGCACCGTTAACCGAGAAGACCTGGGGACGAGGTTAAGTTGTTTTGGTTGTGAAAACAAAAAAAAATGGTTGACATTTCATTTGTTTCAAGAGTGGGAAGTAGGCGAAATTATAGCTAAAAACATGGCAAGAACAGCAAGAACACAACTCGAAGGACGACGTCTGCTATTAGGAGAATATTTGCGGAGCTAAACAACCCTAAACGTGCACTATCGACGGTGAACTTAACATCGATGGAGGTAAGCATGTTTTAGCTTTGTTTTTAAACTAGGAATTATTTTGAATGAATATTAAGACAATTATTGAATTCGGCTTTCGTATCATATGAAGAATTATGGAGATCTCCTAGGGTGTTATCCGTTGAGGCCGTATAACACCTCCTCGATCTCCATAATTCTTCATAAGGTACTCAGCTTGATTCATTAATTGTTAAATAAAGATGTGTAATTCAGAGGCAATGTATAGTAACCGAATGTATAGTTTCTGCTTGTTTAGATGCGTCGGAGTCGAGATTGTTCTTTATTTGTTTACCTGTTTTTAGATTATGAGACTGACGACCAAGAAAAAGGACTGTTAAGAGATTCGGAAGAAAATGGTAACGAATACTAAAGCAGTTAGTCAAGTAATAGATTTCTAACAATTTAGAAGTTACATATCTGGTATAATTCCTATTTTTGTTTTCCACTTATTATTTAACGGAGATTCAAAGGAAAAAAAATGTTCGTTTCTTTTAAACTGCCTAGAAAAACTTGTTCCTTTAACATTTTTTATTGTTTTATTTATCTACCAAGGTGAACCCGAGGAAGCTAACAATGAAGGAGGTAACATTGCTGTTTAACTTGAATTTTGTGAGGAAGAAAAGCAACAAATAATTGAATAAATAATACGCACACCATATAATATTTTAAATGTCCTAATTTCAATTTTGTTTTATTTACTTTTGGTTTTAGAGATTCTTGAAAACTTCTCAGACGACGAAGGTATGAGAAAACGAGTTCTGCAACAGACTTGACAAATAGTGACTCTTATTTATGTAACATAACATTACATGCATTTTCTACATAATGAACGCTATCATTTATCGCGCTATGTGTTTGATAGTCTCGTTTATTGTTTGTCTTCGTACGCAGGCACTTTTTAATTAATTGCGACGTTTCGATAGCGGCCCTTTTGTCTTCACCCGGCAATCAGGCCGTTTTTGAACACTCAATGAGACTGTGCTTTATGTACTTTTTGACTAGCTTAGAACTCTCGCTAGTGCTTTCGTAAGGTAAGAGACTATCCAAAGGTATCTCTACCATTCACGACATTTCCCTTCGATATCTACAGTCAAAGTTCCTTTTTCAACTCTTTGAACTCTATCTCGTTAAATTAAATCAAAGCTGAGGAATTCCTGCATAACCCTCAGTGTCCATTAACTTGTATATATCACAAGCTGATAACTTATAAACTTCGGTTGAAATTCAAAGAGAGGTATTTAATTCATTTGGTCTCATTAAAAAGTGTATGATATTTTGAATTTGGATAGAATAAAATTTGCAGTAAATGTAAATGCAATAATTCAAGTCGACTCTTCATATTTTTAGTGAAGGTTTGGTAGATAAGCCTGATGTTAGAGTTAAAACAAAGTAGTAAGACAAGCTTTTTATAAGTAGGGGCTCTGTGAAATCCTAAATTATTATCATATTTATTAAATTTATATATTGATGAATCTTCTTTTTTCTATAGTAAACTTGTAACAAGTACGTGAAAATACAACCTGACACAATTTAAGCTTTACTTATTCGGTTATCTCTACTTACTTATTCCAATAAAAGTGTAAGAAACTTTACTTAAACAAAAAAAAAGTAAGAAAGCTATATTTTCTTTAAATTTGTAATTTAATAAATTACAAAGATCCTCGACGAATCAAACGCAGAAGATCTAGAAGATCTGGTGGAAGACGAAAACGTAGACGTCAACGCGGAAGGCGTCGTAGGCGAGGAAGAGGACGCGGAAGACGTGGTCGAAGGTCAAGAAAACGAATTGGACGACCTAGGCGACGTAGACGACCTTCACGTAACAGAAAAGGCGGAAGGCGAAGATCTAGAGGTGGACGAAGAAGCAATGGGCGCGGTCGAAGACGGGGAAACAAAAGTGAGTACATCTATAATTGAAAATCCTCTTGGAATGCAGACATATGGAATTTCTACTTCGATTTTATTTTTTAGCTTACTATTTTAACTTTATACAATAAGATAGTGCGCGCGCTCTGATTGGCTGAGAGGAGTGTTATAGGTTGTCTGGGTTGCGGGTGCAACAAACTATCATACGTAATAGAGTGGAGAAGTCGTTACCATGGCAGCGCGTTGCCATGGTAGCAAAATCACTGGATGACAAAAAGCTGAAAACAGCAGTTATAAAGTGAATTCGTACTATAATAATAAAATATAATAAAATATTTACATAGCGCTTATACTTTTAATTCGTACTGTTTCAAACAGCCGTCGATTTTATTCAGTTTCGTTTAATTTGTCAAATGTTGGCAAAATGTTTCTTGGGTTAAATCAGAAAGGACCGTCTCTAAGTTTAGAAAAAGAAAAATAGCATTTTTGCGTTATGCTCACCTACTTCGGGTGCTTAATATTAGGAAGAATAAAAAGTAAAAGCACGATGAACTTAAAGAGTTGTTGTTTTGCCGACATAAAGCCATTGCCTTTTTCCAGTTCACTTTGCCGTTGTCGGCGTCGTTGCTTAAGTTCCCTATTGTTGTGATCCAGAAATTTTGTTACCATGGTAACATGACTTCACATCTTTCCTCTCAATTAGGGAGAATGAAAGTATACTAAATGCTTCGGCGGTGTCCAGCTGCATGTCGCGGCTAGGGCAAATCAACTGCGTTCAACACGCTTTCGACAAGAACACTTCACCACCATAATTAATGCTTTAAGTTTCAGCAAGCTATATTACTGTTGTAATGTTTGGAGCAACACCTTTGAACGCAACCTGAATTGGATTCAAGTTGTGAACAAATTTCGTGGCACGGATCGTTAGCAACACAAGGAGATATGATTCATTATTTTCTAAATATATTCAAAGAGCTAGCATCACTACGCGTACCACAAGGAATTCCCAAATGTTACATATTCCTCTGTATAAAACTGCCACAGCACAAAGAACCTCAGTCTCTTTAAGAACCGTTAAACTTGAATTTGTAACTCACTGAACCCTGCCCTTATGCTGAAATCTACCCTAAAGGACTTCAAGAGTTGCCTGAATGAAAACTTATTGTTGATTTTTTTGGAAATATTTTAAGACTTTCATGTTTTAGTCAATTATCAGTGTGCATGGTTTTACCATTTGTAGTTATCATGTATGTACGTATGTATACTCTTGTTCTAACAATGTTTATCCCCACCCTTTGTGTTTTTCTTTTGAAATCATACTAAATATGCACAATTTTCATTTAGATTCTCCCAGGTTAGAAAGTTGATAATTATTTTATAAAACAGTGCTACCTTTGTACAAGCTACAATATCGAAATTCAGGAAAAAACTGTGGACACACTGTTCTATTATTTTACGTAGGGCAGGCAAGTGGTTGGGCCAGTAAAATTTGTCCCAGAGTCGAACTTCTGTCCTTGATTTTAGAATATTGCGTGAAATTTTTGATAAAAACAAAAACAAAAAACAATCAAACGCACCCACGTCACTCCCACACAAAAACGAAACAAACAAAAATGAGTACAATGAAAAACAGACAAAACGTCACTTTCCCACAGAGAACAGAACAAAAAAGGTAGAATAAAAAGCAAACAAATGAACAATAAAAAAACAACATCAAACAAAAAAAACAATGATAAAACAAAAAGTTTGACTTAAACTGCCTTAGCCAGAAAAGAGCCCTCTCTGTTTTGACATTCTCCGCTTATTATTATTGTTATTATTTTATGTATATATTATATTTTTTTCCTCAGGCGCGCGGAGAACTAGCACTTGCCCTCTATTTGACTACAAAGGAAGCAATTTTGACCCCAACGGATGGGACCCGTTTGTTCGTATTGAGAATGGATTCAGACAACACGCAGTGAACATAAATCGCTATGCTGGTGAATGTGGAGTAAAGGTTTGTAGGCTAGCAGTCGATACGTTTATACATTAACACAAAACCTTTCCTGAATAGAAACGTACTAGCTTCACGGGATATCAATTATAAGGTCATTTTTAAAGCAATTCCAGTGCCAGTACAGCTTTATCCAGTAGTTTTGGATCGATGCAACTTTTTAATAATACTTTTGAATCTGAATTAACGAGGTAAGATAGAGACTTGTCCTAGCGGATTTAATTCTGATGTCGGGTAAATGATATTAGATCCGTTAAAATGGGTCTTTAGAGAACATTTTCATTTTTTTCAACTTCCCCGCTGCTGCGGGACTGCTGTTAAACCCCTTCAATTATAAAGCATTTTTTCGCCGGGTCATGACTTAACGTTCCCATCATCAGTATTAGGCAAAGTGGTCCAGCACTTAGAGTGCTTAACTTACAAGAGATCACAGCCTATCATAACTCCCGATCGCGAGTTTATAGCCTTCTTCAATCGCCTGTAAGCTCAAAATTGTTTGGCCTTCAGGCAGTGAGGATTTTTTTCTTTCATTATGTTACATTTTGCTTTGCTGTGTTTATATATTTGCTTTTCAATTTCTAGTCCTATCCTTGTTTTGTTTTGTTTTTGTTGTTGTTGTTGCTTTTTTAACTACTGGGTTAATTGTAAATTCTTTATTCCCATCAAAGACTTCATTGGTTGAACTCGTTACCATCTTATTTTTCTCTCACCTATATTCTATATTTTTTTTTTACTTATTTATTTAATTAATTTATCTTATGTTTCATTTTTTTTTTTGCCATAGTTGTTTATCATCAGCTCCTTCAGGAAACGTGCAATACAGGCGAGAAGAAGTAACCATATGGTTGGCCGTGCTATCGATGTGAATTTAAGTTGGCCTGGGGGATTCTGCAATAATGCTTGTTTGGGAAACGAAGCAAGGTTACCTTCGGGACCTAGGTGCTTTATCGCCAAGATCCGTAACGATCCAAGCCTTCGTTGGGGTGGAGATTTCAATGATCCTGGACACATTGACGACAACCTGAATAATCGTGACCCAGCGGCGTATGACCGGCTCCGTGACTTCTTGCAGCCTATCTGCTCGGAAGTTCGTTGACTGCCTAACAACCCTGCCATTGTCATTATCAAGACTAGAATATTATTGTAACTGTTAATTTTAGTTGGTTCAAATAGCCATACATCTCTATAGCATATTGTGGCGAGGTTTTACAACTTTAAATGAATTGAATAAATTTAAACGATTTTTAAAGGTCCTTTTGTGGCTTTTGTATTTTTCTGCTTTATTTCTTATAAACTGCACACATCTTTTCTTTTTTTATTCTATTTATTTATTTATTTTTTTCAAGAATACAAACTTAAAGCAAAGGGCAAACATACACCAATCCACAGCCTGGCCAGTACCTCACGCATGCACACAGCCATATCATCCGGGCTCATCAGCTCATCATCAGGGTCTTTGATACATGGGGCTTTTTCCCGTTCATTGACCCAACGGCTATGCCATGCTGATGAACCCCAATAAGGGCGAAACAGCTGTCCCTGGCTGCCACTGCCCGTGCCACTGCCCTCTGCCACTGCCCGTTTTTTTAAGGGCGGACGAGTCGAGAGGAAAAAAAAAAAAAAAACTTTTCCAGTGGGAGACATAGAGGGATAATAGGGAGAGGGCATGATCTCAGCCTATGCCCGTAATAGCATTATATCTCTTAAATGTGATCGAATGTGATTGCTAGCTTTTTGGGTGCATATATACGGCTATCAGTTCGATGTCAGATCTTTTTTTTTCGCTCTAAAATCACTTAGCCTTAGCTTTCCCTAAAAAGTCACATGTGTGCCCTTTAAGTTAACTGATTTGTGGATTACAAGTTTATTGTTTGATTTAGATTATAAATTTATTAATGGGAGCTTCGCTTCTAGCCCTGGCTAAATCTATATATTAGAAAGTGTTTGCCATGAATTTATGAAGATAATCTTAAAAAAAAAAAAAAATAACAGAGAAGTCATGATGACGTCCTTCGTTACCAAAGATGAAGCTGGATCTGACCACTATCTTCGATCTGCCACTTTTTATTAATTAGATCTATTCCATTATAAATTATAAGTGAGATTTAAAAAATGATGAAAAAGTGCTTAAGTAAGTATACGATGACAATTCAATTTGGATATTTGCAAAATGGCTGTTAAAGAACGGTTGCCAAGACATCATTAATATTATTCGCAGATACTTTTTACTAGGGAATGTCGCTAAGTTTGGCGGTCATACTGTAGTTTGAATAGTGTTTGATGTTGTTGTTGTTTTTTCTTGTACCTTCTTTTAAGGGTATTTTTAAAACGCTACACAAGTAGTTTTCCCCCAATTGTTGTTCAATTACACATCTTAAAATTAACATCAAGGTTAATTTGGGTTTATCTTAAGGCTTCCCTCTTTTTTCGTTCTACCCACAAAGAGGGCAAATTTTCAACTCCCATTTTTTATCAACGCTGTAATTGTACATGTATTTCATTTGATCATACTACTGCCTGCCAGCTTAAGCAGAATTTACCGAAACGAAAAGACTCGTTTTTTTCTCTGCGTAAGAGAAAGTAAGATCACTGTTTGTAGTCTTCCTTGTTTCTAATCATGGCTGCAATGGTTGAAGTAAGACATGTTGTGGGCTAATATTTGATCTTTCAGCTAATATCCTGCGGGACTTCGGGCGTATTTATATTTTGTTTGAGCTTGAGTGCCAACTAAAAGTACGCAACCGATATAACTCAAAAAAAGTAAATTATTCTGAAGACTCTCTTTCGGCAACTACAAACTGTTTGTTCATATTTGAGGAGGTATACCCTTTTAAAGTCAATTTTATTTTTATTTTGTGTTGATATATTTTTCAAGGTAGAAATTATGTACAAATGTATTACTCATTTCATTAATTAATTAATTTTAACATTTATTATTATTATTATTATTATTAATATTATTTGTGTGTGTGTGTGCGTGTGTGTGTGTGTGTGTATGTGTGTGTGTGTGTGTGTGTGTGTGTGTGTGTGTGTGTGTGTGTGTGTGTGTGTGTGTGTGTGTGTGTGTGTTTGGTAACTCCGCCATGAGCCTTCAGTGATAAACTAGAAACATTCATAGTTAACCCATTTCTTAAATGGAATCTCCTTTTCCAGTAAAAGCAGGCGTAAAACCCTCTACCTACAAATTGGGTATAGTTTACTTAAACCCATGTTTATGTCGATTCTAGTTGAAAGGTATTCCCTTCCTCTTTGCGACGGTAATTATACTTTGATTTTTGCTATGCTTCCACAATGCTGGCAAAATATTAGATTTTACATGTGATCATGTCAGTGGTACTCGCCATGGAGTGCTTTGGGAATATTTTACTTTCGAAAGGCAATACCCACCACTACATCGGAATAATCTGCGAACGACAAAGTTGATGTAATGAGATATGTGACGCTGCTGGGTAACTCTAAGCTGATGATGAATGCAAGAGTTGCAGTGTTATAAAACTGCTTGACTTTAACGTAGTTAACTTTCTTGTTTGGTTATTGACCATAAGCTGGTAATACACTTGACAACAGATGTTTAGGGAAAAATACATTTTTAATTGTCTTAAACTGTCTTTGTATTGATTGGACATTCTTTACAATAATAATTACATACTCCAAATATATATTATAACGTTTGACACAGCAAACGTAGAGTGTGGTTTCCATGATATTGAACATTTTTTACCTGATCAGCACAAAAAAGAAAAAAAAAAGTAGAAAAGTGGAAAGCAAATTATAGCAAATATCGAGGAGCTTCCTTATTTACTGAGATTCCAATTAAAATATATTGGCATGAAAATTACAACCCAACACTCCAAATGCTATTATTTTCACGAGTTGACACAGTAAAATTAACACGAGAAAAAGATACCGCAAGTGTCAAAGGAAATTTTGTCTACTCATAATATCACGTATATGTACTTCACAGAGAATGAATCGATCATTTGTTGAGGAGTACGCGACAACGCTATGGTTTTAAAGTAAAAATAGAAATACAGGAAGCTTTAGTTCATCTTTCTTTCTGTTTTTTTTTTTTTAGCTATTTCCTTCTGACATGGTAAGAGTCGAAAGTTGATATTGTGATGGTTCCTTAGTTACAATGTTTTCTGACCCAATACGAGTATGACAAAAACATTGAAAAAGAGCACATATCGTCAGATAAAATGGTGCTTGCCAGATTAGGTTTTGAAAGTTAAAGACAGCACTTGTAATTAAATATTTAAGGACTTGGCTTACTAGGTAACTCTGTTGTTAGCTGTCCTTCATCCTTCCGTGTTTCTGTCGAAGACGACTGAAAATCCAAGTAAATAAGTATTGTTCTTTTATTACAGGTATAATTGCTTGGTAAATCAGTGCTATTTTCAACGATAAAGCTATCTCTTTACTGAAGTCAACCTTTCTTTGCAGTGGAAAAAGAAATGTTTTCTCAAAGAAATAGAACAAAAAGCCGAAAAAAAAAAAAAAAAAAAAACCTATCACATGTATAACTATGGAAATGCTGGTGTCGAATGAAAACTGCTTCCTCTTTTCTTAATTATATTAAATTGCATCGGAAAAGGTGTATTGATCTTAGCGAAGCTCCCGCAACACAGGTTCCAGTATAATATTATATTGAATGTTCTTTCTGATCACGTCATTGTTATTCACCATAGCTTGGATCGAATATCTCTTACTTTAAAGAATATGTCCCCTATTTGCTCACAAGGCGCTGCCTGGGTTTGCTCTAAGAACGGTTAGCCAACGCGCTTCAGCGATGTTCCTTGACTTTACTATTGACATGGCTAGCAGTTACATAAAAAAGGAAAAGGAAAAAAAACAACCAAAAAAAGGAGAAGAAGAAGAAGAAGAAGACGACGACGACGAAGAATTAAAAAAACAAAATTCCAAAGAAAAGAAAAAAAAGCAAAGTATATTTAGCATTACTGAGGATTCGATAGAAAAATATTGAACTTGTGAATTAAAAACCAACGCTATTTAGAGGAATCATGCATCGTGGTCTCGTTTCAGGTTCATTTCAGATTTCGGAAGAGGGTTTCTTTTGTTTTATTAAGTTGATATTATTGTTTAATATTTTGATCAAGTTATAATTAGCATGAGAAAAGATACCGCAAGTGTGAACAAAAGTTTACCGCCTCAATTATGAGCTTCAAGGAATCTGCTTTTTAATCCGCGATCAACTGGAAAATAACTTAACATCCTCTTGACGACAGCATGAGTTCACGAAGGAGAACTAAATTAAACCTGCAGTTATATTTGACCTTAGGTTTTGTCATCTAAATATATATAATTTCTGAAATGGATAAAAGGGGAATAAATACGAAAATTTTTAAGAAACTGCCCTTAACGTTATGATGAGTACAAAGCTGTGGTTGATTGCACTGATTTCGTTAGCTGTTAGCTTCTGTTATGAAGGTAAATTAAAGTGACGATCGAAAATTTAAAATAATTGAAGAGAAGAGCACTGTCAAAACTACACGTATGGATCTTTCAATTTCGATATAAGCAGTAGACGTCAACAGTGAAATGATGATTGCGAAGTTTCTTTTTGAATGTTGCAGTAACTTTTATCTAGATAATTTTATCACCTCTTCTGCTCGTTTAACTGTGTATGTATGTTCTGTTTACATTTTTTTAAGCTTCTTCCAAGGAGGATATAGGAAAAGGGGGTAAGTGCAGTGTTGTTCAACAGAATATCTTAGCAAGAGTAGTTATATCTGTATATTGAAGGATATGTAAGTTCATTAAAAAAAAAAAAAAAAAAGAAAAAAAGAAAGAAAGATATATCGTATATTGTACCCGGGAGTGAAGGAAACATTAAATGCTAATTTCGATTTTCAAGTGATGCTCTGCAAAAGCTGTGAAGGAAAGTTTGATAATTTACCGATAATGATTTATTTTAATGCTTATGCCATGCATCACGATAGGTCACCCATGCTAATTCCGTATTCTAGAGTTTTCTTTTTCATTTTAAAGTCATGATTGTTTCTTGAGCATAACAGTCCAAAGGAAGTGAATATATCTCGAGAACTTTATTCAGAGGACGGGATTTAACGGGAGAAGGTTCTTTGGTGCTTTTTCTGGTGGTGACGAGCCGGACAGTGAAACACTAGCTTAGTCTATACTAGACAATGTTCAGTTGAATTTTGCTACCTTAGTGCATTTCAATGACATCATCATCATCATCGTTATCATAAGTGATTATGTAAATGGATTTGATAACCGAGTATTGAGCCCTTACATTTCTCATTGACCTGACGCAGTACTCTATCTATTTTGCTAATTGAGCAAACTAGAGAGCAGACCAATTTTGAGTTTATATCTTGAAAACCGGATGGTGGAAACAAAATGACTTAAAATATATGAAATTAATCATATTTTGAACTGCGCGTGTAGATAAAGATATGACAGTGAATATGTCGATCTCAGTAGAAGCAAATAACAACCAAAGCAGATTGAAAATAAAAAAAAAAACGGTTTTTCATTTCCCTCAATATCATCATCATCATCATTATAATTATTGTTCTTATTATATTTATAATTGCAACGAGTGACGATGAGGAGCTAGGGAAAGGTATTATTCTGTCTACCTTGATACAGTGTATATGGAGCTTGACAATTGAGTAAGACGTAATTAGGAATTTTAGTTTACCGATGTGTGATTACTCAAGTGTTTTGTTTTGTACTTTGAGGAGATTACGAAGACTTGAGGGAAGAAAGTATTAAAATTCTTGATTATCATGTCGAGGGTGGTTGTTTATTTATGTGCACGACCTTAAAACATGTTTATTCAGTGTTTATTTCGTGTTTTGTGGGTGCTACTCAATATCTGATCTTAAATAGCTTCCAGGCAATCTTATAAAGTATTTAGTCGTTTTAGTAGTAGTAATAATATTAATACAAATAATAATAATAATTCATAATAATATTTAAATTTTGTGCTTGCAGCAGACAGCGAAGATGACTCGGATAAAGATCTAGAAGGTCTGTATGAAACAAAGTTAAAAAAAAAAATAGCGTAATAAAAATAACCGTTACTGTACTTTATTTACTGATGACAAATTACTTACATAGAAGGTAAAAGGTCGGCTTATTTTTTCTGTTTCATATTTTAAATGTGCAGAGGACGATGAAAGTGACATGGATCAAGAAGGTATCTATTATAGTCACAAAAAAATACTATAATTAACAGCAAATTTCCCTCACTTATATTACGTAGCACGTCAAATTGTGTTAAAGTGAGTATCAATTATTCTCTTTTTTTGTTACAGAGGAGAACGAAGAGGACTTTGACAGCGAAGGTTTGTATCACAAATTTAGAGATCTCCATAATTCTTCATAAGATACTCAGCCTCATTCATTAATTGTTAATAATCCATTTACATTTTTTTTTTACTTTACCGGCGTTTTGTTTGTTTGTTTGTTTTTTCTTTTTCTTTTTGGAGGTGGGAGGGGGGAGGGGGGGGGAGGGGTTACCCTTGACCGAATGTTCAGTTATCGCTTGTTTTCTTATCATTCAGAGTCAGTTTAGGCCAGTCTTAAGCTATCTTACTTTTGCTTACTAAGGAGCCCTGACCTTAAACCACGTGATTTTCTTTTCTATTCCTTTATTTTATTTTTGTTAGTTTATCTCTTTATTCTAAGATTACGAGGATCCAAGCCCATGGCTATGGGGGCGTCGGACTCGTTCCAAACCGAGTTCCCAAAGAAGACGCACTTCTGGCGGTTCCTGGTGGAGGCGACGTCGAACACCTACCCCTGTACCACGCCCGCGCCCACGCCCGCGCCCAAACCCTCGACAACCACGCCCTGCTCCAACACAGCGACCTGCACGCCGATGTTCCTGGTGGAGAAGGTGCCGACCTCGTCCTGCTCCTCCTGCACCTCGTCCTCGCCCACAGCCTCGCCCTCGCCCTGCTCCGATCCCTGTCCCTCGCCCACGCCCTATAACGTCACGTCCCCGCCCACCAAATCCCCTTCCTTCACGTAAGCAATGTTAAATAACATTTCATACTTAAAATGAGCTTCAACTGTAACAGAGATGTGTAAAAAGTAATACTGGTAAATATTATGATTAAGTTCGATGGTTGATTTTTTGCCAGCTATGCATTACTTACTATTTTCAACCAGTATGACTCTACTTAACAGTTTCAATGTGCAATTAATGGATTTTATGGCCCCCATGACTCCAATTTACCATGTTTTGCGCGTGTCTTCGATCATCTGAACAGGCGTTCTGTGTTCTATTGATGTCAGTGTACAAAAGGCAATGCTGTACCCATGTACCGATCGTTTGACAACCGGCTGTAACTGCTTGACCGCCAGACGTACCGCGAACGTACCACGTGTACCGAGTTTACCGAGTGTCGGGGCTCCCAACGACGGTTTCCTCCTAAACGTATTAAAAACACTTTTAGTTTATACAGAGTAGATTTATATATCCAGAAATGCATTCTAAGAGGCACTATAAAATTTGTTTCTGTTCGGTCATCCTAGGGCTTCACTATATAATTATTTTTCCCGAAAAATTTAGATGCAATTGAAAGTTTAACTAACGGTCCCTGAAGGCCTTTTAATGTTTCGGCTGCACCAAGCGTACCTTGTGTACCAGCACTGGGAATATCCACTTTAGAAAATATTTTGATCCACGAAACAAAACAAGCTACTATCCAATCACTGTATAAATTTGAAGCCGTTTGAAGTCACGTGAAGCGAGGCTTGTTATTATAAAATTTTTGGATGAAAGTCGGGTGTACGCGAAGACGAAAATAAATGAATAAATAAATAAATAAGTAAATAGATAAATAAATAGATAAATAAATGAATAATTCAGGTGTCCTATTTACGAAGCCCCAGGCAAACAACCGTTATTCATTAGATACCAGCATGTTAACCGTCTCTGATCGGATTCAAATCCCTTCAAAAACGACTCATAAAGACACAGGAACACAGGTAGATGCATCCTCTTAACTAATACAGCTTAGATGCATCTAATTATTTCATAAGCATATTCATTGCTCGGGTTAAATTCCCTGTGACATGGACTAAATAGCAATAAAGCGGCGAAATCTCCAAAGATTACATCTACTGTCCATCTCACCTAAACTGTAATTTTAATGGCAAGTATCGGTGGCCAGGACGTACTCTAGTAGTTTAAGGCCTGGGACTGAGGGGTTTAGCTGTGGAAAATGAATTATTGGCTATAACTTCGGCATAGATGATGGCACTGAATCAAAATTTCGCACTCAAAAAGAACTCATCGTTCTAACATCATAAACTATAAACATTGTATTAATAATTAACGTGATATGTCACCTGACCATTTTGCTAAAAATTGTGAACTATTGACCAATTGGTGGCCGGTTTAAGAAAATAAATCCAGCAAAAACATTTTTCTAATCCATATTAAATATTTCTAACACTTCACGTTTGGAATGACTGTCCATTGCGCTTTAATAAAAAGAAAAAAATAGATCTGAGGAAAAACATCATTTTAAATGGCCAAGATTAATTTTAATATATTTAAATGTTTAATTTCAGACTTTGCGTACATTTATTCCAAACGTTGAAAGTTAGGTATCTTTATCCCGTTTCAGAAATGCTTAAAACTTAGCAGGCATTTATTCACGGACAGTCTACCAACGAAACATTTATTTTCTTTATTATTTAGATCCAGGTCTTTCGGAGAAAACAAATAATACTAAAACCTTCATTATTAAAGGAGCCGTGTCACGAAATTCAGCCAAATTAGGTAATTACAAAATGCCCGTTAAATTAAGAGAAACGTAAAAATAACCGCTTAAAACATTAAAGGAAGGTTAAAATAACACAACAGAAACAACAGATGCCACGGATGGGAAAACTGAAGAAGATTGAAACGGATTGAAATTACGGTTTTTGAAAACTGTTCAGCCTAACAGTTTTTCAAAGTTGACCCCTGCTGCTTGCAACTTAAGAAATAATGCTCAGGAGACATATTTGTTTGCCTGTTTTGTCATTTACCTGTAAATTCTTTGCTTAGTTTAAGTTCCATAGCGATTGAGGTCGAGTAATTGGCAAAATTAAACAAAATGAACTGGACTGCCGTGACACAGCCCCTTTAATAAATGATTATTAGGCCACAATAATAGCTATAACTCTGTCAAGTGGTCATAGGAAGTGCTAAAACTGCATCAGAGGTCAATTTCTGTTAAGAAGAAAAAGAAAAGAAAAACAATATTCGTAAAATAGACCAGCCTCTGAGTCTCCGCAGCATTTAACTCCCAATAATAAAATATCTATCGTGATCGATTTTTAAGCCAAATGAAACGAGAATTCGGTGATATTTGGACGATGCGGACTCGAATCGTACATGTATTGACTTTGTACCATCTCAGAGCTTTACATTTAGCCCTTCGGGAAACACTTGTCAAGGTAGGCCAATAAGTTAATATCAAGTGCTAAGCCAGTCCGTCCATCATGGTCATATCACGTGACGAAAATAATACTGAATATGATTGTGATCTTTTGTCTTGTTGGTTTTGTTATTTTTGTAGGACTGTGCTTTGCACAGATTTGCTCTAGCCATACCTTCAACAGCATAAGAGGATCGGATCGATACGGAAGAGGAGCATGGAAAGCACCAAGGTAGAGTTTTCTGACTAAAACACACGCAAAAATATGGTTCAATTGCCCCGAGAGGGCATAGATAGTTAGTGTTTTAGGTACGAGCCTCCTTTAACTCTCTAAATTTGTTTTGTTGTAGAGGGAGCCGTACTCACAATGGTATTGACGTCATATGTAATGCTGGTTCCTCTGTTTATGCACCTTTTTCTGCTAAAGTGATTAGAAAAAGCAGACCTTATGGAAATGGAAGGCCGCATGACACTGGTATTTACATGGAGGGAACTGGAGATTGGACCGGTAAATATTTTCGAATGACCTATGGTAGTAAACTAAGTAAAGTCCAGTCCTGTCGTAATCATGCTCGCGTGATTAGTTAGTTCTTGAATCAAACGGTAATCGTAACTCCCGACTGAACGAATAACGAAAACTCGAATTCGCTCCGAGTACAAATCAGACAACATATCAAGAAAACAAAACGCGGATAACTCATCAAACTTTCAAGCCCATATTTTGTGACCGGTAATATTCCAAGTAATTACCTTTGAATACCGCTTCCTATTTAGGCTACGCAGTAAAGATGTTTTACGTGACAAAAGATATCCGCAATGGCGTCTCCGTTTCCGCACGAGGGCGGATTGGCTCCATGACAAACATGGCCGCTCAATTCTCACCTCCCGGTATGACAAATCACATTCACGTGGAGCTTTACAAGAGTGGACAAATAGTGAATCCAACACCTTATCTAAACTGCTAAGGTAAATCTATCATTACTAACACAATACATAATATACAACTATGCCCTAGTGAAGAAGACTTGAATAGTGGCTGAAATCATGATACGTACGATCATAAGGGGGATAAATGTTTAATTAGTATTTGAGAAATTTGTTCGATGAAAAATGACCAAGTAACTTTAGAAAAAAAATAGACGTCTGCCACTGTTCGAGGCCCACTACATGGACTACGATAGATACTACACGATATGTTCTCTATTTAAATCCTGTAACACTCAGTCCCCCAGGGAGTCAGCTGGGAAGGGATGGTTACCAAGGGATAAATACAATAAATATATTAAGAGCGAAGGGTGGCAAGAGTTGAAAAATCGATTTCCTTCATTTTTTTTGTCCATAAATAGCTTTTAGGTAGATAAGTAATCTGATGTAAGTTGTTCTCGCAAAAAGCCTTTATTTTCGAGGAAAGTAAGATTATCAGTTTTCCTGGTGGGATTCGTGTACTGTCGTTTTTGGTTTTAGTTAGAAAAAAGTTTCTATAATCCTTTGCACGAAAAAAAAAAAAAAAAAAAAAAAAAAAAAACTGGTAACATCCACTCTCCTCGCGTTTGCAAATAAAGCCGCAAGGAGAAATTTGGACTCTTTCCATTAATAGAACAACTCTTCTTCTTTCACTAGAAGATACTTTCAAAGCAATATCAAGACTTGTTGAACTAACATAATTCAGAAACGAAGAACAGGTTTTTCTGGTGACAAAAACTTTAATTTAGTAGTTGTTTTCTGCGGCATTTTTCTTCGTGTGGTATAGCTCCAAATTTTCCCGGTCCTCGTTTATTCACACATTTAGACACTCATCTAAAGCATACCTGAGAATTGTCTTGGGTTCCTTTAGGCAGCCTCCAAACGAAAGCATCAAAGTCCGGTAAAAATAGTGAAGCGTGACCAAAATAACATACACATATTTAACGGCTCCAAGTTTCCTCGATCGTAAAGTAAGAAGACGAAATATCTTCCTGTTCCGTCATCAGAAACATCATTACCATTGTTAAAGTCCATATTTTTCGATAAAAAGTGAGTACCAGAAAAAGCGCGTTTGACTTTTTCTTCTTCTCAATACTGTCGGGATCGAAAATGTTACTCTTTCAAGAATTGCGTTGCGTTACTACCGTGCTTCCGTGACTGTCATTTTAACGGCTTTTCAAACGTACGTTGTGTCACGTGTAGTCACGGAACAGATTGTCACGCAGAGTCGCCGTCTGGTGGGGTTCAGTGTTTCAAAATGGCTAAAATTGACCTAGTTCCACTTTATTACCCCACTCTTTGATTGGAAAAATACATTTTGCTATGGAAAAACCTACAAGAAAAAAGCGAACCTTTAGGATGTAAATATCTACTTTTGTGCGTTTCGAAATTGGAAGTGTTTACACAATTACCGCCGACCTACCATGAACATTTCTGAACTTCGACGGTGTCTTACAGAGATTACATTCAATAACCCAAGCCAATTCCCAGGTATGTTTTAAATGAATGTCTAAATGTGTGATTGAAATAGCATTAAGAGAATTTGGAGTTATACCACGTGTTAAATATTGCCGTCGAAAATGAGTAACGAGCTTAAGTTTTTGTTATCCTGAAAACCTATCCCTCATTTTTGAATTATTTCAGTACGACGAGCTTCGCCATTGCCCTGAAATTATCTTTTAGTGGAAGAAAAAAAAAATTCTGCTCATGGAAAGTGTCCAAATTTCTCCATGCGGCTTCACTTGCGAATGCGAAGAAAGGTTAAAAATTAGGGCAGTCTGAGACTGCGACATCGAAAACCGATCTTCTAATTTTTCTCACAAATAAAAAGCTTTCGGCAGGAACAATTTACTTTAGGTTTCTTATCCACCTAAAGGCTGTCTATGAACAAAAAATGAAAGAAATTGATTTTTCAACTCTTGCCACGAAATTAAGATTTTGGTCGATTTTTCCTGACCGTCGCTCTTAAGTAGACACTCAGTAAAAGACACTCACTAAATAACACACCAGTTTCACAAGCAGTCATGAATTCTGTGCTTCTGGTTAGGCTAAAAAAAGATTCTCAATGCACTACAAAACCAGTCCAAGAAGGCAAAACGTAGGCAACAAAACACAACCATGTAGAATATGGTATCTTTGAAAATTCCAAATTTTAAATTATTTCACTGATGTTAATTTCGTTTTCAGGTTCTACAATCTCCGCCCGGGGGTAACCAAGACAAGAACCAGAAGGTTAATCTTACGACAAGCAAACGATAATAAGGAATTAGGAATTAGTGGATTTGTTACGCTAAACATAATACAGCTAAAATAAATCAAAAACCAGAAACCATGTGATTTACCTACTATTTCTGACGTGTTAAAAAAGACAGTATGAAGGGCCTACCAAAATTTAGTAGTACCGAACCGAGTTGAAATTACCGTCCTGAAATGAATGGAATGGGCCTTAAGTAACCGAATGGGAATAGCAGATTTCGTATGTTGTTGTTGCTGTTGTTTTTTTTTTTTTGTTTTCCTTGAATTTTTGTCATGGAAGTGAAAAAAAAATAAATAAAAAGGAAAAAGGCAAGAAAATGTTGCTGGAGGTGAGAATAGCATCAGTTCAAAATATCGTATGGAACAGGCCTACCTGTGTTTGAATAAAGATCGCCACTTTTTTCAAGGAGTTTTCCTTTAAAAGTTTGTTGTTGTTGTTGTTTTTTTCTTTTTTTTTAGTTTTCTTTTGACCTATATCGCCTTAAACACCACATAATCCTTGAGTGTGTGCTTTACCTCCCAAAAATATGGGCTCTCGCCGATTATTCAGCGGGTACTGGACCAGCTACAACTGTACATGTCAAACAGTGTTTTCAAATGACCCTTTACATGGGCAATTGTAATCAACTGATGCCCAAAATAGCGAACATCTTTGTATTGGGTTTCAGACCATCGACAATGGATATAAAGAGAAGAGAGGAGAATCAGCTCCTTAATTTGCTATAAATATATATAAAAAATTGTGTATCTCTATATAACAATATGGGATATTGATTTTATCTCTTAACCCGTATAAGTGTCAAGTGTAACCTGATGTGGAATTAGTAGTCAATATAATGGTAGTATTGCATTACTTTGCAGTCTATACAGCAGGAACAAAAAAAGAAAAAAAAAAAAAAAAAGAAAAGAAAAGAAAAAAACAACAACAAAAACAATAACCGTTTGTATGTGTGTTTTTAAATGGCGCCTAAAATATGTTAAACTAGTTGCAATTACCCAATGCGCAAAATAGCTAGTGTGGTATTAGGTTTCAGCGCAACAATTGAAATGCTTTGAGTACTTTGCTATTACGTCCGAGATTTTTGGATTGATCAAGCCACCTACAAGCTAGCAAACGTGAAATCGAGTAGTAGCCAATAAACGATTATGTTTTGTTGTGTCGACAATAATGTTCTTTCCGTTTCTAATAGTTAGCCTGTAGTTGATCATACTACTTGTTTATTAAAACGTTTTTTTTTTTTTCTTTTATAGTTATTTTATTTTATATATTTGTCGGGTTAAAGTGCAGAAATATTCTGTTAATGATGGCTTGTCGGATGTAAATAAAAAAAATCTTTCTGCTATCATTCTTGCATTCAAATGATATATACTTTCTTTCAGATGTCTTTCCATTCAACACGTAAGGACAGAAAATTTCCAAGTGCTATACCTGGTGACATAAGCGTTTATCCCCCTTTCTTTGACTGCCAGTTAGAATATCTCGTTAATGGGCTATCTATCGAGGATATTGCTGTGTTTGGATAAAATATAATTATCTGCCTTAGTGCCTTTACTCATACACAAAATGCCCCTGTAGAGTTTATATGAAGAGGATCCAAACATATTTCATCAGGAAGCACTAACAACTATATTTATATGTTGTGGTGATTTTTTTGCAAGCATGTAGCGGTAGATGAAAGGAAACAATTAATCTAGCAAAAAAGTATAGTACTAAATAACAAAATTGGACCATTATTTTTAGAACTTAACAACTATCGCAAGAGCAATATAGGAAGGACAAACACGTATTGACTTTCAGATCAGTGCTTTTAATGGATCTAGCAAGTGAATAAAAGGGCATAGAAAAATGTGGTTGCCCATTGTATTCTGCAACCCTGAAAGCTGTAGCCATCATGGGCTTGAAATTCTGGCTTGTAGCAGTTTTACTGCTGGTTGCTGCAGTTGAATGTCAAGGTAAGATATTTAAACAATGGTTACAAGCGGTAACTTTTTATCGTCCAACCTTGCTCCTGCATGTATGCCCAGTTGTGTGGCAATGAGTACTGATGCAGGGGTAATTTAAGAAGCTTGAGGGATGAAAGCTTTTCATTTAAAGTAAAATGAAAGGACATGTTTACGAATAGTCAGTGGGTGCTCAAATGAGGCTGGCGATAAATTGAGCAATTCCTTTTTTAGTATCAAATGGCCTTTGCGAGAATCAGCACTCTGATACAAAACCTCTTCCAAAAAAATCGAGTCTAATGTCAACAACGAAGCATCGGAAAGTTCATCTTGGAATTGTTTTTAAAGGAAATTTAAATGATAAAGAAAAAATAATTACTTAGTTTTATAGTGGCCTTTGCGATCATTTGTACGCGCGGGAGGTGTTAAAAACAGCGGCAGCAAATCAAAATTTTCTGTCTGAAATTGCTCTTGAAATTCAAAGCTATCAAGCATTAATCTGACAAAATGATCCTTTTGCTTAGAAGTAAGTGCACGTAGCAGGTTTCAAGATATTATTTCTGCTGTCCGGCCTTTCACTCTTGATAATAATTCTGAAATTAACTGACATTTTTGTTGTTTTTTGTTGTTTTTTTTTTTTAATGCAGCGTCACCCTTACTTGAACACGGTAAGTTCATACATTCTTAAAACTGCATGCCTACAGTTTTATATTCATGGCGTCGGAAAGTGAATATCGGAGTAAGGAAGCAAATGACCACGACGCGGGTTATCATCTAAGTAAACGAGCCTGGTTAAAAAAAGGACTGCTCTCATTTTTCCACGAACTTTGTTTCACGTGTTTTAACTTTTGTGCGTTGAACTTTCTTTTTTTTTAGATTATGAGGTAGACAACGATCCGAAAGAACTGTTTGATGACTCAAAAGAAATTGGTAAGGAAAACTGATGTTCGTAGAGGTTTAGAAATGCTATAGGAAGAGTGATTATCAGCACAGTGTTAAGATATTTGAACAGATCCGTTTTTACTCTTGCTTATGTTTTCGTTTAAGGGTGGGGGGAGGGGGGATTACTTCCGGTATGTTACAGATAAAGAAGGGAACAAGCTACATTGTACTTAATGTAAACCGAATAAGTTCATGAACGAAAAAACGACATAGACTGTAGTAGCTTTTGTACCAAACTGCCTCAAAATTCCACCTCCAGCAAGCTACCACCCAAATTGCAAAGTTTTGGTGGTCGCTTACTCAACCCTGAATGGAGTGGTATATTTATTCTTAAAAAAATGATGAAAGTTTACTTTCCCATGCCTATTACTGGTAGTTTTATTGGTAAGATCATTAGCTATTCTCTGTGACAGTTCATTTACAGAAGTGCGTCATAAATTTGTGGTTAAAGAATTTTACTTGTTCCCATGACTTATTGTACAGATATGCCCCTAAAACGTCTAAAGAACAAAGACCTAAAAAAGAAGCCTAGCTAGTTTACAGTAAGTTGCACTAAATTCGGTATGGCAGTATACTTTCCCTATAATTGCTGTTTTTATTTTATCGCTGTTATCAATATCATTATCGTTTTCTTTTCTTTTCTTTTTTTTTTTTTGTCATTATCATTACTTGTCGTTTTTGCTGATATTCTGCAGTGAAGTTGTAGTTTTATAACATAGCGTGCGTCCAAGTCCTATATTTACGCTGGTTCGTAAATAAGATGACGCGTTTAGTGTTATTAGTTTTTTTTTTTCCTCAACTAGTGTCCAATAAGTGAAGACCATAATAAACAACGTTCTAGCATTTTGTTTTGGGAAATGAGCTTCTAGCCACTTAAGTCAACAGCAAAACCGGCGAAGATCTTTCGTTGAGACCCTTAAAAGTCTGGCGTTAAGACTGACATTCAGCTGGATCAGAAGCATGCTTCTGGCTGGCGGAAAAACCACATCTAATTATAAAGTGCTCTCCGTTTTTAACGCTTCTTTATCCTTTTGAAATCAAGTAAATTATAAAGAACTACCGAAAACGTATCTCCTTTTGCTATAACCGACCAATTCTAGGCGGGAAAATATATCTTGCAATATCACGTGAAATTACTTATTAAATAAAAACAACTGCAGCCAGGTCCCCTGAACCTGCCCCAAGAAATCTTTAAGACCACTAGATGTATGACTTCTTGCACTTTCCGCATTAATGAGTAACGTAGGATGACAGTCGTTTTCGCAAAGCAGAAATTACTTTATTAGATTTTGCCAGGCAAAACAGCAAAAATGGTTTCAACGAATCTAAACCACACCCCAAGCCTTCTCACGAACTAGGTGGACTTTAAGACTCTTTTACCTTTGTTTCTGCTTTGTTGACATTGAACATTAACGAGTTAATGAGCGACGTTTCACGGTCAGTTTGTGAAAAAGAATTTTCATACAAACTACTGTAGACGATTGTGGCGTGTTTATAACCAGCCAATGGAAGCGTTTGTTTTTCTGTGCCGCGCCTTACGAGATTTTACAGTTAATCAAAAAGCAAGCATTTTTGTTAAGCTATACTTTTGAAAATAATTGGTTCATACTTCTAGTTGTGAGTATATCTAGTTGTGGATGTACTTGGAAAAGTTTGGAGAGCACTCAAGAAGCTAGAGTTGCTCGAGGAGTCTAGTAACTCGTGCTCGCCAAACTTCCTGTGTGTATCCATAACTCGACATGAGCACGCTAAGCATAAACCAATTCTTACGTCCCATCCATGTTAGACATTACCTTGCTTATTTGACTAATTCATTAGTTTCAATTGCTTCATTTATTCATCAAGGTGAACCTGAGGATATTATAGACAAAGAAGGTAAATTTTTTGATTTACTTAAATTTTATCTGATACAATTGTATAAGCGTACTAATTCAAACGAGCTACTTTTGTGCAATCCATTTTCTGCCTAAATAAATATCTTCTTTTCAAACGTATTTCCTTTAGATGTTCCTAAAGACGGTCTAGAAGTTACAGGTGTTTTGAACATTTTATTTTCAAATCAACTTATTTGTCTTGTGCGTCCATTCACTTGATCAATATTAAATGATTCGAAGCTAATAAGATCAGTGAGTGAACTGTTACGTTGTAAAGATCTTTGACATCGAAGGGTACTGTGCGAATGTTCCCTGCGATCATTTAAGCCCATACAAGCGCTGCGTTAGGATACCTTACATTCAAACTTGCGCTATGAATATATATGAACAACGACAAGAAATTAAAGTCTTTTTTTTCGGAATTCTGTGAATTTGTTTTACAGAAAATGTAAATTAAAATGAACAAACATCGTTTAAATAAAATGACAATTGTTAGACCACGTACTGAGACTTTTATTTTCTGTAAATTTTAGATTTACTTGAATTAATAATTCATACTAAACTATGGAAACTTTTAGTTTTTGAACTTGGCATAATGATTGTTAAGCTCTATGGAAGATTAGCTAAATAGTGCTATATAAATTATTTATTATTATTATTATTATTATTATTATTATCATTATTAAAAATGTTAATGATGAGGAAAATTTACGATTTACTGTACTTGTACAAAGCTCACTTAATTGAAGTAAATTTAAGCTTGGGTGGCCTTATCACGATTGACGCCCGTTGAAGATTTATTCTCATTAAAATTGACCTTTCACAAAGGAATGAGATTTGGAATAATTTTATAGAATACTTCATGGGAGGTGCGAACATACGGTATTCACGCAAAATAATTTAAACAAAAACAAAAAGGTACGCTAATTATATGAAATGGCCGGTTTGAATGTTTGTTATCGATCTGTTTGTTTGTTGGTTTTTGCGTTATTTTTTTCGCCGTCTGCTGTTGTTTTATAGGCTCTAGAAAGTTTCTTTTTTTTTTTCAGTGACAGTAAATTATACGAGGCTATTCTATTCCCAATTCCGATCTGTTGCTCAATTTCTGCGAGAACAAAATCTACTTGATCGCCTTAACAAAAATTCTTGCTGAATCACATATTAAAAACATCGTTCGGTTCTCTGATTGGCTAGAACTCATATGCATACGAAAATTTGCGACATTTTTTTCCGGTGAGTGTATCTTAGTATGTGTATTATGAATATACGCAAGAAACTGTTCAGTAGCCTTTTTAGTACAACCCCCCCTCAAAAATTATTATTTTGGAGTCTCAATGCATCCGAGTTAGGACAACTCTACGTACAATATACTGCTTTGTCTTAAATGTCTTGAATCCCCCCCCGCCCCTTCTTTTTTTTTCCTTTAATTTCTTTAATTTCATTTCCCTTTTTGTTATTCTTAGATTATGAAGCTGACAACGTTAACGAACCTAAAGCGCTAGCACTGTTTGATGATTCAGAAGAAGATGGTAAGGGCAACTGATATCGTTCGTATTTTGCCAGTTAATAGTGAGATAGAGAACTACAAGAGGTACTACTACGATCACGGGTTATTTGTGATTTGGGTCTCCATTGGCCAGTTTACAGTATGAAATTTAAACTGTTTGCGCGGGTCACAATGCTAGCGCAAGACTTCGGCTCATTCAGAATGACACAATAAAGGGTGGTACGATTCTTAATTCTAATAACCTTGCGCGATTTTTTCAAATATTGGCGAATTTCCCTCAAATAACGTGAAACTAGGAATTTTTTCGTCGCAAGCTTAGTAACGGCAAAGAGATGTACAAATATTGTGTTGAAAAGGGTTAGGCCTAAAGGCCTTGGCAGCACACCTCTATCCAAACTTTCTTTCAGGGTCCTTAGTGGGCTAACCTGACACGGGAATGGTCCTATGATACACTATAATAAGAATCGCAGCTATAGGAATCCAGGGTCGAAATAAGACCATCGGCATTGGACGTTGTAAAGCCCTTGAGATAAGGATTTGAAGAAGGGCAGACAGTGTTTCTGTGACGAAATTAAAGGGATTGAAGCCTATTTGTGGCCATTTTATGGTTTTGTAATGTTGGTACCGGGTTTTGCTCAGTATGATTTAATACATTAATTTTCACCATTGAAAGAACTAAACCACACCTTTAGCCGGAGCCATAAATCATCATTTTGGGTGGTTTAAAAGCAAAAAGCAACAAGGGGGTGTAAAATTTTTAGAATATTATCTTTCAAAACCGTTCTCGAATATTTTTTTTTTTTTCAAACCTTGCCAAGCTCAAGGCTCACAACAGTCTAAACTAGTAGAGCAGTCAATGATTCAACAGATTATTACTAGAACATGATTTTGAGACAATTCCCAATTTGAAAATTCTATGACATCGATATTCTGTTGTTATTCAAGAGGTGATGTCAACTAACAACAACAACACACAAATTAAAATTAAGCTCAATGTTAGATATATCGTTTGCTTACAGCCAAAACGTTATGGGCATCAAATAATAAGGGGTGAGAGCTTGAAATGGGTACGAGCCTCCTTAAACTCCCTAATTATGCATTACTTTAGAGGCAGCAGCTCTCACAGTGGTAACGTCTTTACATTTTTTTTTTCGTACGTTTGACTTTTGCTAAGAATATAGAGTGTTTTCACATGACATCAAGGCGGCAATATTGGTGTTCCAAAACAATGAAGCGACGGCCATGGTGGTGTTCCAAACCGTTCCTGCAGGAATTGAACTCTTTTCTTATGTAAATGCTGTCTCTTGTTTAAATTTGTGTAGTTGCTGGTCACGTGAGTAAAAACGCTCTAAAAAAAAAATAAAAATAAATAAATTCTCTATGCTAAATTACGTGAATTTCTTTTAACCCTCGGACTTACAAGGGAAAGGGGGTGGATGTCACCTCCTTTAAGGTTTTTTTTTTTTCTGAGGATTTTCCTAGTTTTTTCAGACGATTAAAGATTAGCACTTGAATTTTTCAGTAGCTGTTCGTTTTAAAATCTCTCTCGAGCATTTTGATACAAGTTTACTGATGGTCAGTTACTGTGGTTACAGATATGACGTCATAAGTACCAGGTTGTCAAGCTATTTTGGAGTGAAAATACATTTTTTTTCAACTTCTTTTAACGATATAGTAAATCTTGTAGATAAAATGAAGTGAATTGCTTATTCATGTGTTATTCTGATAGATAATGAACATGTCAAACACAAAAAATTACCAATTCGCGCCGTTTTCACCTGACTTCTAATTCTTAGTAAAATGCAAGATCGCGACCAAGATGGCAACCATGTTTCGTAACATCACAGGCCTCCATCAGGGTGACCATCGATAAAATATACCTTATCTTGTAGGGAAGATCAAAGACTTTCTACTGAGGGTAAATTTTTCTCGAAATACTGCAACATATACAAACTCTAGGGAGAGGTTCCATTAATCCATTCCCCTTGCACCATGGGGGGTATCACTTTACGTATAAATCCGGGAGTTAAAGGAAATGTAAACTTTAATGAACTGTAAACTTAAATGAGCAAGCGTTATATTCATAAAATGACCGTTTACTATTTTTTTTAACCTCTACTTACTTCATCACTTAATTCTATGAAATTTATATTTATCTTTGTCATTTTTACCGCCTGCGCCAGATCGATCGATTCCCATTACAACTGACCTTCCACACAGGACTGACATTTCGTATTTGTAGAATACTTCATGATAGTTTTGCACGTACTGTATTTACGCACATGTTAGTGACGTATCAGAAATCGAACGAGTGAGCGCAGCGAACGAGTGAGATTTTTGGATACAAAAACAAGGATAGAAAGCGCTTTCCATGTAGTGTTGCTTTTGCTATGTACATCCTTTTTAGTGATCCTTTGAACCTTTGTCTGGAATTGTATTTTGCTTTTTTGTTATTTCTAGATTATGAAGCTGACAATGAAGCTAAAGCAATGTTTGGTGATTCAGAAGAAGATGGTAAGGGCAACTGACAATCGTTTCTATTGTGTCAGTTAATAGTTGTGGGATAAAAGACTTCTATGGGTCCTACAACCACGAGAAAATAGTTTGAACCGTTTGCCTAACCCACAATGTGCAAAACTTCGGCACATTCAGAATGACGCAATAACTGTGCTACAATTCGAAATTCTAATAAACTTGAGCAATTTTTCAAAAGGGTACTTACAAGTTAAATCGTTTTCATCGACATGCATGTATGTTGCCTATGTGATGATTGTCAACTTGTAAAAATTACCGTTGTGCACCATAAAGTGCAAAGACGTAAAGGGAGGAGAATTCAGAGTCAAATATGCTTCTTTTCTTGCACCTTGTCGTGGTCATCATTTTTTGACCTGGAGGGGGAAGAAGCGCAAACATCCATGTAGAAGCATGCAAGTTTCGATGACACCCGGCTTAACACAAGCTGCTTCGCACACATCCTGACAAACATAAATCACGATCGAAACGCCTAAATGGCGTCAGGACAGAAATATTCACAGAAAACTCAGTAGTTATTGTGCTGCTCACATGGGGGCTTGCAGCATTGAGGTATAGAATGGAGATCATTGGCTTAGCAGTTTTTTTTATTTGTTTGTTTATTTAGCTTTCTTTCTTTTTGCACAAATTTACCCCATTCAACGAATACATTTCATGACTTCTTCAGTAGCAGAAAAAAACGCGTCGATATATAACCTTTTAGTTCTTATAAACAAACTTAGTCATGTGCTTTCGTTATTAATTCATTCAGGTGAACCGAAGGATATTGTGGATGAAGGTAACATTTTGAACAGTTATCATTCAACAGTTATCATTCAAACGAGCAAATTATGTGCAAATGATATGTTTTCTGAATTACCTCCATTTGCGTTTATTATTGTTATAATTATTATTATTATTATTACTATTATTATTATTATTATTATTATTATTATTATTATTTGTTTTTGTATATATCCTTTAGAGTGTGCTTAAAATGGTCAAGGCAAACCAGGCGCGAGAAGATAAACTTTACTCAACTAAGTAGCTTTGTGCGTCCATTTGTATATCGGCCTTTAAACTGATTGAAAATTTATCACATCGCAAACAGGACGCAGTGTTTAACTTTTTCCATGTATTTACAAGTACAGGCTGTATGTAAATACTTGAAGTCCTTCACTTGGACTGTATGTATCTATTTATTTAGTCTTTTACAATTGCAAAGGATGGAAAGTAAGTTTCATCCTTTGCATTTGAATTTTTCTCTGTATATTTTATGAATTGAGCACTCCTAGGATAAGTGAAAATATATATGTATATATATATTTTTTGTTCACTTAATTAAGTGTTTTATTCATTTTAATTCCTGCTCAGAAATTTCTGATGTCGTGGTATATGAAACTGGTAAGTATTGTTTGTTTGTTTTTTTCTTGCAGGTTTGCTTTGTTGATTTTGTTTGTGTTTGTTTGTTTGTCTTTTTTGGCAAAGCTTTCGGTTAAAAAACTATATTGCCTATTTGTGCTCCATTTATCATTTTGACTCGGGCTTAATAACAAAAACAAGAGCAGTACTAAACATGATACATGTTAATATTGATATGGTTATAATAGTATACATGATTACGACAGTGGAGGTAAGAAAATTTTCCATTTGATCCAAATTCATTCTTAGATGAACCAGTTGACCAAACAGATGAAGAAAGTGGTGAGTTTTTATCGACTTACGTGTATTAATTACCCTTAACAGTCCATGTCCCAATTTCAGTGGGAACAAAACTCAAGAAATGCAGCTATTTCCATTGCGGAGAAAATTGAATTATCCAAGAATGATTCAAAAAGTAAATATTTTTTAGGCCTCGTTCAGCTGTTTAGGATAAAAATAAACTGTTAAATGAAAGTGCGAGAGCTACTGGCAAATATCATCTATTGTATGTAGTAAAATCGTTCACCTTAATTCCACACCAAAAGAGTCCCTTATGGATAAAAATAACATAGTTGTTATCAGTGATTTAGTCACTTTAATCAGAGAGCAAATCTCGAATTTTAATACACTTGTTAGTCATCATTTGCTTTCCTCGTTTAGTGGGTAAAACATGGAATTTCACATTTGTTGAAACAATAATCACGTTACGCCCTCGCCAATTTTGAATCACCTATCACCCATTTGCAAAAAAAACGTTAATCTGAACATTAGAAAAGGAAAGAAGAAGTACAAACAGGGAAAGTTAGATAATTTAGTTTAGAAGGCGTGACATGAAAAAAAACCTCACTTTCAGTCTAGCGTTCTAACGAAATTTGATGAGTATTGTATTTGGTTGCTGGCTACAAAAAAGTAGTTTTTTTGCGTGGATCCCTCTGAGTTTAACGGGTTAAAACCATGATTAGGGCACTTGTTGGACACAAACTGAGTTAGAGAAGTTCAATGGCCGGCTCTTTTTATGGATATTATGATAAAATGGACTAAGAACATGCGTTTGAACATGTTTAATTTACGTTATTAATTTATTTTATCATTATTATTATTAGTATTATTTGTTTTAATGAAGAAAAAGGTTCACTTTTTGTTTTGAGGAATGAAATTTACAATAACTATTCCCTCGCGTACACATCTAAAGCAGAAGGTTTTGCTTCCAGATTTGTAGAATATATGCCTAATTACAATCACAACAGATATTACTAGTACTATCATTATTATCATTATTATTATTATTATTACTATTATTATTATTATTGCTATTATTATTATCATGTTAAATATATATGTGGCCGATTTTGGAAAACGAGCATAACTAAATTTACAGCCATTTGTATAAAAAAAGAGCCCAAAGGCAGAAAGAGCGAGGTGCACGAAAGTAGAATAAGAGAAAAAAAGAAAACCAAAAAAAAAACAAACAAACAAACAATGGTTACATTCTTAGTTTTTATTATAATTAGGCTACTTTGGATTTTTTCGATTTATAGTTTTTGGCCGAACAAAAAAACTGTTTAAGGAAAGAGGTCTATTTGGCGCTAAAAGTTTTCAAACATCATGGTAAATATACAATTTATAAATTCATAGCCTCTTTATGTTTCTAAATACAAGACGTTCAATATTTCGTTTCTAGATGACACCGTGGGAGATCTGAACATGCAAGGTGTGTATTTAAACTGTGTATAAAAGAGTTATTCATTTATTTATTTACTTATTATTAATTTTGTTACTTTCAGGAAGAGTTTTGCTACTTTGTATTTAACGAATCTATTTAGCAGTCTATGTAAATACGAGAATTCTTGATATGATACAAAACTTAGAACACCGCATCGGCCTCTAAACTTTACTAAGATAGCTGTTTTATTATGCAAGAATATGGCAAAAAGGGTTATTTCGAGGAAAACGGAAGAGGGCTCCCCACCTCCAAAAAAAAAACAAAAAAAAAAAAAAAGAAGAAGAAGAAGGTACTGTCTTCACATTCGCAACTTTATTTTTGTCATTATTCGAACAAAAGATCCACGGCGACGTAGAAGATCTAGAAGACCTCGTGGAAGACGGCAACGAGGAAGACGACGACGTAGACAACGTGGAAGGCAAAGGAGGCGTGGACGAGGACGTGGAGGACGTGGGAGACGTCGTAGACGATCTAGGCGACGTAGAAGACCTGCACGTAAGCGAAAAGGTGGGAGGCGAAGACGATTAAGATCTGGAGGTCGCAGACGAAGGAACAAAAGTGAGTATGGAGGGAAATATTTTTGGAATGTAAACTAGCTTTCATTCAAACTATAATGGTACGCCAGGCTCACACGTGCAACGTAATTGCAAACGCAAATGCAAATACACACGCAAGCAAATAAGCAAATAAGCAAATACACTGGTGAACTACTGCAACACAAGTGCAAACGCAAAACCGACGCAAGAGATGGAAAGGAAAATCATTCAATTGCGCTTGCATTTTCGTCGCACTTGGGAGCCAGCCTTTGCATTTTACATATTTACCGTATATACTTACCATTCACTTTCTCTCAGTAAGAAATGAAAATGACACACAAACAAAAATGTTTCACTATATAATGCCAGTTTGATTGACTGATTTCATTTTATAAGTTTTACTCTGAGCAATCTCTGGAGTGTCCCTTGACTAAATCTCGGTCCTGCAATTTGGGATGAAAGTCCCTGGCACGTAAGCGATATTCGTTATTTCTGTAGGTTCAGGTTGCATGTTTTTTTTTTTTTTTTTTTTTGTAATTTGCTAGATGTCCTTACAGGATTTCGCAAATAAATTATGTAGATGTAGATGTAGATGTTTACGGAGTACGATGCACGTTCACCAACACGTCCGTCCATCTTGGTCAGCTCACGTTACGACACTAATACTGATAAATTATTACACTAATATGTTATCTTTTATCCCGTTGGTTTTGTCTTTTTTTTCTAGGTAGATCTCGGAGACGCTGCTTTGCGCAGATTTGCTCTAGCCATACTCGTAACAGGATAAGAGGATCAGATGCACACGGAAGCGGAGCGTGGGGAGCACCACGGTAAAGTTCCGGACTTGAATTAAATACATCTGGTTAAATTGCCCCCCCCCCCCCCCCCCCCCCAGGTAAGGGGGTGAGGAGGAGAGGGTACTCTCTTAGTATTTGGCTTGATTTGGCCTATACAGGAATGAGCGCTTAACAGGGTGTAGGGTACACAATTTCACTGTTAAACATCTTCAAAAGGGCGTATTTGGGGCTTGTGTGATTAAACTTGTAGAACCAAAATCTTTTTCTTCCAAAAAAAGAAAAAAATTATTCCATGACGTTAGTTTTTAAAATATACCCAATTCTGGACGTAAAACGAAACGAATCAGGGTCCTAATATAAAGCTGCTTGTCTTAAACAGGGTATCGAAATAAAGACAAATATATATTTGTCTTGAACAGGGTTAGGCCTGAAAGCCTCGAAGGTACACCTCTATCCAAACTTCCTTTCAGGGCCCTTGGTGGGCTAATCTGACACTGGAATGACCCCATGATAAGCCATGATAAGCATCCCAACTATAGGTGACCCAAGCTCGAAACAGGACCGACCATCGACATTGGACGTAGGTTGTATAGCCTTCGGAATAAGGATCTGAATGGGCGAGGGGAGGGGTCGATTGTTTGTATTACGAATGTGAAGGGATTAAAAGAAAATAGATGTGTGCTTTTTTGAGCCATTTTATGGATTTTGTAACGTTTTAACCGGTTTTGTGCTCTCTATAATCTGTTAAATTAATCTTCACTATTGAAATTACATAACCGCACCTTTAGCCTGGAATACTAGTAAATACAGATAGTGCCGACGTGGACTACAGCCAAAGTGCAGTAATGGGGCACCACAAAAGAAGGGGTGAGAGCTTTAAAAATGGGTGCGAACCTCCTTAAACTCCTAATTATGTTTTATTGTAGAGGCAGCCGTACTCACAGAGGTATTGACGTCATATGTAATGCTGGTTCCTCTGTTTATGCACCTTTTTCTGCTAAAGTGATTAGAGAAAGCAGACCTTATGGAAACGGCAAACCGCATGACACTGGTATTTATATGGAAGGAACTGGAGATTGGACCGGTAAATATTTTTTAATATTTGATGTTAATGAGACTAAGTGAAGTTCAGTTTGGTCGTAATCAAGTTCGTGTGATTATTTATGAAATCGTCCTTCTTGACTTGAGCAGTAATCGAAAACAAATCGAAGACTACTCATCAAAGTTTGAATCCAATATTTTTTCACTGGTAATCTTGATTAGAAGTAATTACTGACGCTGTTTCTTATTTAGGCTATGCTGTAATGATGTTTTACGTGACAAAAGGGATCGGCAATGGTGCCTCCGTTTCTGCACGAGGGCGGATTGGGTCCATGACTAACATGGCCGCTCAATATTCTCGGGGTATGACAAATCACATCCACGTGCAGCTTTACAGGAATGGGGGAATAGTGAATCCGACACCTTACCTAAACTGCTAAGGTAAAGCTATTTTTGCTAACACAATACATACATGTAACATAAAACTATCCCCCGTGATACGTACGAGCATGAGGGGGGTGGATGTTTTAGTATTCACTAAATATGTGTAAGATAAAAAATGACCAAGTAACTTTTGTAAATATAGCTGAGACGTCAGTCACTGCTCAATGCCCACCACATGGATTACAACCGACACTACACTATACATTCTCCCCTACATCCTTTAACATGTAAGTCCCCTGGGAGACTTAATTACACACCTCTACCCAAACTGAAAGCACAGCACCAGCTGACTAATTAACCTGACGCGGGAATAATCCCATGATAAGCTTCGCAACTACAGGTGACCAAAGCTCGACCATCGGCATTGGACATTGTATAGCCTTCGAGATAACGATTAAAAGAGTTGTGTGTTTCTTCTTTCCTTTGTGATTCTCGAGCCCATTTAAGGCCATTTCATGGGTTTTTATAATGGTGGAACCTGTTTATTTTCTCTAATGTATACGTCCTCAACATCCTGTAACACTAATTTCCCCGGGAGACTTAATTACAACAAAAACTAAAAAGCTCTTAGACACTCATTAAATAGCACAGCAGTTTCACAAGCATTCATAAAATCTTTGTTTCTGGTTGTCAGGCTAAAAATGTTCTCAATGCGTTGCAAAACCAGCTCATAAACTAAGGCAAACTAATTTTGCAACAAAACACAACAGCCATGCAAAATATGGAGTCTTATGAAAAAAATTCTGAATCTCAAACTCGATCAATTATCTCAATTTCGTTTTCAGGTTCTACAGTCCTTGCCTGGGAACAGCCACAGTGATCAAGCAAGACTAAAGACCTGGAACATTTCTTATACGCAAACAAGAATAAATAATTAAGAATTAATTGACTTGTCATGCTAGACATAATTATTGTAACTGAAATAAGGCAATAAAGGTGAAGTAGAAAAGCAACGCAATCAAAAATAGTACATTTTACCACATACAAATTCATCACTTTTTCTTCGTTTAAAAGATTAAAATGCAGGGTACAGTATTGTATACAACAGACGCTGACTCTTTTAGGGAGAAGGGAGAAATTTCGAGGACGCGCGCGTTAACCGTTCCCTGTCACTCACATTAATGCAATCTCGACCTCCTGTTATTATTGGCCAACGCATAAGATAGGCACGTTTAACGTGCATGATCTATTTTGAATGTTCAAGTGTAACCGTAGCAAGAATCTTCCTTTTTAGACTGCTGTTTGTGCGGAATTGTGTATTGCTGTACACGAATGAACACGCGAAACTTTACGCACAGCTAAGTCCCATCCGCATGCTAGAGATTCACCATTTTTGTCTTTCCCTCAGACATCTAGTCCAAATAAAACACAACGAGTATTAACTCTCTAAAAGCTGCTTAGGGGGAAGCCTCGAAGGTTTCTACGGAACTTCCTAAGATAAGCCAGCTTATCGAATTACTAATAGTTAAGAAAGGTCACGATTTCCATCGTTGTGGTAGGTAGCTGCATCGTCATTACAAAAAAGGTTCTCACATGCGGTTGCCTTTCGAAGCTAGGAGGAGACCTCTCACTAAATAACCCGACAAAGCGCGCGTGTTGATTCCTATGTGTAGTTGAGTGCTAATTTTCGAAGAGAGACGTTACTTTCGGGTAACAAATTTCATCGTTGTTAATATCGTTGTTACTCGTTTCAGAATTGGGACTTTTGGTGTAGAGCCGGGGGAGTTGTATTGTGATCAAATATCGCAACTTTTTATTCATTTAATATTACTCTCTAGGAAGGATTGTCCCCCAAAACCTCACGGAACTAGGGGGACAACAGACTTTGCACCCACAACTCACGACCCAAGTCTTTGCACCCACGACCCACGTCTCTGTACCCACGACCCACGACTTTGTTCCCACGACCCACGACTATTAGTTACTATACCGTATCTAGTCCTTCATTACAGGCGATTCCTTTGATCAGACCTTTCCTTTCAATGTTTTAACATTTGACATGAATCATATATCTAATGGCCTTAAAATTACGCAATCACTAGAAAAACTAATTGCAAAAGGAAAAGTGAGCTCATTTTACACACTGAGTTTTTTTTTAAGCTGGGATGGTTCACGAGACGTTATTTGCATATACTTTTCAATAAACAAATTGCCACAAAATAAATTCGTACGTGCCTGACGAAGTTTCACGATGCTACCACAAAAGCTTCAAAAGATAGAATACCTCCTCAATTTTCACTAAATAAGTAGAAACCCAAGCTTGGCTTTTTTACTGAGTTTCGGGCGAAATGTCAAATGTATTTAGCAGTTATTAAGGTGACTCGACCCAGTTTTTTTTTTTGGGGGGGGGGGGGGGGAGGGAGGAATACCATCCTACTTGGAAGCTCTCTGGTATCCCCACCTTTACTTTTATGGTAAGTCTAACACATAGAATGGATAACGTATAGATCAATCTACAATATAACATAAAATTTTTGGCGATTGGAGTAATTGTCACGTGGTTATAATGCCACGCCTCTTTGAGGTCTGAGTCGAAAATCTGCTGTTGCCTGCATTCTTTCGTGAAAATCTGTCGGCTATACATAGTGCGCATCAGTGCCTTGCGCTGAACAGAGTTTTACCAAAATCGCAAAGACCCAATTCATAATTTATGCGAGAATGATAAGCAAACTTTATACGATTATATCTAATAAACTGTGAGACTTCTCCCTTTATTTTGGGAATCGTTATAACAGATGGGCCCTTTCAAGTCAGCAAACAGCTTTACGGTCTTATAAATGCGCGCGATTTCGAGCAAAGCAAACATATAGAAATTATAAATTTCGCTATTTCTTGACGTTTGTCAGCGTTGAAGAGTCCTTCTCACGAAAAAAGCATTTTTTTTTAATTTACACGATTATATCTAATAAACTATGAGATTCAACCCTTTATTTTGGGCATCGTTATAACAGATGGGTCCTTGCAAGTCAGCAAACAGCTTTAGGGCCTTGTAAATTCGCGCGATTTCGAGCAAAGCAAACATATAAAATTTATAGTTTTCGCTATTTGTTGACTTTTGTCTGCGTTAAAGAGTTCTTCTCACGAAAAAAAGCATTTTCTTAAAAAACTCGTAGTTTTTTTTCCTTCAATTTTTTTCAGGGCCACAATTGATTAACTAACTACCAGGATTCTGAATTTCATGGTCATTGAAAAACTGTGACATTATCTTCTATAAGCCCAAACTTGAGTAAACATTGAAGATTTTTAGCGTTTTGGCTGAGTTTTTGCTTTGAAAGTTGTCTATTGTTTCTAGTCTGTCATTACACAGCATTCTTGCTCAGCACGAGTGCAATGACCACTCTTGGCTGACTTCCGAATGCTCATTGAGATATGATAATTTAGTATGAGAAAATAAAAGGGATTCCAGTCACTAGTTGGTTTAATTATTGGCTTGATATTTTTTTTTTTCATAGTAAGTAGATTTAGTGTTAGCACTTCTTGATTTTTTTTGCAAAGGCACCAGAAGCACGAGAATTGATTAAAAATTGTGAGTTAAACCTCCATGTATCACGCGATGGCCTGTCTCACTGTACCAAAATTATCATATCTCGGTGAGCACTCGGAAGTCAGCCAAGCGCGGTCATTGCACGCGTGCTGAACAAGAATGCTGTATCATGACAGACTAGAAACAATAGACAACTCCCAAAGCACAAACTCAACCAAAACGCTAAAAATCTTCAATGTTTACTCAAGTTTGGGCTTATAGAAGATAATGTCACAGTTTTTCAATGACCATGAAATTCAGAATTCGGGTAGTTAGTTAATCAATTGTGGCCCTGACGCAAAAAAAGGTGCAATCTTTTAGAGCCGTTGTCAAATGACCCATTTTTTTGTGCAAGCGTCTGACCCTGGTGCATCCATATTAAGTTACGGCAAAGAAATTGTTTGAATAGAAATGATGACCATAGTGATTACAGACTTATATGATGATCAAACCAGACACTTTCTTTCAAGTTTAAATGCATTTATTTTTATTTTAATACAGCGATGGACTGTTTCATTGTTATTTTATTAATTTCTAAACTAATTTCATAGCATTATAAGCGACTAAATTCGGACATAAGAGTTCGTAAGCTTGTTTGTTTTCTGGACGTCTGCCTCGAAACTCGTGGAACCTTATCTGAGTGACCTGTATTAAAAAAAAAAAATGAAATCAACAACTGCAACTAAAACTTCTGCATAGTGATAAGACTGAGGTGTTATCGTTTATTCTTTCCTCCCTGATGAGTTTAAACTAGAAAGATTCACATACTCAAATGGCTTGATGGGAATCAATGAGCTTAACTTTTTTACATACTACGTTTCTTTTTTAATTATTATTATTATTATTATTATTTTCTTACTACTTAATGAACAGTAACAAGGGCTCACTTAGTTGTCGTTGGCATTCTCGTCTCCATAAAAACAACGACGAAGGCAGAGGCGTACGCAGGTTCGTCGCCTTATCAGTCCCAACTTGCCCAATTTTCTGGTGAAACATTTTCGTACTAATTTCCTGCAGCGACGGCGAGGGCGACGTCTGCGACCCTTCCCTGAAAGTGACACAGCAATAACTATTGGATGTAAAGATTAACTATTAGATTTAAAGATTGTGAAAATTGTGGGGATAGCGGTATAAGAGGGTAGGCACCCTCTTTTACTACTTCCCCTACTCAATCACAAAACAAACAGGAAGCAAACTGGAGTACCCTTTTTGAAGGACATTGCTCTTTATGAAAGATACATGTTGGAAGCTGGCTAAAAGGAAAATAAAGGTTTGGAGGAATTCTTTGCTTTTGAAGCTTCACGGTCTAAAGTATGATCATGAGTGACAAGAGCACCATGACTTGGAGTACATTTCCGATACATTTCTGACCTTAATGATCAGATCCGTCGTATTCTTGGAAGCGTGTAAGCTTTTTTTTTTTTTTTTTTCTATAGTTTTTTTAGGGTACCCGAAAGAGTTTTTGTGCAAGACCCAAGAGGTTCTCCTCCTCCAAAGGCCCAAAAATGTCAGAGGCTGCTCAAAGAAGCACACACAGCCAAACATTGACCGGAACGAAGAGAACCAAGTCAGTTCGCTAACGAGAAAACAGTTAAGACTGTGCCTGTAGTAGCCCCTTCATCAAGTCAGTGGAGGGAAAGAGGGAGGGAGGGAAAGTTGTTCACCTCCTGAGTTATTTTTGTACTGGGCATGACTCAGAAATCAAAGGAAGTGATGAAAATGACTCAGAGCGTCAATCCAGTGATTCAAAGGACAATTCAGATGGCGATACGCAATCGGACTGTTCTGACTGTTTTGAGGTAATGTTCCAGACGCAGCGTTCGATAAACGTTACAGTACAAAAGCAAAGAATACATGTAAATATAAGCCGAAGGGGAAGGGGGATGGGGTGTGATACATGTATTTGGATACTTACCTTTGTAAACTTTTCTTCCTTTACCTATTGGGTCTTCAAAATCTTCTGCAGCCACAAATTGAATAAATAAAGTTAAATAAATGAATGATATCTGTAAAAGGTGAGTATACCATTTGATTACCTACATTTGTATCAATATCATGGGTAACGAATTAGGTTCGAAATCGTGGAGTTATGTTTGTCATGGTTCGATCGAGAACTGCTCGCTTTCAAAAGTTAAGAGTCGACAAAGTACCTGTTAGAATCCTTCTTGATGTGCCGTCTTTCGTTTGTTTAGGTTTTTAAAGTGTCTTTTGATGCCTTGCCATATTCATTCATAAAATTTCAAAACTCGCCGTCATCTTGGCGCTGAGGCGTACGAAGGTTGCAATGGCCGTTTTGCAATTTCATACGTGATTCGTAACCCATAGATATTAATAAATAAATAAGGGGAAATATATATACATAAAGAAAATGACAGAGCGATAACTGAAGTTAGGAAAAAAGAAAATGAAGTAATGTCATAAAACAATTTATAGTTGTAAAAACTGTCTCACCAGTGCCCTCAAACTCTTCAACTTCATCTTCTGCGTTGTTCACTTCATTTTCAGATCCAGTCTCGTCATAGTAAGGCCTAGTGCGGCGACGGCGACGTCTCAGGCAGACACAAACTCGTCGACGACAACTCTTGATGAAAAAACATTTTCGGAGACCGCGACAACGACGACGACGACGACGACCTAGAAGCGAAAATTCCATTAAAATGTGAATGTACCACCGACCTGACAAAAGCATCAGTGGTCAGGAATGTTTTATAGTTTTTATAAATGTAGACCGTTTTGTAGTATTCGAAAGTACAACCAATTTCACGAAACACCCCTTCGTGTTTTCAAGATTTTGGTATATTTCACTTATGATCTCTATAAGATGATAATCATTTATAAACTGTACGGAATACCGGCGCGGATCTAGGATAAATACTGACCGATTTCCTAAACGAGCGCCAAAGGCACAAGCTTCTAGCGGGGTCCGGTAGAAGGCTCCCCCAGGAAAAAATTGGATTTTTACTACTTAAAGTCCCTTTCCTGGGTTTCCAAGTCATTCAGACAGAATGCTGGCCAGATGGTAACTTGGAAAGTGTTTTTATTATTAAAAACATACAAGAGAAATAGAGCTCTCTTGAAACATATTAATTATGAAAATATGACCGATTTCCGTAAAACGGTGGAAACCGGTGTGGATCCACGCCTGGAATAAGATGAGTTGATACTAAGGGTGAGTGACGCCTCGCAAATTGTTCACCAAATTCGAGAGGAACCTCTGAAGGAATGACATGTATATCTTTCTAGGCACTAAGTCCAATCTCCTACGGTCGTCTACGAGGCTCAAATTTAAAGAGGGGTGGGAGAGGACGGGGTAGAAAAGAAGGAATCAGGGTAACTACAACCAAAAATAAAATGCCGTTGATTTTTAATTTTTCTTTTTGTTTTCAGAATTTTTCGGTCTAGACTGTCACTCACCTTTTCCAATTGGATCTTCAAGATCTATGGATTTTAAAAATTATAAATCAATAAATCAATATCAAGGTGATGAAAATGTGTTAACACTTTATCTTAAAGTTAAAATAAACAAAAGTGAAGAAAGATTTTCCTAACACATAAATTTCGTTCGAGCTTTCTTCAATATTTCTTCAGACTTTTTAGACTTCGTTCTTCAAGTAAAGATAAAGACATGTACATATTTATTATTATTATTATTATTATTATTAATTTTTGTTTTACTTTTTTTTTTAATACAGTAAAACACTAGTAGATTATCGCAACCTCGTTCCTTATTGTTTCAAAAATGCAACATCTCCGAGTGACTAACCGTTTTCTTCTTGCATTTCATCGCTGTCTTCATCTTCCCCGACATCGTCTTCCGCTATTTCAGTCTCCTCTTCATCTTCGACGTCCTCTCCGTCTAAAGTTTATTTTTTTTAGGTCAGAACTAGCGTTCAAAATCGAAACTCTCACGCGAGGAGCTCAATTTATATTGTAAGAGATGAAAAAGCTTTATTTATTTATTTTTTTTTTTTTTGCCCGTGTTTCGTCTTCCATACATTCGTACAGACTTTCCTAGAGGGGCAAAGGAACAAGGGGAGGGGGTGTTCCGATAGACAACCTCATTTATGGTGCGATAATTTCATTTTAGTTTCCACATACTAGGTAATCTTGGTGTTTCACGCAACCTGACTGGCTCGCTATCTCGGGCTAATCAACAATATTAACCTCCTAGCGAGTGGATAATGTGTGAGCTTGGTGTTTGTCCAATATAATTTTTGTACAGAACGATCTTTCAAAAGTCGATCAAATCCTAAGGTTGATGTTTTGCCTCATGCAGCTTCTTAGACTTATGGTTAGGGTTTTAAGCTTAAGGTCTGTTCATCGATTTTGTAAGAAATTCATGTCAAAATATACATACCTGTGAGTTCCGGGCTCTGTACGTCTACGTTCATGCAAAAGATAAAAAAAAAATAATAATGATAATAAATAAAAAAAACTTGGTCAAGGGGAATCTTGCTCTGAGGTATGCACATATACATAGTTGGAGATGAAAACGAATTCTCAAAGGCTCAATGCAGAAAAAAACAAAATGATGATGATAACTATATCCGTTTACCATTGTCCGCTGCTTGTTGGAGTGCCGGTGCTTAAAAATGAATAAAAAAGGAGAAAATCAAAGTATGAATGGGAAAAAAAATCTTAACATTGATGCAAAATAAAATAAAATTTGTGAACGCGCTTTTCTTTGCGCGATAAATTGTTGTTGTCAGTTGTTGTTGTTGCTTCTTTGTACTAATCATTGTGGATGCGATAAAAGTGCTATGATGAAACGGAGACAAAAACACTATTTTAAAAAGAGTTGATTTTGATTTACCTTCTACATCTGTCAGTTCATCTTGTGTAGAGAAGGCAACACAGGCCACGAGAAAGAAGGCTGCGAACAGGAAACACTTGACTTCCATTCTTGTGGGAGCAGATCAGAGACCTGAAGGTATGGGCAAAGGGGGTACTGGTTGCACATTTTATAGAGCACGTTAGCGGTTCTAATATCACATTTACAAAAGGGAAAAAAGAACGCAAAAGCAGATACATCTCTTACGTAACGGAGGAAAACGTCATTTTGAGAAGAAAGCAACGTTCATCAAGTATATGGTTTCAAGAGCGATTGCTTTTAAAATTGTATAAAAAAAAAAAAACGAAATATGCAAAGAAAAAATACTGGGCTTATGTTGATTTATAAGTTAATAGATATGACATCATTGGCATCTTTCAATCATAAAATAATGAAATAGTCACTTTTTAGGTGAAATGTTTTATTATTATTATTATTATTTTATTTTATTTTATCAACGACAACATAAGTTATGTAACTTTCTTCATTGAGGTCAACACAACATTGTTTCCGGAAGTAGTCACCACAACAGCAGATAATCTGAATCATGATAATATCGATAATATTGGTCAATTTAATGTAATTTCTTTTAGTTATTCCAAGTAGCTCTATTGAATTTCAAATAAAAAATGGATGAAATTATTCTTGCAGAAAAACGTGATGTATACTAAGCATTTTGGATTTGTAACGGTCTAAATAAAAGAAGGAACTCTCGCTACTATCTTGGACTTGGAGTGAGAATTTGAAAAATAAAATACTATAAATGAAGTAAAAATTAAGAAGTGAATGCAACAGTTAAGGTTACTGCATCCAGATTCCTGCTGTATCATGCATCGACGGAAATTCAAAGCAAAGACAAGCAATATACAATTACAATATACAGTTATATTATACACTTACAATTCATTTACAATATAAAATTATAATCCATAAATACTTTTCAAGGTCAATGAAAGGACTCATTGCCAAAAAAAAAAAGTCGAGGTTCATATACTAAGCCATTGCGTTTAAAAGATCTCCGGAGACGTCCTTGCTATACATACACCAAAACTTTAATATACTTCTATAAATTATAAAACGAAGGACAAATATATTGTAAAAAACATGTTTTATGAGTTAAATGATTAATATTACTTTAATTGATCTAAAATGTCAATATTACAATCATTTTGTTAGTGCTAACTACGTCTTTTGAAATTTAAAAATCTTAAATGGGTTAATGCTATCGAAAACACAGTGACGAAACATAGAGCAATGATTCTTGCAAATCGCTGTGGCGCAGAGAAGCATTGCGTGATTTGCTTCTTTAATTGAATCAATTCTCTTCTTGTTAAAGTTATAACTTTGTTTCATGGAGAAAAGGATATTTCATCGTCATTATCGTTACAAATATAGTTCATAATAGTAAAGTTAAAGTACTTTACTGAGTCATTGTCAAGTACTCTCCCACTCAACCTTTTTTTTTTTTTTGGAGGCGATTTTCACGAGGCTTCGTCATGTTTCGCATATTAAAATAGGTTATTTTATTAAGGTTACCAAATCTTTTATGACATGGTCTCCAAAATTACACAGAGCAACGAATTAACCCATTTCATCATTTAATTATGACCAACGCGCTGACGAAAAGAGACGTCATTACGATGACATATTGTTAAATTTGTGCTGGACATTTTTCTTGCACGAACGCGTGTTATATTGTGATTAGGCACGGAACAAGATTAGAGCCCTCTATTACAAATAATATGTTTTATTTTATTCCAAGCTTGCGAGTAGGCGGAATCCTCCAAATCCTACAATCTGATTGGCTCCGAGAGCGGGCAGTATTTTGCAATCTTGCGAGGTAACCTGGGCGGAATCGTTGGCAGCTTGACAAGTTTGACTGTTGTTTGTGACTCAGCAAAAACCGTCATTTTCAAACCATTTTTCCTTTAAAATTTGCGCTACATATCGCTATCATTGTATTATTCAGACAAAAAATCTGAAGGAAGAATCAATCAAGTCAGCGAGAAAAACCGTTAAAGTAAAGCAAAGCAGGTGGTTCCTGATGTCGCTTCACTAGCTTTATAACTGTGCTGTAAGTACTGCGATCTTGCTTTTATGCACCGTTTATTGGACAGTTTTGCTCCACTTGAAGTCTTGTTTTCCATTTGTGCTGTAAAAATCTAGATTCCGCCGTTTTTCAGTGAATTTTGCCTTCCTAGTTTTCTACTTATCAGCAAACGTTGTTTTCAATGATTACATTTAGCTTTCAATCTTAAATAAAGAACACAAATCATTTTTCCAGCAGTTGGTTATCGCCGTTTTCATTTCTTTGTTTATAACTTGTTACTCATATCGCCTTCTTTTATTCGAATCCAATTCAAAACCTTCAAATTGGTATATGTGTAACTAGCTCTTCCTACAAAGCCTTTGTGCAGTTTTCATCCCACTCGATTAAACTAATCTTAAAGCAATTTTGGAATTATCAAGCCGAAGAAAATCCTTACTGTATTTTTTTTCCCTGGGACTTTTAATATCAAGCTCGTCAATTCTTTTATCCTTGTTTGACACTCAGATTACGAAATGTCTAGCAAGACACAAAAACCTTTCTTTATTCGACCTACGGCCTCGGGCGGTACTCAAGACCTCAGGCACAGTTTCTCAAAATACGGACCTCTTCAGTTATTGATATTAACTTTTCAAATTCTACTCTTCTGATATACTAGGACAACATGTAGTTTACGATCCTACTAGTTTAAGGGTAGAGGAATGTAGTACAGAAAATTATTTTAGCACAAATAAGCAAGGAAGGAGTTGCCTCTTGAAAAATTTTATGCTGAAGATCAGCCTGGAGCAGCGATTGAAAAAAATACATATTCGATTAGTTAGTCCAGAACTAGAACGAAAATCTGTTCATTAAATTGTGTTATGTTATCGGATATTTTATGTGACTGGAATTTTCTCTTATGGTCCAGTTGTTATATTTGCACCTTTCTTGTAGTTTCTCCGTTACGACTGAAACTTTTTTCGAGTAAATAAACGGAAAAAAAAAAATATATATATATATATATATATATATAATGTTTCTAGAGGGAAGGGCTTCCTGCAACCTTGGAAGAGGGAGGGACTTCAAAACCGCTATACGGTCATTAAATTTACACACGTCAGAATAATATACTCATCATTTTCCAAAATGAGAAAAAAAATGGAAGAACTGAGAACTAAGTGGCGCCAAATCACCCTAAACTAAATTACACAGAGTGTATAATCCTCATTTTCGACTTCTAGGAATATTTTGATTGACACAATAACGTAATATAACGTCATCATGACGTCATTATGTTTAATTTATTGTAAAATTCAAATCCCTCAGAACACTCATAAAGCGAAGAAAACTTAAATAGTAAGGTTTCTGATTAAGTAACGAAGTTGTTTAACACATAACCAATCTTTAAAAATTACATGATGATTTTATTTATTATTAAAAATAAACTGGAATCATCCACTTCCTTGGATTCACCATTTTGAATTATTCCAATGTATGCCATTAAAACCTACTTAAAACCCGTATAAATCTAGTTAATTCTATATAGGAAACTTTATCAGGATGCTTAGGAAGAAGAAAAAAAAACTGCAAACCATGAAATTTCGAGAGATATGGACACTGATGGAAATTATCCCATTTGGTAATATAAACTCTCGACTTTTGTTTGTTTGTTAGTTTTTTGTTTTTGTTTTTTGTTTTGTTTTGTATTTCTAAAGCTAGTCGCTAAATTTAAAAAATAATTATTGTGGATTATGCTAAATTAAGTGTAATATAATAATTCAATCAGTAAGAATAAAAATAAAATCTATTTTTTAGGAAACATTCCAATTTTGAAAAACAAAAATTGGCTACCAAACCTGGGACGACTCAAAAATGCCTTATTTGGCGTTTTATGGAGGACGTAAACAAGCAAAGACGAAATTTTATTTTTCTTTGTGAGCTTCCTTTACATTTGAAAAAGTAAGTGGGTAGGAATAATCGCTACATAGACTGGAAAAGTGAAATTCTCTTTTTAAGCGACATTTTCATTGCCGTTGCGTCGTTTGGTCTTTGAGTCCCTGGTTTCGCATAGTAGTTCAGGAGCATATGTAAGAAATATAGCTCCTGTGGGAAGTTCGAATTGAAAACAAGCAACTGGTCTAGAAGTATTAAGAAGACCTCACTGATAACAATAAAAATCTTGTTGCCAGTTTTGTAACCCGTACCGAGGCTTTTCAGGGGGGAGAGGTTAAAGAATTAACCTAACCGATTATGCATGAAAACGAGGTGGGGTAATAAAATGTCTCAAAACTTTACAAACTGTGGATAAAATGACACCAAAATAACAAGAGTTGTAAAACTTGATGTTGTCAGTTTTTTCCATAGCCAATGGCACACTTTACTAGTCACGTGGCGAAGCTAGCATGAAAACGAGGTTTAGACAGGAGGCCATAACCCGGAGCGTTCAACTGCCATAAATTCGTGCAACGGCGTTTTTAGAAGTGAGTTTATTTTTAGATAAGCTTTTCCCGCGAAAAATAACTGTTCCACGAGGTCAATTCCTGCATTTGATCGTCGTTTACACTGTTAGTAGCTCGCTTGGACCTTTTCACAGTCGGCTATTTCGAAGATGATTTCGGTTTAATTGCCTTTGCGTGAATTATGCGTTGTCGTCGATGAAGTGGACGTCCTGGCTAGGTTTTGCAAATCTTCTTCTGAACTGCTAGTTTCCGTGTAAATACTGAATTGTCCTTTGAAGTACTGTCAGAAGACTCCTCTGAAGAGTCCTCACGTGTGTCCCCTATGTTTTTTTCAATGTGAAGGAGTTGTCCTAGTTACGTATTAAAAGTTTATCATTGATGACGCAATTGCTTGTGATTGGCTTTTCGAAAGCAATTCGCGGGAAAAGCTTATCTAAAAATAAACCTACTTGTGAAAACGCCGTTGCATAGGCGCAGTATGGAAGTTAGACGCTCCGGGTTATGGGCTCCTGGTTTAGAAATAAAACTTCGTATACCTTTATTAACTGCGGATAAAACGAAACCAAAATAACAGGAGACATACAACTCAATGCTTTTAGTGCTGGCCTAAGCCAATGGGATACGATACTAGTCACGTCACAAAGCTAGCATGAAAGCGAGGCTTAGCAATAAACGTATTATAACGCTATTAACTGTGGATAAAACTAAACCAAAATGACAGGAGACATACAACTCAATGACGTCAGTTTTGGTCTTAGGCAAAAACTCTTTCACTAGCGGCCGAATTAGGTATTCTCTGCTTTTTTTGACCACTACAAAGTTGACTGGAAATGAATACTATTGCTATAAAATCGAAGGTCAACGATTTTTCGCTTTTACATGGCTTAACTTTGAACCCTCGTCAGACACTTACATCTGTGTTATCGTTAGAAATCTCGATTCACGGACTACAATGTTAGAGGATCACGAGTCACAGTGAGTATATAATTCACTAATCACGACTGCGTTTCTTGAGTTTCCCCAATTCACTCTATATTTACCGGTCAATTCACGAATCACGCAAAACCCCTTCTATACCTTGCTTCATCGTTATCACCATTGCCACCATCGTCATCATAACCATTGTTATCATCACCATCGTTGTCATGCATATTTACACAAAGTTTCCCACTGTCTTAACAACTACATAAATCGGTGCAGTTTATTCCAGCTTTTCTACATTGGCAGCGTTTTGTTGACCGTCTCTCCCTGGCGCATTTGAACTTTACAAGGTAAGTAATTGCGTCTGAAGCAGGAGGTATACGTAGTTTTGTCATGACAGGCACGCATCCATTTTTATCCGCTGCCCAGCCAAAGTTTTCTGGGCATGGAAGGTTGGTAGTGAGCCCTTAAGATTGCTTGACTTAGTGCAGCTTGGGTTGGTGGTAGCCTTGGAGTCTGAGTGCGCTTGCTTCTTTCGAAACAACCACCATCTCAGCTCTCTCACCGTACACCATCCTTGGTACATACAGCTGGCACACAATCTTCTCGATTAAGGCCATCATCTCTCTACTGCGAATAGCACTTACTCCAAGAGCTGAAAAGCCACTACTGACTTCTTCGTCAGCTTCTATAAAAGTTTCGTTCGCTAATAAGTGCGTCTATGAACAGGAAATGCATCGCTCGAACTACACCAAACTGAAAGTAAGAAAGAAGTTCTGAAAGTCACCTTACTTTACAAAGAAATATATATACATTTTTTCAGTTGGGTCCTTCCTCCAAAAAACCGAAACACATATTGGTCTTCCGAATATAGTTCTTGCATTCCAGTGAAGAAAAGGAAAAACGAAAAATGAAAGAAATGGTTTCGGCCAGGATTGAACTGGCGACCTTCTGCGTGTAAAGCAGACGTGATAACCACTACACTACGAAACCGGTACACGGTTAGCTATGTGAAAATTAGTTTAAATAGGCTTAAGTATTAATAATGCTAAGTTTTTTTAAATGTATAAATTGTGAAATTCTTTTATAACATTGCCAGTGATAACACACCCTGTTTGATTCAGAATTTAGTTACCTGGAGGAAAGTCGATATAATCTAATAGGAAATAATAAGGCTGTTGTTCCAAGATTTTCTAAAAATGAAACATTCCATCCAGTATAGCCGTACTACGGAACTTTTTTCCCCATCATTTTATTAACTCTTGTAATTTTAAACAGTTTTCCCGTAAAGTGACGTTGAAAGGGTTAGATTAAATTTTAATATTTATTTTAAACGTTTAATGTACATTTTTTAGCTCTTTAATTTTTGTATATATCTACCTGGAGTTATGAAAACCGGGTTAGCAAACATTTTGTAGTTTTTCTCAACTTTCCCTGTCTAATACCTTCCTTACTGTGTTGTTTGCTAATGTCGTATTTTTTTTTCTTGTCTTGTGGTTAGGGATTTGTGTAGAAGTGGATGTAGACAGAATTACTATGTTACCCCCCCCCCCCCCCCCCCTTCATTTTTTCCCTACCCACAATTCGTTCTTTAAGACAAGTGACAGTTATCAGTTTCACATCAGCGGGCGCCTAAAGCTGGTTCCGGTGCCGTTTAGCCATTACGTTTTATCAAGAGAGGATAAAGAGGACAGACAAGGCATCCCCCATACACACCCTATTCCATAGGTAATTCGTCTCGAGTTATTTTTAAGACCACAGATCCCGAGGGAGATTAGACAACAGCCAATCACATAGAGCTAATGTGTTCCGCATGGATGACCCACGCTCAGAGCCACGCGTCCTTCACGAATTGACGCTTAAAACAAATGACGGAAGACGTGGAGAGCGATATTGCTATTCGTTTTGTCAACGAAAATGACTAAAGAGAGATTTCTGCTAAAGCTGTGTCAGCGAAATGGAAATTAAAAAAGAATCTCCCTTCCTCTCTTGCACAGAGCTAACAGCACAGCCGGGAAATCCTTAACACACTGAATATTCTCTCAGGATCATTTATAATTTATAGTTTGAAGAGAGCAATTTCTGGTTTGATATTTATTCTTTTATGAAGTCTTTTATTATTCAACAAAAATAACACTTGCTTTATTGTACAAACGACCGGTTTCAATAGACCCGTGAAATTTCTCATTTTATTAAAGCACAGAGGCTACGACAACTTCGAGTTAAACTGATTTCACGGGTTGTTAAAGAGTGCAGCGATTCCCTTTTCCCAGGTGAGCGCCGACTCATTTCGCTTCAATATTCAGAAATGCTCTCGATCTCTTCACGCTTTCATTGCCTTTTGCTCGACATGTTTTGCAAGGCGTTTAGTCATGCGAAACCTCCACGAAACATCCACGCAGCACGCGAGGTAACTTTATCCCGATTCTAAAAATAACTCGAGACGAATTACCTATGGAATAGGGTGTGTATGGTGGATGCCTTCTCTGTCCCCTTTATCCTCTTTTGGTTTTACATACTGGTCACCTTGAGAAAAGTTTCCCGGAGAGCATCATGTAAAGCTCTGAGATGGGAAACAGTTATTACGATTCGCAGAGTCTGCATCGTCCAATATCGTATTATATTCTCGTTTCATTTGGCTAAACTGATCAATCACCCTGATCCGGCCTAAGACAGAAAGGTACGATATTGTTCGCTTTTCTTTTTCTAAGTCTTTGGCCTCGGGAACAGGCTCTTTGGAGTCAAATGAATTAGGTGAGAGCAAAATTGCAGGCCAGACCTTTGGATAGAAGGTTGTGGGCAATGTCCAGCAGCCGAACGATCAGTGATCAATCAGACTATGATAATCAAAACAACGATAGAATAAACATTGGTGATAATGCAAAGTTAATCTCACTACATCAACTTCTCTGTCATGTTAATTCTGGCTTTGTTCAAGAGAAATGTCGATGTACTTAAATATAGTCTCAAAAGCAGTTTCTATTAAGGGCTCAGTTCCAAATTGAACACTGAAATCCCTCAAAGACAAAATGAACTATTATACATAAATTAAAGAAACAGTGAAATGAAGCCTCTATCTATCGTATGAATATTCTCTAGCGCAAAAAAACACTCTGGTCGACGAACTAAACTACGGGTGTAGAACCTAGGATCGCACTTAGAACTTAGAGTTTCGTAACACATAACTATTTCGAAAAGAGAGAGAGAAATTATTCAAAGTAAGTTTGATGAATGGAAGTTCTTTAATCTTGCCCCTCATTCAGCATAAAGTTGTTCACGTTGTATTGCGAACTGTATTCGCCGTAAGTTTCTGATTACTCAGTTTGTTGATATGCCGATATCTCAAATGTTTTTATACCTACAAGAAAATTAATACCATTTTCTTAAAGTTGCACCATTCTTTATTAAGGGTGCCACAAATCATAGAAATCGGTTTAATCGTTCCTGCCGAAAAAGGCGATTCAAAAACATATATAACCCACGCGCGCATATAAATAGGTTCGGGCTACTTTAAGGGAAACACGCAGCAGTAAAAGAACGGTTTGTGGAATCCTTGCATGAGAACGTTTTAATTTCGTTTCCTTTAATTCTTGAACCAAGTTAAGCAACAAAACAAACAAAACGATTTCGTGAAGACAGTCATTTATTTTTATTTGCGACACATCACTTGATCTCTTCAGCACAATTATTTCTAACTGAAATGTAAATTATAATAAGTCATTACAATTTGTATTCGCAGAGACCGTCTACTGTCAGGACTACTGTGTCGATACTGCATAAAGCAACCTGAAAAATGTAAGACATGATTATACAGTATTTGTATTGGAATCCACAGTGCTGTCTTAATTTTTACATAAAGAGAAAAAAAAAACCTTCATTCGGTATAAGAGGGGTGTTTGTATCAATGTAGAAACGAAGTACACTTAATGATCGACTTAATTAAAAAGGGAGATGACTAGATATTATACGTAAATGGCGAAAATTAGCATAGATTGTTTAAATTATGTGCTTTGTTCACAGTCTTTTCGGTAACTTTAACTTACTTAGACGTCGTTGGCAGTCTCGTCACCATAGCAACGACGAAAGCAGAGACAGAATAGTGGTTTTTTGAAACCCCACTTCTTTAAGTAAAAACATCTTTTCTTCAAGTATTTGGGGCAACGACGACGTACACGTGCGAGAGGACAGCGACGTCTCCCTGAAACACACAATTAGATTACGTTATTTTGTTGTCACTTTCTGAATCTGTCATCTGGTACCATTAACAGAAAAGAAAAAAAAACATTTTAGCAAGGAAAGAAGGAAGTCATCTTTTTGTAAATAGATTCCGAAAAAGGTTTAAACAGTGAGCAATAAACTGTTCAAAAATTCGTTTTTAGTCTTAAAGGTTTTCTTGGACTGATGAATAGTGTGATCATTAACAAGACTAACTTTTGAATGGCCATATTGGATCTTCAAGACCTGAAAAATACAATGAAAAAAAAAAATCAGTAATGACAATAATTTTCAACACAATAATCCAGACACAAGATAGGAAAGCATGACTTTAAATTCATGAAGTTGATAGTTCGCTGCATGCAAACTTGTGTCCATTTTAGTAGGGAATAAACGAATCACGGGGTATCCAGCTTTTAGCTGACCGTTTCTTAAAATGCGGTAACAATAAGTAACTAACCGGCATCATCTTGCATTTCTTCGCTCTCTTCATCCTCATCGGCGTATTGTTCTATGTCCGTGTCTTCTTGTGACTCATTCTCTTCATCACCTGTAATCATTATAGTTACTATTATCGTTATCATCATCATCATCATCATCATCATCCTCATCATATAAATAAATATATATATATATATATATATATATATATATTTGTATCTTCTTATGTTTCCCTTTTTTATTTACTAATTTATCGATTTGTTTGCCTATTTATTGTTTTTCATTTACTTCATACAAACCTTTTCTGGGGTCTTCAAAGTCTTCTGCAAGTACGATTAGAATAGAATTGAAAAAATAATGATAATTAGTTCCATCCGAATTTGTAGCGTAACATTAAAAAACAATTCGAGTTTGCTTGCTTTAAAACAAAATTTTAATAAAAATAAGTATTAAGAAATTATATCTGAAAACGAAATAATTTGTCAGCCCATTTTGCACAAATCCCTACCATTCTAAGATCACCTGACAAGAAAACCACTTGATAAAAGGTGAAAAATGAACTTTTTCGGTTTCTAAAACGAGAAGAGTCTTTTGTTTCTAATTAATTAAAAGATAATTTAAGCAGATGACTCACCAGTGTCCTCTAGCTCTTCCGCTTCATCTTCTATTGACTCATCGTTCACTTGATTGTCCGATGCAACTTCGTCACCGCGGTAACGGAGTTTCACGCAGAAACATACGCGTCTTCGCTTGTAGCAGTTTTTGATGTAGTAACATTTTCGGCGACGGTATTTGGAACATGTACAACGGCGCCCTTAAATGAAGAAATGAGATACGTTTTTGTCCAATGAACATAAGAAAAATATGGTTTAATAATCTGCTTTGAAACTGCAAATTGTTTGCTTTGGGGAGTATACACGTGGAAAATTAACATTGCCATTTTTTAACGCTCTTGCATAAAAAAAAAAAAAAGAAAAGAAAAGAAAGAAAATAATTAATTGCAAGATTTGTGCTTGCCAATTAAGGCGCTAATAGAAACCATTGACCTTATCATTAATGGCACACACTATACTCATTTTCATACGCATCATTTTGCCATCTCCGCCCGCAAACAGCAAAAGCTAGACGAGGCGGGCAGAGAGAAAAAGTTACAACAGTCACAACAGATAATATTGTAAAGTAACTGAATAAACTATGTGGCTAAATAAGAATTACAGAAAAAGAAGTTAAAGTTACGAAATATATAGTCTTACAGAATGATATTACAATCAAATTTACTACTAACAGAACCTGTCAACAATTAGTGCATTGAGTTGAGGATGCAGAATTTGCCATTTTTTGTAGGAGAATGGGCGCTTCAACATAATCGTCCAGTTTAAATTGATTATTAGATTTTTGACTTTTTGGTTGGACAAGGATTGTTCGTTCGCTCGTTCATTAATTCATTCATTATCCATTCTCTCGATCATTCTTCTATTTCATTCATTTCTTATTGCTTAGCTTGATTGTTGTGCTTTGTTTTTGTGTGTGATTATTAACAAGACTAACTTCTGAATGACCATAATGGATCTTCAAGATCTGAAAAAAATAAAGAAAAAAGAAATGACAATAATTCAGTAAATCAGTATTGACAATAATTTTCAACACAATATTCCAGACGCAAGATAAGAAAGCATGACTTTAAATTCATGAAGCTGATAGTTCGCTGCATGCAAACTTGTGTCCATTTTAGTCGGGGATAAAAGAATCAAGGGGTATCCAGCTTTTAGCCGATCGTTTCTTAAAATGCGGTAACAATAAGTAACTAACCGGCATCATCTTGCATTTCTTCGCTCTCTTCATCCTCATCGACGTATTGTTCTATGTCCATGTCTTCTTGAGACTCATTCTCTTCATCACCTGTAATCATTATTACTATTATCGTTATCATTTTATCATCATCATCATCATCATCATGACCCTCTTCATTAGTATTATTATTATTATTATTATTATTATTATTATTATTATTAGGGTCAAAGCTAACCTTTGCACTAAAAGTAAAACGCCTACGAACAAAATGACGATCGGATTCAAAGCACAAGTTGTCATTCGACATAAAGATCCCTCTCTCTGCGTTGCCACTCCATCCACAAAGTTATTATGAGCGAATATCAATTTGCAGAGTTAGTCTCACACATTAGGTCTAACAGCTTCGAAAATCAGGATGAAAAAACTGAAAATATTATACGAAAGATCGAGATGGCGTATTCAAATTTATATGATCATAGCAACTTTAGCAGCAGAGAACAGTAACAAACAAACAAAACAAATTAACTTTGTCGTATAAAACCATTAAAGCTTTATAGTAAATTTATAAGAGTTATTTACCCTTGTCCGCTGCATATTGGAGTGCTGGGGCTTTAAAAAGAAAATTAATCAAATCAGATCTTGAATCGAATGGTAAAATTAAACGTAAACGTTTTTTATCTCATAACATTCAAAGTTGTAGTAAAAAAAAGGATTAAACATAAAAGAGGTTGAGATTTCACCTTCGACGTCTGTCACTTCGTCTTGCGATGAAAATTCCACACAGGCCACGAGAAACAAAGCAGCGAAAAGCAAAAACTTGACTTCCATTCTAGTGGGACTAGCTCAGAAACCTGAAGGTATGGCCATAGGGCGTACTGTTCGCACATTTTATAGATCTCGTAAATGGTTCAATATCATATTCACAAAACCAAAAGCCAACATATTTCGTGCTTAACCGGAAGGAAACGTTACATTTTGAGAGGGAAGAAGTCGGGGTTATTATTAACTAAGTATGTACTAGAGCAAAAGTCATTCCAAATTCAAAGATTCAACATCCATGAAAAATCGAAATGAGCAGAGCATCATAAAAAAAATAAAACAAATAAAAAAAAAAACGGTACTGATATTACTCACTAGTTGGTACTGACAGTGTAGTTGGTACTGACATTGTAATAATTTCAAATGACAAAACTTTATTATTATTATTTTTTTATTTTATTATATTTTTTTCCGGTGAGATGATTTTCCCTCAATATTTCACCGTGAATGTGAATTACTGTCATCAGAAGAAATGTTTATTACGTTGCAAATATTAGTCTTTTTAATTCGCTCCACTTAACTCTAAGTTGCTAAGTCGTCACATTGGACTATGAAACAATATACTAACTGTATTGACCGTTATTTGTGGCGACTTTGATGAACTATTCGAAGGAAGTTTAAATCATTATTGTAAAAAACATGTCAGTGATTTAACGTATAGATAATTAGATTTCTAAAAGAAATTAAAACAAAAATCCTTGAGTTCTCGTTCATTGAAGGCTTAACTAAAATATGTGCTTCTATTTGGGGCTTTAAATAGGATATCACTAAGGTAACTATATTGTAAGAGAATTCTAAAAACAGACTCAAACAACTTTTTTGGAGAGGCTCCTTGTGAGTACTTGTAACAAGAGACTATGGAGTACCTCTTCCCTGGCAACAGTGGCAGCAATTATGATGACATTGCAATATGGGGTTTACAAGGAAAAATGAGTACTGATGAATCAGATCTTTTAAGCACAAGCTAAAATTCAAAAATAATGACAGTTAAATGCCTCATATTCTTCTTCTAAGGGTGCGTTAAAGAGGCTGCGCGTTGAAAACAAGGTTTTATTGGCGGTTTTTTTTTTATTCGGTCAGGCGGCTTCTAAAATACACTTGTTTAAAATGTAGAGCCCCGTAAAACGCAGTCTGTTTAAGACATCAAACAAAAATGGCAGTGTTCTTCAGAACAATTGTTAAATTAGTTTATAGGTCCACTTATGGAACCGTCGGTAGGGAAAGGTTTTAAATGCTCTCAGTGCCCACCTTCTGATATTATGCGCGGTTGCATGGTGGTTTTCGGCGTTCGTAATCGCTGACTTTCTACTCAACCTGTTGGTCAGTTTCATATTGTTCGGCGCCAGATAAACATACGGTTGGAAGGAAAGTAGTAGGGAACACGGCAAAATGGAGGATTGTACAAACACTATATCTGATGAACCGATTAAAAATAAATGTTATAGTCAGTTCCTGTGGCTCAATTGTGATCCACGTAGTACTACTATGGGCGCATTATTCAGAAGATAAAGAGAGTTAATTTGTGAATATCACGAAATGAAAACCTCCTTTATACCTTTTCTTTCTTAAGATGGTTATCTACACAAATTTCACTTATAGAAGCAATGTCTACGAGGAAATGTTCTCTGACGACCAGAAAGACTATACACCTACACCGATGTTTGCTTTTTTTAAAAAGGTTTTCTTTTCTAATGGGGCACAACTTCTAAACACGACTATTAAATAACAATACTTTTTTTTCTTCCGAATGCGAATGATAAAGCAAACTACTCCAACAAATGATGTAAAAAGGCAAATTTACTGTGCCTCCCCCCCTTCTCAAAATATTAACAGTTTATGAGCATTAGATACAAAGGGAATTGGTTCTTAAAGAGATGGCGGCTGTTAAAGTACTCAAAGTTTGCAAAAAAATTCTCCTCTACAAGCATTAGATACAAAGGGAATTGGTTCTTAAAGAGATGCCGGCTGTTAAAGTACTCAAAGTTTGCAAAAAATTCTCCTCTACAAGCCTTAGTTTCAACTCTCTTTTTAGTCTTCTCGTGACTAAACAATGCATCTAATACCCCGATCGATCGATCGCATGTACTCTCAAGTGGCTTCCTCTATCGGTATGAAGTACAATGACAAGGCCTATTTGCCTGTATTGCCTTCTGATAGTTTTACTTCCGCCTAAAGAGTAACTATGTATAAATTTACCAATACATCATTCATACCAAGAGAAATACCTCTTTAATTTCTTCATTGGCATTCTCAATGCTTTAGATACCCCAGGGTCAACGCGAAATTTGAATTTTAGATGTGAAAGTAGCAAGTAAAGAAAATGCCGACGAAAGAGAGGCTGAGAATGATAATCAAAGTATAAAAAGTTTATGAGCATTAGATACACGTGAATTGGTTCTTAAAGAGATGCCGGCTGTTAAAGAACTCAAAGTTTGCAAAAAATACTCCTCTACAAGTCTTAGTTTCAACTTTATTCCCAGTCTTCTCGTGACTAAAAATGCAAATAATGCTTGAGATACCCTGATCGATCGGTCGTTCGATCGATCGATTGATCGCATGTACTCACAAGTGGCTTCTTCTATCCGAATGAAGTACAATGAAAGGGCCTATTGCCTGTATTGCCTTCTGATAGTTTTACTTCAGCCTAAAGAGTGACAATGTATTAAATTTACCAATACACAATTCAAACCAAGAGAAATACCTCTTTAATTTCTTCACTGGCATTCTCAATACTTTAGATACCCCAGGGTCAAGGTGAAATTTGAATTTTAGATGTGAAAGTAGCAAGTAAAGAAAATACCGACAAAAGAGACAGGCTGAGAATGATAATCATAGAACGAAGGTAGGCCGATCAAACCGTCTTGGGACCCTGTTACAAATCTTGTAAAATATCATTCAATAATTGGTGGGAACGAACGTTGCCAGAAGACCGTTGCATTCGAAAAGCTTTCCGAGCGAGGCAAGTGCCGACTAAAAATGAAGACAAGCGTGGAAACGTGTACCACGTGATATCGTTCGATGTGAGCCTCAGTAACTAGTTACGTAAGTAAACGAGGCCATAAACATCGCCGTTAATCCCGAAATTTAAGAATTTGGCAAGATTAGCACTTTGTCAGTGAGGAACTCGATTGGTCTCCACACTCAAATATTGAGAAAGAACTGGACTGGATTGGATTCGTCCTTGCTTGGGTTATTGCTTTTAGCAAATGACGAGTATGTAAATCTATATAAAACAGGGGCAGTCGCTCATGATGTTTTTATTGATTTTTTTTTTTTCCACTTTTAACACTGATAAGGCGATTTTTATTCTCTCTAAATACCACGTTCATTCCTTAACCTATATAAATGTGAGTTCACTTGACTTACGCAATTCTAATAGTGATTCATTTACAACCTTTTATAACTACAAGTAAATCTATAATTCAATGCATTATCATAGGCTAGACTGTCCTTATCTGCCGCCCTCAGGTCTATCCACCGCCCGTGCGACTTCCCGACCTTAGCGTGGCCGTCGTCTCTATGGTCTTCCTACAGGTCGTGGTCGTGGTCAAGGTCGAGGTAGTGATCGACTAGGTGGTCGAAATCGTCGTCCAAATCGAGACCGAGGTCGTTGTGCATCACCTACTTGAGGAATACATAAAATTGTTGCCCATTCACTGCACAGGGGGGAATAAGTAGAATTGATAAGGGTGCACTCTTCTCATCGCCTCTGATATTGTTTTCGTGAAACAGTAGTTGTAAGAATCCAAAGTGAGTCGAGATCTAATAACTATGGGAGCTGAGACCAATTATTGTTATACACATGAGGACACAGTACAAAGATCTGAAAATCACTCATCCAATTCGCGCACCATTCATTTCATCCAATCCATCAATAGATGTTGCCCTATTAAAGTTTTATTCACTGTAAGATTTCAAGGAAAAAAAAAACAGATTTGAACCCTGAAAATTGTCTTTCCCTTTACATTTTCTCACGGGCTGGTTGTTCTGTTAAACTGAAAGCCATTCAAAAGGGTCAAAACCCTTTGTAAGCTAAAAGTCCGCTTTTATTGCGTCTGACCTACCTATTTCAAGTAACTCAGATCATCTCCTCGTTTTTCTATTAAGAAAACGAAAGATAAATAGGATCAACCCCACAGTCGTTTACTGTGTAAAAAAAAAAAAGATGGAGAGGGAGAAGGAGAAGAAGAAGAAAAGTTAAATTGTTTCAATTGTTTTCTGTCCAAATAGAGAGAGAGAAAAAAGAAGAAAGGGGCCCCAGGAAGAAAAGGCAAAAAAAGAAAAGGAATAGAGGCGAGAAGGGAAAACGACACAGAAATAACAAACAAAGGAGAAGCAACCTTTTTTCTGGGAGAGGCGAAAAAAGAGCAATGTGAGAGCAGAAGTCATTTGATCTTTCTATATAAGTGGCCTCTTGCTCACAGCGTAAGAGAAATGAAATTTGCATGAGGGTTTGGAAGTTAGTACATACAGACTTTTTAATTTAGATAAATATCCAGTTCGATTTACTAAATTCTGCAATTTCATCGCCATTACTAGCAAAGGCTCTGAGCTTCACCGTTGATTGAATTTTAGCACTGTGCTAAATGTGCCTAAGATATCCCCTCCTTTGCACTAATCTGGGGTTCGTCGTTAATCAGAAAATTACGTTGTCAGTAGTAAATGACAGTACGGTAGTGATATGTAACTTAGCGATTAATAATGGTAATCAGAACTGAGTGGAGTGCAATTTGGTCTGAAATCACAAGTATGATTTCAGACCAAAATTGCACTACACGAAGTTCAATTACCACTTTATTACATGCATTTTGAAATCGCAGAATTTAGTCAGTACTAATATTTTATTGATCGAATAGCCGGTTTGTTAAAAAGCCGAAACAAAAAAAGCTTTTACATCTCATTTTGTATTCGAAATAGAAATGATGCGATATAGATCAAAAATGGTGCGATTTAAAACAGAAATGATACGATTTAGAACATGAATGACGCGATTTGGAACAGATGCGATTTAGAGCAAAAAAAATGGTGCGATTTAGGAATAAATCACACTGCTGAGAGCCAATCAGGTTGCACGGATAGCCAGTGATTTCAAAGTGGATGTAGTAAAGGGTAAAATCTGCGTCATTGGAATCGCTATACCCTGCAATAAAAAAGGCAACCGGAAATTGTGACTGACCAAAACATTAAGAGTATCAATTAATTAGTGAGTAAGAATAGCGTTGAAGTCATTGAGAAAATCAAAATGATATGATCCGGAATAAAGTTCAAATAATCCGTGACAAGGAACGTGTAATTGTAAGAAACACAGACACGGATAAGCTACTGACCAGCGAAAGCGTCTCAATCTGTCTAAGGGTAAGTTGATTGCACAAGCGCCATCGCTGATTAACTTACCACTTCCTTCGTCTACGGTTAAGGGATTGCCAGCTTCATCTTCTTCATCGTAATCGTTTGCCTCTGGAGAGGAAAAAGATGAAAGGAATAAGAAAGAAAGTAACAAAATGAAAAGGAATCAAGGTAAATGGGAAGGGGGGGGGGGGGTCGGGAAGGAGTAATATATCTTTAGAAAATGAAATACAGAAGTGACATCGAAGATCAGGACGAAGACGCCAAGACATAGTTTTTTTTTTTTTTTCTGTTTATTAACTTTGAGACTGATTAATAGATTTCAAAACGATGAGCGTCGATTCAAGAGAAACAAATTCATGAGTTGGTTATATCGGGATAACCCTGTCATACAGTTCGAATAATCAGTTGTTTTATTTCTTTTTAGAGAAAATCAGGGCATGGGAAATAGCTTGGATATTGGCCAGCAATATCGAATAGCGCTAAACATATAGCTTCCTTGAGATGAACAATGGCGTGCGGTTCAATCAAACACAACCGATTTGACAATATTGCTTTGTCAGAGTAATCTGCCTGAAAAACCCTTACACTTCATCCCTCGTGATCATGGCCGATAAACCTCAGGCCTACACTCGTGCAAAATTTGTCGTAGCATGACAGTTAATAGCATAAACGTCATCACTATAAGTAACTCTTACCATTTCCGTCATCGTCGTCTAAAGAATTCCCAGCTTTTTCGTAATAAAGGTCCGCGTCTGAAAGAAAAAGTACAAGCGTAGATTGAAGCAAAATAGTTACAATATCCCTTTCGTAAATGGCGCAAATACAGAATCTAAATACAGATTCTACAGAATCAGGATGAACGTAACAAAAGGTCAATGGATCACTTGGTCAGCTCATTAAGCTGGTTAAGAGAGTTTTTTGAAATATTGAGCATGTAATTGTATTTCTGTCAAATTTTTCTGAGCATGCAGGCGTGTAAGTTAGTTATACGAACTTCATCATCTAAATAACAAACCATCTTCTAATCCTTCGTCAAAAGAGTTATCATGTTCATCTGCTTCGCCGTAAGCGTTTGCACCTGTGGTAAGAAACGGAGAGCATAAAGTGTAAGCGAAAGGCGGTAATTTCCTTTTTAGTTGGAAAATGGTAAATAAAAAAGGGACCAGTCAATAAATAAAAGTAAATAAAAGTCAGGATCAGTCCTCTCTGAAGTTCACAGAAAACAATTGAACATTTGTTTTTTTTTTTTTTGCAAATTTTATTTAACTTCGAAAGTGGAACAACACTAATAACGATAATGATTAGAGGCCCATGATTCCGTACATAAAAATCAAACTTTTCAGTCGGAAATCCAGCCTTTCCGTTTCGACCAATTAATTCCCTCTTTTGCCACGAAAACAACAGCAAACGAATGAAAATAGAGATGCAGATTCTATCATTCCCTTTTTATTACCTAGGCATGAAAAACTTATCAGGTTAGCCTTTTACTATGTGATACAAAAATATCTTTTGTCATATCAAATAGAACGAAATGTATTTGAGCCAAAGCCTTTTCATATATGTGTTAGTTTTTCCCAAAATTTGTCACATTGGTCCTTACATCCTTGAACTATAAGCAGCTTCAAGCTCAGTGTTCATATGAACCTTTCTCAGTCGCAAACAGTGAAATATTAAAAAAAAAAAAAAAACTGTGGTGGGAAATTTCAAGGACGAGCAACCCTTAGCTAAAACATGCTTACCTTCATCGATGGTAAGTTCATCTTCGAAAGTGCGCGTTCAGGGTTGTTCAGCTTCGCAATTATTCTCCAAGTAGCAGATGTCGCCCTTCGCGTTGTCTTCTTGCTGTTCTTGCCATGTTTTTAGCTATTATTTCGCCTAGTTCTTACTCTTGAATCGAGTGAAATGTCCGCCATTTTTGTTCTCACAACCAAAACAACGCAAGTCTTCTCGGTTAACGGTACATTAACCTTCATTAATCGCAAAATTCTTCCAAATTTGGTCATCTGTAGCTGGTTATGGTGAATTATTGGTGTGCTTTTAGGCAATCAGAATCGGGGAAATATTTTGAATGAATAATAATGATATTTATTGAATCAATTGATTTTACTACTTGCTCTTTAGTATATGCATTTAGTAAAATTGTGTTTACTGCGCAAGGTTTAATTTCCGCTCTTTATTTGTAGATTTCAAAGGCAGTACTCTCGAAGTCTATATGTGATAGTCACCTATCGATAACGATAATTAAAAATTTGATAGTCAGCAATTACAACAAATCATTTCATCCACGATTTTTATCGATTTCCGACATAGTAGTTCATCTTGTGTCGATAATTAATGAACACCATCGATTAGCGATTTTCTCGACTGAACAAGCCAGCAGAATAGTAAGCGCTGGCGTTTTTTACTGGAATCGTATTTCCTCCCTTTCTGACAAGAGAGGGAATGCAACTACCCTAAGAACGTCTACGTGGGAGGTAGGATGAAAGTATGATACATTTTCAGGGGAAATTCAATGGCCTTTTCGTGTATCTCTTTATAACGGTCATTCTAAAATACTCACCTTTTTCAAAAACAGATTCAGCTGTAGAAAGACAGATTAACATTTTAATAATAACATTCAGTGCTAACATTGAAACTGGCAGTAAAACAAATAGTTATTTAAATGTTATAAATCAATAAAAATGAAATAACTTACATTTTACCCAATTTTCGGTAGTAGCTGCAAAAAGTAAAACTGCTAAAAAGAAAAGTTTTGAACCCATGACCAAAGCCCCATAGGTAGCAGTTCTGATAGAAGTGAAATCCACGTTCCCGTTTTATGGAGTTTGGAGAGCGTGGACGAATACCAAGCTGTCAATAACAAGGAATAGGTCTTGAAAATAAACACAGAAAACCCATATTCATTGATTGAAAAATAGAAATTAGAAGATATCATCTTCCAACTAAAATACTTATGCTGAAACGCGATACTACTAATTAAAACCAATATCCCTATGATAGCCTGTTCCAAGCGTTCTGATAGTGGAGAGCGGTGTGGAGTAGAGAAAGCGATGAAAAGTAGAGGGGGACTGGGGAGAGAGGTGCGGGAACGCTTGTAAGAATTCTTAACAAAAGTGCGTTCCGGTATACCAGATCCTGGTATACCCTCTGATTGGTTGATTTTGACAGTTTTTGTCAACAGTGGAGCGTCTTCGATCACAGCGTGAAATGCGATATGGCCGTTATGACAGACTCTACGTGCCGTCACGCAGAATTCAAACTCGCAACAATCACAGCGCTGAGTGACTTTCCAAACGTGGAGGCTAAAAGCGAAAAGCAAAGAAACTGTTTAAAACACGTAGTCGGTAGGATAGATGTCTTAGCAATTTCTCACCGACTGGCTTTGGAAAAATTTTTATTTTCCAGTTTTTTCCTCCAATAAAGCGTGCGTTGGAATGAAGGCAGGATAGAATGCCATTTACGATTGTTGTGGTAACTCCGTTGATTACCATCACGGACCAAGTGGAATATTTGAACAAGTCAGATCGGAGTAGCGGCGGCAATGATGGGAGAAGATATGGATGAAGCCGTTAAAAGTGGAAGCTGTGAAATTGTTTACTGAAGTGCCAAATCGTGGTTGTCTAATGAATGGACAAAAGGACTTCAAAAAGAAAAGCTTGGAAAGCAAGTTGCCGCTATCGCTATTGACGAGGTCCACTCAATCACCGAATAGTAAATTTTCCCTTCAATCGTTGTGCATTTTCATTGCTTGAGTTAACGATCTGTATTGAAACGGCTTTCTATCGAAATGAGCGATATTTGTTTGTCACTTGATTCATAATTTTTTGTCACGTACACGCTGAAATCATGTTTTTAAAGCCGTAAATAAATTCATTATACATGAATACTTCTCCCGCCTTCTATTGTCTGAAAGTCTTACATTGGGTTTTTAGTAAGATTATGTATACATAATATTAATTTTTGATCTGACAAACTTCGATTTATTCGCAAGAAAAATAATAAATGCATCGGGCTGTAACACCAGTCTTGATTGACAAGTGAAGACCACCTACAGCTGATGCGGTCTGACTGGGCGGAAGAGTCTATTTAAAACAAATCTAACAGGCGTTCCCTCTCTCACCTCTCCTCCTCCCTCGCTTTTACTTTTTCGCGCTCCCTTTTACTTTGCACCGCTCCCCACTATCTGAACGTCTGGAACAGGCTATCCCTATGAGGGCATACCTTGTCACACGCATCTGTTAATACTTGAATATTCAAAAAAGATCAGCATCACAAATAGAGAGCAGGTGTATCCGTTACTGCGTTTTGCAGAGATAAATGCCGGTACGAATCGGCCGATAGAAAAATGGTTTATAGATCAGAAACTATTTTTTGTAGTCTTCACTTCTGATAATTAGGTGAAAACATACATTTCAAATTTAATCAGGTAACTGACTATTTCCTAGCTTTCTTGAATGTTGTCGTCAACAACACCGACCCACACCTCACTGTTACCACTACTTGGGGTATCTGCATGAGAGTGCAGCGAACTGACAGCTGCCATCACCCGAGGGATTATAAACAATGTGAAAGCCCTGATCTTCGATGGCCTTGGCATAATCATCTATCGCCTTAGTTATGAGATTTTCATTTTAAGGTGCTCTCCCTTTTTTTTTTTTTTTTTTTTTTTTTTTTTTTGACAGCCTAGTTACTTGTTGTTTTTGTTTTCCCCGGTAAAGGGTGAGGCTTGTGATATCATCTACGGGGACCCATTTTCTTTTGCTTTTCCTTTTTTCTTTTGTTTTCTTTTTTCTTTCCTGAATGCGGTGAGGTATAAGAAACCTTATAGGTGTATAATTTGCTGTTTCGTCTTTCTATACAATTTACGAGCCTCTGCCACATGCCGCTTATTGAATGTTTTTCAACTTAGACGGACATACATTTTTTTTTTTTCTGATACTGTAAAGAGAGGGCATATTCAAGCGATGCTGTGTTCGCTGAGCACGTTTTTCACACCTCTTGGCCGTTTTTTTTTATGATTTTTTGGTTTGCTTTCGTACTTTAGAAGCATTCTGGGAACGTCGTTTTCGGTTGATTATACTTGCCACGTTGCAATGGCTTCAACTTTTGCCCTGTGACGAAAAATGTTTTTGAAATAAATGAAAAAAAAAAAAAAAAGGTTCTGTATCATCTTGTCAATTCAAATATATCGCTTTTCAGTTTTCGATCTCAGAGAGTAATTAAAGTAACACTTGAAAAGAACGTCCTATTACGACAGAGCAAGAGTATAATGTGTCGGCTACAATCATTATAGGCTACAGATCAACAAATTACGTAAAAATCACCCTGTAAACTGACTTTAAACTTCCTTTAAAATAGCAACCACATAGAAAAGTAACTTCATGAATGTGATAGAACCTCTTTTTTTTCTTTTGCAAAAGTACAAGGTATATTGTACGTATGCCCTGGTGACACATTCCAATAACTCAATTCAAGAATCAAACATTCATTAAATCTGATCTTAAATAAAGTAACATATGATTCTAAATTAAGTCTTTCAGATTATAGCTTAATATTGGAGACTGCCAAGGACAGTAACATGATAATTATCACCGATCGCTTACCTTATTAGCTTCTCGAACAATCTCGCTTCGTTTTGGATTCAGTGTAGGTGAAACCACGAAGGAAGAATGTTTTACCAACGACTACAAGAAAAGTACGACTGGATAAAAACTATATTTTACTAGTTCTTGTTCTTTGAAACCAGATTAAGATCTATCGAGAAAGGGGAACTAAGAATGGCATAAAAAAAGAACGAATAACCAATTGAAAGAATAAAAAAATAAATATCGGAATCAACTAACCGCAGTTTCTTGATACTGACAATAGCTTAAGTGTGGTTATTTAAGCAATAGACCACACTTTCTATGGGTTTACCGGCGTGATAACCCACGCGGGATGTTGGGAGAACACGAGAAAAAGCTTGTAAATCACGAGCCGAAGGCGAGTGATTTACAAGCTTTTCGAGTGTTCTCCCTACATCCCAAGTGGGTTATCACGCCGGTAAACCCATAGAAAGTGTGGTCTATTGCTTTTATAAAATAACTTTTAGTAGAATGGAGTCTTTTCGGTAAAAAATATGGTTTTAGTACCGTGATCAAGTCACGTCTTCTCTCTAAAGTCATCATAAGCCAATCATGACTCACGATTTAATAGCGTTGAACTTTCTTAAAACTCAGTTCAGTAAAACAACAAACAGCAGCACTTCAAAACACGAGTTTTTGCACTCATTACATGATAACTTATGAAAGCTGTTTTACAGGAAAAGTCAACATTTATTCAAGCGAACGTACAATGAAAAAATACGTTCATGGTTTGTTTACTACCGAAGTAGAAATTAATTGAACATCAGACTGTACGCCGCTGTATTTTGTTGAGCCGATCAGTAAGAATTTTGTGCTTACAGACGGAACTGGCAGCTATTGTAATGGAGGACTTCATTCACATTTTACAAGCCGCAGTGGTTTCAGATCTGTTTTCTGGACTTTATTATGATTAAGAAATGCTGCGGTAACGACGTGGCTGCATTTGCGAAGTTGTCGCATGTATCTTTCATATGCACGTACAGCGACCGATGGAAATATGCCAGTGGTGGAGAAAAGTTTCTTTGCCGTAGCAACATATTGGCGTTAATATTTGTCGATTTGTAAAGTCAGGTGGTTTGAAGTAGGTTATGGCATCCATATCACCGAATAATTTGTGCAAATGTTGGAAAAAACCAGCCCGAAACTCTGACATCTTTCATCATCGTTGGCAGCTTGTTTACAACCTACAGCGGCCGATTTTGTCCCATATATTGATCAGAGATCTCTTTTTGGAACAATTTCTTTCATTAAGGAATTTTATTTTGACATAAAATAAATCAAGAATGCTAAAACTATCCGTTTTGTTGCTGGTTGGCACATGGTCAAGTTTTCCTGGAAACTTTCTACACCAGAAATTCACACAGTTGTTGCCTTTCTCAGCGATTTGGCATCGTCGTGAAATGTAAACTGCTTTCCAGCTTTGTACTTCATTACTTCTAAAGCTATGGCAGTAATAAAATGTGGAAACCAACGCTTTTGATATTAAGAAGGGCTGGGTAAGTAACTTGTTCTTTTTTTAGCCTTTCTAAAATCATTGTTTGCAGATCAATAGCCGGTTTTGTTTATGGCGCGTGGTCCGGATGCCTTTTTCTATGGGTTTACCGGTATAATAAACCATAGGTTTTTGACCAATCAGATCACGCGTACTATCTCAGTTATTTTATAAATTATTATATCAAATGGCACAAGATTAGACTGAGAATCGGCTCTTCTGTTAGGGAAGGGTGAAACAAAAGGAGAAAAGTTGAAGAAAACGTGAGTAAGACAAGTTAATGACCAGATAATAAATCACAATAACAAATCATTTATGCTATTTAAAATGTTCGGACCATTCAACACGGAAGAAGCTGGAAATCACCGATGAACCTTGTAACACGACATGGACTTTTGGCCCATGAAAGATCACTTAGAGTTAGGAGCTCAAAAAAGGAGAAGGCAAGCAAACATATGCGTTTGTTTTGTTTTCCTTTATTTGCAATTTTTAATGTTGGTTTTTTTTTTTCTATTCCATTTTCACCTCATTGCAATGATGTTCACAGAAAAAAGAAAAGAAAAACAGGCAACTGGAAAAATCCAAATGGAAATAAAATAAGAAACGTTTATGGTTACCCATTTACTTTTCTTTTTTGTTTTTGTTTTGGTTTTTTAGATATTATACACAGGGTCCAGAGGAGATGTGTTTGTCGTTAGAACATCAAAACCCGTTGAAAACATCTGAAATAATGGGTTATTTTGATCGCGTTGACGATCGCGTTACAGTTTCGTTACACATTCTGTATACCGCAAACCAAGAGACTGAGGGCTCGCAAGATCGGCTTACAGCACTAATATCCTTGTTCTGGGTCCCAACGTACTCAACGAATTACCGGCATTTTGAGTTTCCCTTCGATATGATTGGCAAATGGACAATAGCACTTTTAACAGTCCAGTCCTGGCAGGTACTCAAATCCTGATACACACACGGGGGGCCCAGAACTAGGATTTTGCCGCTGTTTTGCAGACGGACTTAACCCAGAGTTTAGTTCCATATACGGCACAGGCAAATAATATTAAGGGTGTTGGTTTTGTATTACATTAGCAGAGACAAAATCTGAGTTAGAAGCAACCAAAAGGGTAAATTTTCTCTTAGCCTTTAAATGAATTATTTTACAATATAGGGGACAAAAAATCAATGGTTCCTGCATTTCTTTTTCCAAAAAAAACCCTAAAAGTACAGTATTTCAATGCATCTCTGTAAAATACTGTAAGCTGGTTTGTTGTTTATATTGAAGTGTCTTTTTTTCATAATTTGACAACAAACATTTAAGTAATTAATTTAAAACATCTAAAATCACTTATCGATATTGCACATCATGGAAATGACGATGCCCATTGTATGTCTTAAATGTATGTCTTGGCAGTTGCTCTGCCAATGTTTGTCCTCACACGTTTGGCAAAGAGGTTGTTTTTCCAATTGAATTCAAAATATAAAGTTGGTAGTTCTCGCTGTATATATTGCTCCCTTCCTGTCTCAGTCAAACAAAACACTTCCAAATACCTGCTTCGCTAGTGAACTGTACTCTCTTCCCATGGTCTTTTTGGAAACTTTCCAGTCGGGTTGATTTCATGAGTCCATTTATGCACCAGCTGAAACAACTAAACTTAGCTTCAACCAACCTCGCTCTGTTCCACGCGGCAGCATTATGCGTCATGTTTAAACCAATGGCAGTACCAAGTGTAAACGTTTCCATTATTATCTCACAAATTTCCATTTAAAAGGAGATCTTTAAACGAAAACGCAACGTACAATTGACAACAACAAGAGCGCATTTCTATCCGCCATTTTGTTTCTCCCCGAATTCCACAGTCGCAAGCTAATTTCGATTGTTTCTGGGTCCCGCCCTCTCCCCGCCTCCAGACCAGCTAGTCACGTGACCAAAACACACTACTTTCAGGCGGCAATAACTTGGGCGAAAAAGCTGTATTATTTCGCTTTTCTACGTTCTTCATCAATAATGGTCGATTACATCAAATCGTTTGGCAAGGAGCAATCACGACAACATAAACAAAGCCTCGATGTAACCAGACGACTGTACAAGCTAAGCTAAGTTTTCAAGTTTATAAGAGTGATTGTGTTTCTGTCAATGATAGATGGATATAATTCGACGGTAAATACAGATCAGAGGTTGTGTACTGGAGAAATAACTTATCATTGGCTGCTCGTAAAATCTGGTTCGGTAATTTACATGGACATTTTTTTCAATAGACCTTTAGGCTTGTAATAACTTGTTTGCCCTACTTACCAGAAAATTTAGATTAATGTTGTGGCGGCAATAATTGTTTTTGGACTCTCTCAAAGTAGTAAAAAAGAGACTTTAAACTTTTTAAATTATATTTTGTTCAGGGTGCAAAGAAAGTCAGCTTTACAGCTTGCTATTCCGGCAAGCTGTACCTAGCATGCACTAGCCTGAAGGCCATTTTGACTACCCCCAATTTTTTTGATGAATGGGATTTATTACAGTTCTTCTGTAATCTGAATTCCCCAAAAAACTTTACTTGCCAGCCAGGCGAGTTAAAAACGCAGTTTACCAGTCCAATCATAATATCCAGTACCTGAGTGCTATTACCTGGACACTACTCTGTCTACTCTCTTTGCACGCTGTTTAATATAATTTCACTAGAACTTGAACCTTTGAATGCCTTTTTAACAACACTTTTACTCAGAAATATGAAACAAACCTCCCCGATGAAATTAATAAAATACCTGTACAAGTGACTGGATAAAGTTGTGTCCCATATGTTGTCATTCTTGTGTAAACAATACCAGGAATGATTATTCTTGTATTGCTTACAACTAATTATTATGTGTATTAAACTCCCTAAAGTAATAGAATGTATAAATTAGAGGGCTGGAGGAGAAATCAACTGGTCTTAAGTCACTGTTGGAGTTTTTTTGTGGGGGCTGGGAAGATGGGGTGGGTCTGTGGCTAATATTATTGAACATGGGTTATTACACACTTTATGAGAAATCATGCATTCTGGAAATAGAAAACTAAAAAAGTAATAACTACGAGACAATTTGAACCTCTTTAAGATTTTAATGATTTAAAGTGACTTAAGGCGACCTAAGGCGACTTAAGGCGACTTTGGGCGACTTTAGGCGACTTAAGGTCCCAGAGTAGGCCTACTAGCAGCTTACTCCGATCTTCATCTGTAGTTTTCTGTTTTGTGTACGAATCGCCCGTGTCTTGATGTTTACTATCAATATTCTTCTTGGCAAGCGAAATTTTTAATTTGGCCGTTTTCTTACTTGACCACCATTGAATTCTGTTGTTGATAAATTATAGCGAAAGCAAGTGAGCAAGAATCGAGCTTGAAATTTGGCGAGCTACAAGACGTACTCTCCCCAGGACACCGCATCCACGACCGCCGTAGTAGAGGTCGCCGTAGCGATTTGGGTAAACTCCCTAATAAACGCAACGAAACGTTTTTCTATCAATTTGTGAAACAATCTGTTTGAAAACAACGCGGTAACAAATAAAAAAAATAAATCTACTTTACCCAGCCAGTCAGTATCTGAATAAAATGGTACAAAAATAACCTCACAATCGCTATATTTCATTTTAGCGTTTTCTCTTGTAACAACGAGGAACACATAAACAAAAGTGCCAGCCTGAGTATCTGCAGGAAAAACACTTCTTGACTTTATGATAAGACTGACATCCATGAAAACCGCGTGAATAACCTAGGAAGTAATAAAATTTTATATATCTGTCAACTGTCAGTCACTACATGTAACAGGAGGAATAAGGCTGTTAACCTCGGAAGGCTACCAAGTCGAAATGACTATATAAACTCAGTGAAAACGTTTGAACTGCACCAGGAATCAGGTAGACGAAGAACAACTTTGTGGATGTGCTACCTCCAAATCATTATTTATTTATTTTATTTACATTCTGCCGATTGATCTAATCATGTCTCGTCTCAACCGACTGCTTTGTTGTTTTTGCTTTTTTGGGTTTTTTTCTTATTTTTTGTCATTTTTTCTCTATTTGCTTATTTTTGTTTTTGCTTTTTCTTTTCTTTTTTTTCTTTTTTTTTCCCATGTATTTGAAGCAAATAACAAATTTACATTATGATAAAGATTACAGATGGCAGCTTACCTGTTGAACTGTCTCCTTGACCTATAAAGGCAAAGGCAAATGGAACATAAATAATACTGAAATGACAAAATTAGGAAATGTCGACCGGGCAGACTGTCAATTTTTAACTCAACTGATGGGTGACCGACAGTCTGATCTGTATCAAGTCTAACCTCTGAATTTGTTTCTTAGGTTTGATAAAGGGAACAGCTAAAGAAGACGAAAGAACAAAGTTGTTGATTTGGCCTGTATAGCGCTAAATGGTTTTTTCAACAACCTTCCGTTGGAGTTAAAAAAAACACGGGGTGTCAATAAAAGCAGGCAAATGTAGCATGTGCCAGGTTTGTCCTAGATTTACTCTTTAGTTGTGTTGTTGTTGTTGTTGTTTATATCATTATTATTATTATTATTATTATATTTGCGACATATTTGCAACGAGCAAATTTGTAGAAATTCATTTTTTTTCGTCTAGTGTCAAATGATTTATTTGAGATCTAATTCACTTGCCACTGGTTGTAGGCTGCATGTGCATGTGCATGTAGTTTTAGATTAAGACTAAATGTATTTTAGCTCATTCTTTTGTCATCTACAAGGTACATGTTAAGATGAGTGGAAAGCGGTAAATGAATTTACTGCTATATAAAAGTTTGGCGTTCTCCGTTTTCAGTTTTATAAAACGGGTTCCAATGCATTCACGTTTGTTTTTTTCTTTTTTTACTGTTATTAGTCGTTGTTGTTGCTGTTATTATTATTTTTTGTTATTATTATTATCATTCTTTTAGATAGTCTTTAGATAGTCATTTTACGATAATTCTCTTTCGTACACAAGAAGAATGTACATAGGGTATATATTTTAATATTTCATATTCTTGAATCTGTAAATAGTAGAATTTAATAATTATTATATTTATCATTGCGATGAACATAGAAATTTTCTTTTTTTTTAGTTTATAGACAGTTGTTTACATTTGCTCTGATGAAAACCACCAGACCACCAAGAAGTCTTTTTTTAACTATAGTTATACTAAATTTGTACTTAATTTTCAATTTGAGAAGAGTTTATTATTATTATTATTATTATTATTATTATTATTATCATTATTATTATTATTATTAGCCGTTAGCTTTTGCAGTGTAACCTCACACCTTTACCCTGTTTTTATTGATCCTCCATTTCTGATTTTGATCTTACTTACATGTTTCGCCGCGTTGTTCAGCATGATATGAATCAATACAGGTGCAATAACGAAGTTTTTTGCCACAGTTTTTGTAGATGAAGCATATGTACTTCTTGTGATTTAAACAGAGTGGTTGAGGACCTAGAAATCAGGAAACATAAATATGTCATTAAGTTTATCACATGAGCCATGCAGAGGCCATGAACTACTGAAATATTTGCCTTTCAATTTCAGCCACACTCTAAGCTGAGCAATGAATGATTTTGGGACGATTATTTATTATTAGAAGGCAAATACATTATACTTACAGCTGTATGTTTACTTAAACAATTAGGAGGGAGCCTGATAACTTTTAAACCGGCTCGAGAAGGTTCTTTAGGTTGTGTTGTGTTGTTTTATGTAGATTGATACGCAATAAGTCACTATTTAAAGGCACATTTCATATTTGAGAGGATTTATTTCATGATTTTTATAGACCTCTAGACTTTTAGAATTCATTCAATTCTACACGTGATTTCGGCCTCGCGGGAAGGGCAGGACTGACGTTAATCCTCCTAATCTAAGGGGTCTAAAGGGTAATTTACAAACACACTCACTTGGTGTTGGGCAACTCAAAAGGGCGCTACAATTTTCCTTCTGAATGTCAGAACCTAAGCACTTGTTGCCGCTGAAATCTGGCTTCGGGTTATCACACAACCGTTTCCTCTCCCTCGTACCCTGACCGCACGTCTTGCTGCAAGCGCTCCAAGAGGACCATGAGCCCCACATTCCGTTTACTACGAAGGGAAAAATCAAAGGAAGAAAGGAACAAAAAGTGAGTATTTCTGCCTTTTCTTCCGGAAATTAATTTCTGATGCAAGGTAATCAAAGAAAGTCTTGGATTCAATACTAGGTTCCACGCTGTGAATTCCAGTTTCCAAGTACTGAAATTTGGGTTCCTTGTTAGTGGAATATGGGTTCTGGATTATAATTTTAACGGGTTTCTGGATTCCCTAGGCTGAGCTCTGAATTCCAAGCTGTACGATTCCGTACTCCAGGAGAAAACGTTTACTGGATTCTGGAATCTGGATAGCTTTGCATGGAATGACATTCAAAGACAATTTAAAAGACTAGAAATTAAAAGAAAATTCTAGTTAAATGGGTCAAATTTCAAATATAATCTCGACAAAAAAAATATATGGAAGTTTTAGAGGCATTGTGGAAGCACGTACTTAGACAAGCGGGAAGACCGCTACAGTTTTGCGTCTCATGTCCAATACCAGCGCAGAATGTTCCATTAAAGGCTGGTTCTGGATGATTGCACAGACGTGTTCTTTTCCTTGTACCGTGCTCACATGTTTTACTACATTGGCTCCAAGAACCCCATGGGCTCCACATTCCGTCAACTGAATAAAAAAAAAATAATAATAACATCAATTATAAAATCATGGTTACTGAATTGCTGAAAACTCAATTACTCTTCACGGTTGACGACAGTTGCTAAAGCATCCACCATTGGTCGAAATCAATAGATATTTACAATGTTCGTTACATTTCAATATTACTGCTTTTCAAATAAATTTATCTTTTTTTATCTCCAACAATTTCATATCATTGGCACCTGGACAACCTTGATAACTGCACAGTCTATCTCTTTGTCTGAATGCACCCTCACATTCTCTTCCTCCGTTAGCTGGTGCAGGGTTATTGCATTCGCGAGTCCTCTGTTGTTCGCCACCTCCACATGTCCGAGTACATGTACTCCACTGGCTCCATTCACCCCAATTTCCATCTACAGCGGCTAGAGGAAATAATACAAATATTTTAACAGACATACCCAGCCATACATACCCAATCCTGAGGTAGTTATTAGGGGCATAACAGAATGAGAAATACGTTCTTTTCGATGTGTATCCCTGTTGAAAACACACCCCCCTGACGATCTAGAGACCGGAATTGAAGAAAATTTTGTTCGAGAAGACGAAAATGGTATCAAAGCGCTTATTTAGCGTACTAAAAGAGGATTTATTACTGGAGGAAAGAGTGGATTTTCATACATTTTCTTCTAAAAAATATGTCGCAAAAATGCCAAAATAATTTATTATATAGGTTGGCAAATTTTGTATTTACCATGTTTGCCCCAGATTTACTCCTCAGTTTTTGCAAATTTGAGCAAATCCATTATTTTTGGTGTTATTCATGCGTGTGGCCTGTGGGTAAGAAGTGGCTGCGTAATTTAAAGACAGCTAGATGTCAATAGTTAACGTTTTCTTTGGGATAATTTGATTAGATAATACCGCTATCATTCTTATCTTTTTATACTTGCTAGTTTAAGTTTTACCTGAGCAGTTTCGCTGATTGCATAGTCTATGGAATATATTTGGTCCTGCACAATCTTTCCCTCCGTGAGAGGGTGCAGGATTGTTGCATTCGCGGGTCCTTTGTTGGGCGCCATATCCGCATGTCCGAGTACATGTACTCCACTGACTCCATTCACCCCAATTTCCATCTACAGCGGCTAGAGGAAATAATACAAATATTTTAAGAGACATAACCAGCCATACATACCCAATCCTGTGGTAGTTATTAGGGGCATGACAAAATGAGAAATACGTTCTTTTCGAGTGTGAAATAATTATGATAATAATAATAATAATAATAATAATAATAATAATAATAATAATAATAATAATTACAATTCCTTCCCTTAAAAACCCTTAGTTTTGATTAGAAAAAAAAGTTCATTTCATTAAACAAAAATTATTCAGATTAAGAACATTTCATTTCGATTAAAACAATTCATTTCGATTAAAAAATAGAAGAAAGTATTTTCAAGGTCAATTGCATTCTTACTAAGATAATCACTAGAAAAATAAATAATAATAATAATAATAATGATAACAATAACAAAATTTCAGCCACACCATTGTACCGTAGAGATTTGTATGGGGAGAGGAGGGTAATATATATAAAGGTGTGACGGGGGAATAGGGCAGACAAGAACTTGGAGTGAGGGTACCTGACATCACTTCATTTTGCTACTACGTATAACAAAAAATAAAGGTCTCTTCTTGGCCCAGTCACCGTACAATCTGCTTAAATGCTTTTCATTTTGTTGTTGTTGCTGTTATTGTTGTTTTGAGAAGATCTTCAGGGGCGGATCAAGGATTTTTCTTCGGAGGGGGTGCACTCGTCTCTTGCTCTACTTCAACACCAATAAACCACATAGTTTTTTTTTGTTGCAGAATACCAGTTGTATTAGAAAACCGCAGGTCATCTCGGGGGGGGGGGGGGGGGGTGCGCACCCCCTGCACCCTCCCCCTAGATCCGCCCCTGATCTTGTTGTACGCGAAAATATGTGAGGTGAAGACGCTTGATATACATTATGTGCCTTATACCATAAGACACTTATACCCGGACCCTGGGGAATGAAATCAATTGAAAATAATAATTGCAGTTCTCAGCTAATTGAATAAACTACCTGAGCCGATTTCATACAAGTGGTGTCTAACATATTTTAAAATCATACAGTTTGAGTGTTTTTTTTTTTTTTTGTTTTGTTTTTTTTTTGTTTTTTTTTTCCATGGAAGTTAGATAACACCTTTTTTTTCACTCTCATAAATCATTAAAAAAAAATAAATAAAACTCGCGAAGTGGATGGCACCCCCACTAACATACGCACCTGTAGTTGGAGTAATTATTATCGTTAGTATGGTAATTGAGGTGGGTAAAAGGAATGAGAAACTGCTGCTGATGCTATGAAGTGAAATATTTAGAGAAAAGGATGAATTTCCGCAGTTATTTCAGAGAGTAGTAATATATGAGCATCTTACAGGCAGCATGGTTGAAATGATGCAAGGGAAATAAGTCACATTTCCCTTTTTGTTTTAATGCTCCAAACAGGCTTCTAGGTTCAAATGTTGTATGTAATACAATTTTAGGCCTAATTGACTTTATTCGCGACCGCTGCGTTTGTGCTCCCCCCCCCCCCCCCCCCCCTCCCCCTTCTAGTTTCTGTGTGAGACAATTTGTCTGTAACAGGAAATATGTCTCGCCCAAATCCATACAATGAAACTTCGAGTGGAGAGAAAAGAAGAGAAGAGGAAAGGAGCCCATTCGTCCAAAATTAACCAACAAAATTAACCAAAACAGTTTTCTCGTAGTCAGCAAATAACCTACATCAAAGACTATGAAACAGTTCTTCAGAGAATGTGACTTTAAAAGATCAGATTTTCTGTTCCGAAGTCATCTACTTACAAGAGATTAGAGTAATGCATGACCAAGGCTTCGAAATTTGAAGACTGGTGCTTCAGATCCTCACATACAATATAACAACAAGCGAAATAACAAGGCCATCTTTATAGCTCGCCAACAGTATAAAACAATTGTGATTAACAAATAAATCGCTTTCTCGGTAGTCATAAAAACGAGAAAACACATAGCTTCTCTGAGTTAGACTTTAAAACGTTAAGACGTTAGACTAAACAGAACCAATTTTCTTTCAATTACCTTTAGTATTGTTCAATTCATCTTGACAGGAAAATGCGAGGCAACCAGTAAAAAGAATAACACTAAACCAGCCACTCAAATTCATGGTCAAGGAAGCCCTAAACGTGTTATTTTTGAATAAAAGTGATGTCTTAAGGGATCTTTTATTGGCACTTTTGACCACTCTAATATCACAAAAGCCGCAATGAAAAGCCAATATACTCTTTTGATCATTCCCAAATTACGTCAGCGAAAAAATACATTTCAAGGGACATGTTCAAATGCATTTTCTT
>OZ037775.1:35801318-35826318 GCA_964035525.1 Porites cylindrica | reverse complement strand
CGACCAAATCGATTGGATTGGTGTCTTTCGTTTTTATAATTTGAAGAATAGTTATTCGTCCACGAAATTTAACTGCAGTCTCGTGAACTTCCACCAGTTAAAGTTTTTAGAAATAGAAAGGAGTGGTGCAGGATATTAGACGCAAAACTGAAATCAAGGAACTATATGATCGTTACGTCTCGGAAAAGGGAAATTAAAAATATTGTTATAGTAAAAACATTTCATGAAGATATTTTTAGACCTTTGTATAAGACTTAATAGTTTTCAATTTAACCTCTTACCGGCTTTGAAGTAGACGGCTGGGATAGGTGAAGGACTACTCTGAGTGCTCAAATGCCGTCTTTTATAGACAGGCGACTTGGCGTCTTTTTTTTTTTTTTTTTACTTAGGAGTTAAAAGAACATTTCTTAAATATTCATTCATCTTGTGCATGTTTCTGGAGGGTGCCTTAAAACTGCAAGGGAACATCAAGGAAGATAGTTTTATGTATAATATAAATATTTCGACAAAGCAGTGTTAGCTGATTCTGGAAAACGCGCAAGTGCAAATTGTGTCCGCTAACTGGTTAGGGCATCGCGATGTTTCAGTGGCGACGAATGTAGGCCATTTCCGAGTTTTGTAAACTCTTATTTTGAAAACGAAGCTAATTGCAAAACCTTTCATGTGAAACTGAGTTTTATTTTCATGAGAATAGAAAATCGTTTTCATATCAATAAATTTACACTTAGGTTTGATTTCACACAGAAGCTTCAGGCAACTCGGGGGTGGCCTATTAGATTATGAACACGATCATGAATTCACGTGACCATCGTGATATTTTGTCCATCTTTAATCCACTTTAAAATGAAATCAACGCATCTTACAGATAACACCAATTTACCTATAATCTATAACTAAACAATTCGCGACACCTGTCATCGTCAATCTGTTTATCCTGGTACTGGACCTGAAATAAAAAGGATGCCAAACAATGTAAAGAGAATAACTGCATCGTCAGACATAAGTCTCCATATTAGGAGTTCTAGAAGGTACTTTTTAGATTTCCGAGTGACGCAAATGCTAACGAATTCCTCTTTAAAGAGTATTCGATACTATTATTATTTGCATCATTTGAGTACAAGAAGGTTCGCGAGAGGTTTTAGGCAATGGCTAGTTTCTATTTTTAAGACATGCACATGGTTATTAAACATGTGCGTCGCTTCCTGCTTGAGACAATAAAGCTCATTAATCCAAAAATTTCAGACTTTACGCGATATTTCATTTCGATATTTTTGGTGGGGGGGGGGGGGGGGGTGGGGGGGGGGGGAAGGGTAGGGGTACGCAAGAGAAGGGGATAGATGTGTCCACTATGCAAAAAGGGGTCATTGTATAGAAGTGTCTCAACACTTTTGTCTCTCATTGTGGCTAGAACTTACTGAAAGGGTATGGAAACAACATCAGTGGCTTACAATGATTAATGTGTGTTTTATTTCCTTACGTCTTTAGTAGGCAGGCGCTGGACCTACGACAACAGATGGCAGGTTCAGTAAAGAAAAACGATAATAACCAATAATCATTTGATTTACCAACCGCAGTTCCATGTGACTGAATGGTAATTAAAGTATCCGCTAATCTCAAGGTTTCTATTACACATGCGCATCACTTATAAAATGTTGACAGCATTCCCTAAGACTTCCACTTGGAATAAATGGAATGCACTGAACCCGAACTGGTCACAAGCGTTTTATTCTTTTATCTTTCGTTATCTGACAACAAGCGTTTTAACCTTAAAAAATTACGCAAAGCACAGCTTTTGAGCAAGAGTGTTTCCATCGATCTCATTCTCTCTTCCGAGCCTTTGGTTATTACAAAGATATAATAGTAGAACCCATTATTCCCGCTGGTTATAGGTTATAGTTATTGTCCATTAATTACATTGATTTATTTTATTTGTTTGTGTTCCTTATTTATTGATCTATTTGACAAGACTATACTTACAATCTTTGCCGACACAACGTTCGACTTGCTCATTGGTTCCATCACACCCGCTTCCGCCGTACTGGGGAGAGGGTTCGGTGCATGATCTGCTGCGTTTTTTGTAGCTCAAACCACATGTTTTTGTGCAAGGGCTCCAAGCTCCCCAGTCGGACCAATTGCCATTGACTGAAATTCGAAAGAGTAAAACAGAAAGGATAAAATTTGGTAAACAGTAAAGTAAACCGGTTATATAATGAATGCGGATTTTTATACCGCTCTTAAGGTGTACAAGCGCAGAATGAGGAGTTTTCCATCATCTTAAATAAAACGTCAGGCCACTTTTATAAGAAAGAAACAACCGACAACTTACAAACGACAACAAAATGATAATTTGTTTAGAAATATTTGAGGAGTATTGGAAGAATGGACTGATAAATATAGAATTGTTTACTTCTAATTTTTACTGATACTTTCCTATTAGTAAATTGTCAGAGAAGGAAGAAGCGGAAAAAAAAGTTGAAATTAAAAGCAAACCAGCGAGTTTTTATAAAACCAAACGTACTTGGACAAGGGTAGTAAGCATGGCATCTCCGTTTTTGATATCCAACACCCAGACAATTCTTGCCGTCGTAAGCTGGTTTTGGGTTATCGCAGAGTCGTCTTCTTTCTCGTGTTCCATATCCGCACGTTGTACTACAAGGACTCCAAGAATTCCATGAACCCCACATACCATCCACTGTCAAAGAAAAATAGCCTTCATTCAAACTTTGGAGCTGGAGCGTTGCATTCAGATATTGATGAGTTCTTCCGGAAATAACTTTATCCAAGCGTGGCGGGAAAAGGCAGAATATTAATCAAACTCACCTGGGCATGGAACCTTTTCATTGCAGGCTTCAATTTCGCTGGATTCCCCTTGGCATCTCTTCCCACCATACTTTGGAGCTGGTGAGTCGCATTTACGACCTCTGGAGTGTTTTCCTTGTTTGCATGTCTTACTGCAGGTACTCCATTTACTCCACTCACTCCAGTTACCATCCACTAATCAAGCAATAGAAATGTTAAACTGTCATTTGTAGGAAATTCCCTTAAGGGAAAAAAAATAAAAATGGACAAAAAAAAAACAACAACAAAAGAATAACACAACAAACAAACCGCTCGGGGGATGGTTATCATGCGGTAACCATACCTGGGCAATTTTCCTTGTTGCATAGACGTCTTTGTCTAAATGGACCCTTGCAAGGCTTTCCTCCGTAAGCAGGGGCAGGACTGTTACATTGGCGAACCCTCGCATGTTCCCCTCCTCCGCATGATTTACTGCATTTACTCCACGCACCCCACTCTCCCCAATCACCGTCCACTGAAATAAAAAGATACCAAGTAACTCTCACTTAACCCTCGAACGTACACGCAAATTCATACCCTCCCCCCCCCCCCCCCCCCGTATATTTTATGGGTGATGTCACCAACAGTGGTCGCTATCTTGGATTTTACTAAGAATTACAAATCAGGTTAAAATCGCGAGAAATAGTTTTTTTGTGTGTGTGTGTGTGCTTTACGTGAAAAATAACACATACATAATCACTTTGAATGATTTTAGCCACATATTTACTTTTATTGTTGAAAGAAGTTAAAAAAAATTGTATTTTCACCCAAAAAAGGCTTGACCACCTGCTACTTATGGCGTCATTTCTCGTAACCATAGCAACTGACCATAAATGAACTCAAAATGTCTCCAAATGTGTGCGAGGGATGCACGAACAGCTACTGAAAACTTCAGGTACTGATGTTTTATCCTCGCACGTTCGTTTCCTTGATTGCTTTCCTTGTTTACACGTCTTCGTGCAGGTGCTCCTTGCACTCCATTTTCCCCAATTACCGTCAACTGAATAAGTAATTGATAACATTGATTTCGTCGAGATTCAGTTAGAAGTTGTTTCCATCCACTGTTTATGTCGTTACAAAAGATTTACATTTAAACGGAGTTGTTAGATATTACAAACTTTAATGCAACCTTCATCTACGAAAACCAAGGAGGGACTTCAGACTTCAGACTTCAAAATTCATACTTCAGACTTACAAAGTTGAACGCCGGATTTCTGATTTTTTTCTTTTTACTTCAGACTCAATTTCGACTGGCTGTGTTTAAGTTCCTCCCGCAAATATGTTTTGGTACGCTTTAGATTCTTGTCCAGTCATCTGAATCCACTTTTCAAATAAAACAATAAAACAGATGTTTCCCTTAACTTTACTCGCCATTTTAAACGTGTTTTGCCTCTCAAACTGTACTTTGCATGCAGTGAGGCTATGCAGACTTAACCTGGATCATGAAGGGCTTGTATCTGAGATCCTAAAATGTTGAGTCCGAAGTGCGAGCTCTGTAGGTTTGAAGTCTGAAGTCTGAAGTCTGAAGTCTGAAGCCTAGAGCCTGGTTTTCATATTTCGGGAAAATCCCAGGCGATCGGGGATTTAACGTTTTGCCGACCCTCCAAGATTTTACCGATATATCGGATAATAGTCAGAAGTATGTTCCAGCGATGCCATGTTTATGTGTGGTTGGGGCACTGGAGCCCAGCAATTTAGGAGACTGGTAATGAGCGAAATCCATTGCTGACGTCCCCAATAATAATAATAATAATAATAATAATAATAATAATAATAATAATAACGGTTTAATATCAGTCCCCAACGGTACAAATTTGAGTTTTCATTTGTCGGGAACGATCGCCGACCATCGCTGACATCTTTGACGCGTCGGGAAAATAAAAACTATCCCGATTCTCCAAATTAGTCCCCGACCATTTCAGACCATCGGGATATCTACCATTTCTAATTTTCATTAGTCGACAAAATCTATATCTGGATGGGTGAGAAACAGTAAAATCCCCGATCGTCTGGGATTTTCCCGACATATGAACAGGCTTAAATACAAAGTCTGAAGTACTTCCTGATGTACAAATCAGGGTTAACACTGTTGGAGAGGCAAAACATCTTGAAAATGGCGAGTAAAGAAAGTCTGTATAATTAAAGTAAACGTTTGTTAAGCTCTTCCAATGAACTAAAAAGAGGATTCAGCTAGGCATCACTTTGGTCAGCAATCTAAACATAACTGCGTGAGAAACAGCAAAATGCCACAATTGGGTCTGAAGTCACAGATCAGAAATCCGGAGTTCAAACTTTGTACATGTGAATTCTGAAGTCTGAAGTCCTTCCTTGGCTTTCGTATTCATCAACTGCAAGCAAGTTATATGTATCTAAATACCTGGACAGGGGACGTTTTCGTTGCAGACCTGGTATTCGCTCGCGTCTCCGTTACATGTCTTACCACCATATTTTGGAGCTGGTGAGTTACATTCCCGTTTCCTAGACTGCTTTCCCTGTTTACAGGACTTAGTGCATGTGCTCCACTCGCTCCATTCTCCCCAGTTTCCGTTAACTATAAAAACAAATAAATCCATATTTTGTCATTATTGTTGTTTTTGTTGTTGTTGTTGTTGTTGTTTTTGTTTGCTCTGTCAGGCAGTGCCTTGCCGAGATTTGAAACTGGAAGTGACGCCACTACCCGGGATGATGAGTTAAAAGATGATAACGTCAATTCCATAAACTTTGAATTTTGGATTACCTGGACAGTTGATATTTTCGTTACAAACTTTAGTTTGCCTGGAGTAGCCATCGCATTTCTTCCCGCCATACTTTGGAGCTGGTGAATCGCATTTACGGCTTCTGGTGTGTCTGCCCTGCTTACAGGTCTTAGTGCATGCGCTCCATTGACTCCATTCCCCCCAGTTTCCATTAACTAAATGAACAATAAAACAATTCAGTTGATTCGATTATATTTTCGCCGAATTATATCATTCTATTTATTAGTTAGAAAGCTCACTCTCTTCCTTTCAAACCTTCCGAGTAGTTGCTGTCGAATCGAAGAGGAAGCCTTCTAACTGATTCCGTAATGCCCCCCTTGCATTGTATGTACAAGTAAAATAGTTCCTTTTTGCTGATTGCCACAATGACTTAAGTTAAGGAAATCGGTCAGTGTTTCTCCTAGATCTGCTCCTGCATAGGAAGAGAATCATTTCGAACAGGAGAGTGCAATTTTTTTTTTCTTAATTCAGAAATGCTAACCTGGACACGGCACTTTTTGGTTGCAAGATTGGGTTTCAGAAGGTTGTCCAACGCATTTCTTCCCCCCATATTTTGAAGCTGGCGAGTTGCATTCTCGTTTTCGATGTTGTTTCCCATATTTGCATGTCTTTGTGCAAGTGCTCCACTGGCTCCATTCACCCCAGTTTCCATCAACTTAAAAAAAATATGAAAAAAATATATATATTGGAATGCCCACGACTTTCTAAAATGCTTGAGGCAAATGTAGGTTTCCATGCCCTTACATATTGATGATTTTTGTTTTTTGTTTGTTTGCTTGCTTGTATGTCTATTTGTTCTTTTTCTTTTTTAATTATATATTTATTCATTTCTTTTTTTTGTTTAGTTATTTTTTTTTACCATTTACAGTACTTTTGAGCTTTTGACGCTCTTGGTCTTGCAGTATGCAGGCGCTGTGATTTGCCCGGTATCATCTGTTCATTATGACCAAAAAGATGTGTTATCCATGGGGTGATAAAATTACTGGTAATCCAGTATTTTTCATTATGGCCCACGAGAATCCCAACTGACCGGAGGCAAACCTGTTGGCTATTTACAAGTGTGTCTTAGGAATTGAACACGGGACTACCGAGAACATGCAAATCCAGTCAGCGGTTAAGGCAGGGTTGAACTAGAGGCCTTTAATTCTAGCGCTCTAACCGCTTAGCCATCCTGCCTCGCAGATTATGAAGAGGTTTTCTTTTTCCGAGATTTAGGGGAATACATTGACTGTACCATATAGTCTAGTATGTATAGACTAACCGGGGCATGGGACTCTCCGGTTACAAGCTTGGGTTTCGGAAGGCTGTCCATCACATTTCTTGCCACCATACTGTGCAGCTGGTGAGTCGCATTCTCGTTTTCTTGACTGTGTCCCCCGATTACAAGTCTTGGTACAAGTGCTCCAATTACTCCATTCTCCCCAGTTTCCGTTGACTGAAAAAAAATAAATATCAAAGGTCTCATAGTATTCTACAGAGTCAAGGAGAAATTTAGCTATAAAATAGCTATAAAAAAAATAAAACATCTCCTTACGTAACTAGTCACGTGATGGATACCATTTACAGCTAGAGTTGTCATGAACAAAACTATTTGTTCACCAGTCTCAGCGCTGTGTATAGTATGTAACTGACAAGCTGAAGAAAAAAACAACTTGAAATACCTGGACAAGGAACATTTTTGTTGCAAGCTTGATGTTCACTTGGGCCTCCTTGGCATTTCTTGCCACCGTATTGAGCAGCTGGCGAGTTGCATTCTCGTTTCCTTGACTGCTTTCCTTGCTTGCATGTCTTGCTACAAGTGCTCCATTTACTCCACTCACCCCAATTTCCATCAACTAAAAAGGCAATAGGATTATTTAAGCTTAAACTAACACTCTCTTGGAAATGAAAACTAGTAAGTGAAAAGCTTTTAAAAGGTAAAGTAGTACTTTTGATAATTTTATATAGTTGTGTTAATTTGTAAGTAATTTAATGCCTACTTTTTATTACCTGCACAGGTTCCACATGTCTTTTGGCACTTAAATGACTTGAAAGAGAGATATTTACAGAGCCCTTTGGTTTTGTAGCGCTGGCATTTTTCTGTGCCGTACCGGTCATTATCTGGTCCTGCAAAACAGATCAAAACAGGTTTAAGGAAAAGCTAACAACGAATAAATCCCTCAGTTATAGTTATAGGGGCTTTGTTACGCTATTTCCGAACGTATCTGTGGTTATTACACACCTAACGTGTACAAGGAAAGTAATTTTCTTCAAAAAGTATTAATTTATAAGTAGTATTAATCAGTAATAAAATCTTACCTTTACAGCCTGTACAGGTTTTTCGACAATTGTGTGTGTGAGTTGAACATTTTCCTTTTTCCTTGATCTTATAGCAGAAATCACATTTGTAAAGGTCCAAGCATTCTGTATAAAATAATGCCATTACGAACTTTAAGCGACTTCGTGAAATTTAAAATTCATTGAAAGTTTAAAAGGCATTCGGTAAATAATCGTACACTGTATACGGTCGGCAACTCTATCACTTCCGTATCGCGCACATGACGATAAGATCAACAGTCTTTCCGTGTGCAACCTTTTTCAAATGCTGGCAATTTAAGTTTACTTATTGTTTGTTCGTTTTTCTTCTTCTTCTTCTTCTTCTTCTTCTTGATCTTTTTCTTCTCATAACGAGTCGTCAATAATTCAATTTAAGTTTTTATTTCTTTTTTTTATGTTCGCAGATAACATCGAGGCAAAGAGAGCTATATGTCGCCAACATTATCATGATAATTTAAGTTATATATTACAACTTACGGTTGAAATAGCCAGATGAGTCGGAAGAGGTGCCTTAAATAGATAAAAAAAATAATTTTAAATGGTTAAAATGTAAAATTATCGTAAAGTGTTGAATGTTTGAAAGACATTTTGGTCCTTCAACGAAATTATAAATATACAGACTCGGTGTAGTTACCATCATTGTCTATTTCCGTCAGCATCATCAACTCGTGGTCAGTGGAGTCATCTATGTAAAAGCAAATATCAAATAGCTCTCGTTTGATATATTAAAATTCTAACATGGCTCCGAGGCTTTAAGGTCAAAATTGCATTTTTTTTTTTTCATTCCATTGTCTCGAAATTCTCAGAAGAGATTTGAGCGCAAAGAAAATCAAACCAAATAAGTAAAATGACCCGAAAGCCTCGTGGTCATGTTAGAATTTTTATACATGTATATCGAACGTGGGTTATTAATATAGGTATATGTAAGACTGAAAAAAAAAATGTAACCAAGTCCCCGACAGATTACATACTGTTGCACAAACGTGACGACCAAATAATTTCGTGCTCCTTTGCGCCTAATTATAAGTAAAAAAGGGAAACACTAAACGATTAGAAATAAAATCGTGGGCGGGAGAGCATCCCAGGTTCCAATAATTTATTGACTTTCTTTGGTTTTTTCAAATCTTTTCGTTATAAAGGACAGGAGAGCGGCAGACACGAAACTGGGACAAACTATATCTTACCGTTTTTAGCATCTTCGGAAAATGGCCAGAATGCAGCAGATGATTGAAACGCTAACACAATAAGAAGCATATGACGAAGCCACATTTTTAATGCAGGGTGAGATGCCTGTAACTAGTCTTGAAGGTTAGACGTGCGCGGAATCCACCTATACGTAATAAAAATAAGCTAGCTTTTATACTCTTCCACCTTTTGAAGTAGTGGCCTCCATTGTAGCTAGTATGAAAAGAATTGCGAAGAACTTGAGGTGAATAACAAAAGATTTGTAGGACACAAAAGAAATTTGACCATCTCTCTTGATGCCTTTCTTGTTTGAGTTTCTTTAGCTAAAGAAAAGAAAAGTTCAAAATATAATATCGAAAGGTCTCTGTTAGCTCCCTTTGAAAGAATTGAAGTTTCGAGGGTCTCCTGTAAGGTTTCCAACTAAATTTTGGAATCCTCGCCAAGTTCTCGATATAAAATGATTATTCAAAGAGAATAGTTGTCTCATCAGTCCTAAGAACGCCTATTTTATTTTCGTGTAATTCACTTTATCCATGCCACTACGCAGTCGTTTTTCTAAATCAATAATTTGGCACTACAAACAATCGGAGAAAAGAAACTGCAGAGTCACTTAAACCTCCTTCAAACCTTTATATAGCATCACCAGCATTACGTGGGTAACGTAGTAAGGGGGTAATGGAGCAACGGGAGCTACATATAACTCCTTTAAGTCATCCTTAAAGTTTTCCTTGTTTAAAATAGTATTTGCTCGAATTTCTCTCAGCTAAGTTGGGATAGAAGGTAAAGACAAAAAAAAGTTTGTCGAAGCCACTGACTTCACTAAGGTTCCCTATCCTGAGTTCTAGTAAGCTAAGGGAAACGAACTGCCACCTTATAAATTTCAAGTGCATATTACAATGCCAATCAAGGAAATGACCTAATTGAAAATCCCTCCTCTTAGTTATTGTATACTAGGGTAAAGATAACTGCCCATCGATATAATTTCACGGAAAGCCAAGGAGTATCGGTGAGGCCAATTAAAAGCTCTTGTATACTGTCTGTTGATAAAACTTCAACCACTTTTAATTCATTGCTGGTGTATTACGAAACTTATCAACAGTTAACTGAGGAAAATGAATTCTCTACGAAGGCCCTTACCATAGCGGCGAATAAAACTACCCGAGACACCTAGAATATAATGTTTATTTTTTTGGCAGTATTGATTGGAGTTATTACCCTTGAAAGTAAAAAAAAACCACACGGATTGCACATATCTTGAGACCCGGCATACAGCTTTTTCGACTCCATCAAGGAATTACTGTAAATTAATTACTGTCATCAGTTTTTATTCATGTTTTACTTTACGGAAGGTCTTAGTTACTAATGTGAAATTTGAAGAAAAACGCCACGGAATAGACTATCAATTTAATGAATCGAATATTATGATTGCGATATAACGCTCTGATACTGGTCAACCATTTTCAAAAGGTCATTAAGTAGAACAACTCCTTTGTTTCAAAAGCATTAAAAAAGGCTTTTCCACGGCGTAAATACCACTGAAGTTCTTAAGTGAATTAGGTTGTCAGAGCAATGGAGGTGGGACGAGTGGCCTTTATTTCATTTTTTATCATCAGCTCTTCTTTTTTCGTCTCGATAAAAGGCGCTGAAGAAGGTGATTATTTAAAGTGTATAACTATTGTTTTAGCTTTCTGTTGATTACAGAAGGGATACTTCATGTGCACAATAAGTACGTGTTAAAAGAGTAATACATGAAATTCAAAGAAAAAAGACATTTTTCTCTGCTATGCACTTAGTAAAGTAGGTACATGTATAAACAGTGCTAAAAATTCAGACTTCATGGTCGTTATGATACATTTAAAAAAAAATAATAATGAAAGGAGACGAGATTTAAGGAATTATAATTACAAGAGAAATCCTAATATCAAGATCTCCTGTGTGCAATGTTTAATACTTCGATTTCTTTTCCTTCTTCCCTGAGTTGTCACGTTAAAATTCATTTTTCTATATTAACGTTCGTTTAAATGTGGGCTAATTTTAACACAACGAGGCCTCTAAACCAGTTTGGCAATGCCATGCGTAGCAGACTGGGATAATTTCCTTTTCTTTTCTTCTTTAGATCCTGCCAAGGCACTAGAACATCTGTTTGGTAAGTCATCAATTATGTTGTACATTTTATAGAGTTGTTGAGGTCATCAGGGAAGTAAAAGTATCGTGACTGAATGAGTTTTGAGGTACTATCATAAATGTTGGGAAATGCTTACTTTACCGAGAACCTTCGAATCAACAAGTGGCAATGCAACCGATCGATTCATCTATTGACACACTTCCCTAGCATACAAGGGAGGCGCGAGAACTATAAAAAGCGAACGAACGCTATGCAGGGAGAGGGAAAACGCGCATTTGCGTCTGCATGAAAATTTCCAAGCGCTTACGAGGAGGAGCTGAAACATTGATATAAGAACAAAAAAAATCAATAAAAATATTTTGTAATAGAAGAAAGAGATTTGTACAAACTAAAACTTATGAGAAAACGGTACGAAAAATTGCAGAAAATCTTCAAGACGATGAGGGGCCACACATAGAGGGGGGTAAGTGATAATTTAAATAGATTATAGCACAGGTATTTCAAGCTCGAAATATGAGCATCGGCGAACATCGGCATTGTTGTGTAATATTCGAAATCAAGAGCCATAATGGGACTTGTCGAAATATAAGGATTTGTATCGGGAAAAGACATATCGTTTCTGTAACCTACAAAAATGAAAGGATTTCAATTAAAAAAAACTGCTCACCTTACGTAAAATGTGTGTTACGTCTCTCCTGTGTGGTCGACGGGTCGATTTATGGCCGTTTTACGGGTTTTTATGTAAACGGTTTTCTCTATATGTAGAAGGTTTATATAGAGAGAAAATCGTTTACATAAAAACCCATAAAACGGCCATAAATCGCCCCGTGGACAACACAGGAGAGACATGATACACATTTTAAGTAAGGTAAGCTGTTTTTTATTGAAATCCTTTCATTTTCGTAGGTTACAGAAACGATAGTTTTTTTCCCCATACAAATCCTTATATTTCGAATGTTATGCAACAATGCCGATGTTCGCCGATGCTCATATTTCGAGCTTGGGCTACCTGTGATTATAGTAATAAATAACAATTATTTATCACAATTTAGGGCCAGGTTTTCTATAATTTAGTTACTTTCTACATTTAGGTAAGATGCAAATGCGCCACATTGACGGTCAACGTTAACTCTCCTGGTATAGTCGAAAAAGAGAAATTTGTAAAATCTCTTGACTTAATAACTGAAATCCTAATAAGTCCGTATATCAGATTGATGAAGACACAAGTACATGTGCGCCGAAAAGACAACAGTTTTCGCACTGTTACACTGTAGTGGAGCTACTGAATACCTTGAAAAGCTTTTCAAGCAACAATGCAATCATCCATACATGAGTAAAATTAATGAAGATATGACCATCGCATTAGTAATCACAACTTCAGCAATTGCAAATTATGCCCGGGAAGAATTTCAGGCTTTAAAAAGTACTCGAACCTATGGCCTCTTTGTTACAGAAGTAGTGCTACTGCCAACACCTTAGCTACGAAGACCCTATTTTATTGTGACTGGGAGCCGGTATATATATCTTTTTATCACAACCGTACCCGTGAAAGGAAAGAAACAGAATGAAGAAGACAGCAACCTTATTTTATGTTTCATTTCTCTTTTAGTCTATATGAAGGTTAACCCAAGCATGGGCTTTTTTTTTGGTTCTTGTTTTTGTTGTTGTTGTTGTTGTTACTTTTTTTTTTAATCCTTTTTCCCTAAGTCAATGCCAATGATCCACTGAGTAGGTGAGAAATTAAACATCATGGCGTATTTCATAAGTTATACAGTCACTTATTGCAGCAACCGAAAGTTTTTCTCTTGTACAAATCACGTTATTTTTGGCTGTTTTGATGTTAGATTATTATCCTTGTCATAGGACACTAACATGAGTGCTTTGTCGTAGGCTGCAATGACGTATATATCAACTGGTGTCGCAGGTATTCTTTGAGATGTTCTCACCCAATTGTATACAACTACTGTCCAAGAACCTGTCACCGATGCACTGGTAAATACCTTAACAGCTCAAATCGTTCCGGTCTTAATTGGTCTGTATTTGCCAGTCATTACATCGAACAGCAGTCTTGGCCAAGAAACCGCCCGATGCTAAGGGTGCGCACTTCAAGCTTGAATATTCTGAAATGTATTAGAGAAGCACAAAGATACTATCTCATATCTGTCCGTGTTATTATAACTGCATCTTAAGAACACTATTCCCAGTTCCCTTACACGTGAACGAACAAAACATTATTTTTGGATTTTTCCAATTAACCCAATACCTCTCAGTGTTCCGTTAAATGGTCCTTAAGGTGATGTTTATACTATTTAAGAGTTCTGATGAGGTATATTGAGAACCTCGCACTTGATATGTCAACTGTAACTTGAGTCTAATGTGTTATTCTAGGCGCTAACGGGTGGAGCTCCTGGACAGCTTATAGCCGATGCTCTAAGACATGCTACTATGGGTTACAAACCAGATCAAGAAAATGTTCTAGTGCTTCATCTTCAGCTTGTCCGGGGTCTTCAATGGAAAGTCGTAGATGCAACGAGCGCGTGAGCTGCTTAAGTAAGAATCTGGATAATATGACAACATTTAAAGGTCAAACCTGAGATATTAGTATACTTGCTTGAAAGCCGGTAAATGCTCACGTAGGTTTTAGCTTTTATCATATCTAAGGGTTGAGCTCACAAAACGGGGTAGTAGCCACATTATTTTATTTATTTTTATCTTATTTTATTTTGTTGTCATTTTTGTACCAAAAAAATGTCAAAGATATTTTTTTCTTTCTTTAAAGATAAATAGATAATTGAGGTAAACACTAGACAATGATAGCGTGTAATGAAGACTTGTAACTTCAAACGAAAACAATAGTTGCCAAGGCTGCATTGTTCTGATAACTGGAATTTTTGCAAGTTAGAAGCTGGGTATTTTATAATTGTATATAATTATACTACAGGTAATAAAATTAAATTATGTCTCGTTACGATAACAACGGACCTGCTACCGAATATTACCGAGATTAATATCTAAGAATTACGTAAATGAATACTGAACAATGGATATTCTGGCTTGTTACCATATCGCGAAAAAGTAAGACAGAAAGAAAAGAGACAAAACTGTAGGGGATGATATAATATCTGAGCAACAGTCTTCTACGATGAAAGTCCATTGTCCATGAGCTACAGTTACATGTTCCTAGACGAAAAATATCTTTAAGTTTCGTTTAACCCTGACAGAAAACCTTTCCAGCCCCCTGGCCGGTATGGTAGATCCACATCATGTCTTTTATCTTGTTTTTAGAGGATAATGTGGGATCAAATTCTGCCCATGCCTCAATCCAAGGTGTATGGACACAGTGGGGATCATACTCCAAGTGCAGTAAATCTTGCGGATCAGGATTACAGTCAAGAGTTCGCAAGTGCATAAATCCTTCGAATCCCTCAGGACACGAACGATGCCCAGGACCTTTTAGACAACGTCGGCCATGCAACCAAAACCCCTGTCCAGGTACAGATTTTCGTTTAATCTCTTCAAAATCTACACACACAAATAAACAAACACAGGATAGAAAAGTAAGTCTGTCTTGTCAGTGTGACAATTAAGGAGTGACAGCATCTAACTCGTATACCCCCTCGATATTGACAGATGAGGAACCAGATACTGTCCACTACTGCTTGTATTAGCCCCCCGCCCTTACTTCTGAACCCCCCCTCCCCTTCCCGTTACAGGCCCTCCTGCCTGCAAACAAAAAATAACATCCGAATACAAAACCCTCGGATATAAGCCCTGTCCCCTCTCCAAATGTATTGAAATGAAATCGATTCCATATTCCATATTCCATCAGCATCACCACAGCTTGATTCGAAGAACTTTTTTATTCCGGTAATAAACTCTCTCGGATATAAACCCTTCCGGTGATAATCCCTCCTAAAACCTCTAACGAAGATATATATCCTTAGCTAGGGATACATTATAAACAGGGGTTTGAGGTACATGACTAAGTAGGCGATATTGTAACCAAATAAGTAATTGAGCTCTCATTCATCCAGTCATTTAAGTTTTATACGATGGCTTAGAGAGATGTGTCTATTATATTAGTTGATGGTGGGTGGACTTCTTGGGGACGTTTTCGCCAGTGCAGCAAAACTTGTGGAGGAGGAAAGCAGTACAAACAGAGATTTTGCAAGAACCCTTCCCCTAAAGGTGGAGGAAAAGTTTGTCAAGGCCCTAATAAGTTTTATCGTAAATGCAACAGGCAGCCATGTGCAGGTAACTATTGTACCCTGATGTTAACCCTATTCAGACCAGAGAGTGGCTTTTGAAGGCCCCCTAGCCTGAATAACTTCAAAGTCACTCAAGCCATGACCAACAAATGTTTAAATAACTTTTACTTTATATCTAGGACATTTTAAAGGCGTCGTGGCGAGTACGGCAATACTGACGTAACCATGGCAACCTGTCACATCACAGGGTTTTATTTCTATTTTTGCTTCTGAATTTTAATATTACATTTAGATAAGAATTATTTTATCAAATTTGTTGTAACTGCTGATGTAATCGAGGCTTTTATGTAACAGATATTTTCCGCAAGGTTGTGAAAATAAAAGGCACCAACACAAGGCCTTTGATGTGCAGAATGCAGCCATTTGTATGATAATCTACTCCCGGGGGATCGATCTCGGTTTTGTAAACAATGTGTGCTTCATTGAGCTGTGGAGACTGCTGCTAAGTTAATCATTTACCCTTGATTTGATCCTCAGTTCACGGTAACTGGTCTCCATGGAGCGTATTTGGAATATGTAGCAGAACTTGTGGAGGAGGTATTAAATACAGAAGCAGATTTTGCAACAATCCTGCTCCTTCAAGCGGTGGAAACACATGTTCGGGGCCATCTCGTCAATCAATTGCCTGCAACACGCGGACATGTTCAGGTTAAAAGCATTCTCAGTTAATTTTAAAGGATGGTTGATTTCAAACCCTCTATAATTCGAGCATGGAATTAGAAAACTTATTAAGAAAATTAGTACCGAAAATTCTAGAAAATACAATAAGGCGCTCTCAAACTTTTATTTTGAATTTCTAGAATATTTAAACATTGTATATTACACTTTCAGTAATGTTAAATCAGATGAACAGTGCGTCTTTTTTTCTCTTTTAAACTTAAGGTTGCTCGATCCAGTCTTTCAGGGTCAACACCTCCTAAATTTGAGCATAATATAAACTACGTCTCCATAAACAAAGATTTGGAAAAATTGCCACCACAGTTCTGTTAGACAGAGATGAAAATTTGTTATGACCAGGGTTGCAATGACATCGGAGTTGTCATAGCAACTAAATGACGCCATTACCTATTTTACTTGCAACAGTATTTCTCGTCACTGGGAAGTGTTCTGACTTCCAAAATCGTTCACGGGAGCTTTTTCCTCCAATAACCGCCTCAATGTTCGTGAAGTTTAAGCAAAATCTGTAAGAGCGTTATCGAGATATTTCGGGATGAAATTTTTATGGTTCGAAATGCGGTAAAAAATGTCCAATGTCATTGCAACCCCGATCATAACAATTTTTCAACTTTACCTAATATAATTGTGGCGGTAATTTTTCCAAAACTTTGTTTTTGGCGACGTAGTTTATGCTCAAACTTGGTAGGTATGGAGCCTGCAAAACTATATCGAGCAAAGTTAATTCTCGCTTAGTGATTGATGAATTCTAAGACTGTACAACAATCTCGTGTTTGGCAAATATTGATAGCGATTTAATGGTAGCACATCCTTAAAGTGGTTCTTTCTCTTCACACGAGGGGGTTTTCGTGAATTTTGGGAGCTATATAATTTTATTATAATTTCAGTGTTCATCGGTTTTATAAATGAGTAGGATAGTTATACTATGGTACATGTGATTTATGGATACATTATGAATAAACCAAGGTCGGTACTCTTACTACTCCATCACCCCAGCTGATGATTACGTTAACGAAAATATCATTAACTTTTTTTTTTTTATCTGCAACCTATTTATTTCCTTATTTGCTCCTTCTAATTACATTCGTAATAGTTGATGGTCACTGGTCGCCCTGGGGAGCTTTTGGAGACTGTAGCAAATCTTGCGGTGGAGGCAAGCAACGTCGAAGCAGAACTTGCACCAATCCAGCACCGTCTGGCGGTGGAAATACTTGTCTAGGGCCTTCATATCAGTCAATTGCATGTAACCCAAAGACCTGTCCAGGTGAACCATACATTTCGTCTATTTATCTCTCCTATTGCTACATTTCTTCGGTTTTATAATGAAACAAATGACGTCGATGAAACTTAGGGCGCTTTCCAAAAGTCAGAACTGGACGGCCGGACCATTGCCGGACCGATCATTTTGAAAATGAAATAGGCTTTTTTCCAAAGAGGTTTTGCTGAAAAACCATTTCCTTCTTGCATACCATCTAGGATCTGACTGATCTAGCTGGACAGTTTTGATTAAAAGTAAATTGTCATTACGACGGAAATGACTTGACAGGTCAGTTCTGACAAATGGAAAGCGCCCTTAGAGTCAGTATCACTTATATTGGCTGTATATTTTTTGCACTCACCACAGTAAGTTTTTCCGCATGATGCTTCAATCAGAAGACAGTGACACCAGGTTCTTATAGTTATATTCACAATGTAATGATACAATGTTATTAATGTCGCTCTTTATTATTATTATTTTTTTAAAATATGGTGATTCTTCCGTTTGGAAGATCAAGTTTTCGTCCTTATTAATCAAGGCATCAATGTGTGCTGTCAGTTTGTTTCCATCATGCTTTTTTTTCTTCCTTTACTTTTAGTTAATGGTCACTGGTCGGCTTGGGGATCGTTTGGACCTTGTAGTAGGAGTTGTGGAAGTGGCAAGCAGTATCGAAGAAGAGCCTGCAATAACCCAGCGCCTTCCAGTGGTGGACGTACTTGCAATGGACCATCTCACCAATCAAAAGCTTGTAATATACACGTCTGCGCAGGTAGATACTACAGCGGCATCCAGTTACCAGGATGGAGTGAATTTAATATTTGTTTTTGTTGATCCTGGGAAATAACATCCAAGTGCAAAGTGGCTAGTTATTGTAGATTTTTGTTATAATCTCAATGTTCAACGGTTTTATAAATGAGTAGGTTAGTTAAGCTGTGGTACATATGGTTTATGGATACATTTTGAATAAACCAAGGTCGGTGCTCTTCCCACTCCGCCACCCTTACTACCCCATCTGATGATTACTTTAACGAAGATATCAGTCACGTTTTTCAAATATAGAGCTTCTTCCGTTTGGAAGATCAAGTTTTCGTCCTTATTAATCAAGGCATCAATGCGTGCTGTCAGCTTGTTTCAAGCATTTTTTTTTACTTTACTTTTAGTTAACGGTCACTGGTCAGCTTGGGGATCGTTTGGACCTTGTAGTAGGAGTTGCGGAAGTGGCAAGCAGTATCGAAGGAGGGCCTGCAATAACCCAGCGCCTTCCAGTGGTGGACGTACTTGCAATGGACCATCTCACCAATCAAAAGCTTGTAATATACACGTCTGTGCAGGTAGATACCACAGCAGCATCAAGTTATTAGATGGAATGAATATCTGCTTTTGTTGATCCGGGGAAATGACATCGAAGTCCAAGTGGCTAATTTAATGTCGATTTTCTATTTTAAAACACATTAAAACCATTTAATTATTACTCGAAAGCATAGGTAAGCAAACTGTTAAAAATTTCGCTCTATTAGAAGCTTTAGCTGTCTCTCACTGCCAAACCAAACCTGTAACGCAACTGGAAGGACTGAGGAAATCCCACAATAGCTAGTGGTAACAGGTCGTTTTCTGCAGGATTTACGCCCAATTGTAAGCAAAAATAATTCAAAATGGAGACAAGCGTTATGATGGCAAGGATAAGTATCTTGCACCAGTAATTCACGGAAAACACGATCCGAATGAGATTAGAGTATGCGTTTACAAATTCAGCACAACTGCTTCTACAGGTATATCTGGCTGTCAGTATGCCAAAGCATCTTAGATAAGTGCTGCAAAGAAACCTCTGAGCTAGTAATACGCACTTGTTCAAACATACATTGCATTCACAAAGTACAAGAGGAGTTGGGAGCTTTTAGATAAATTTAAAAGAAGTTATATAGAATTCAGAAACGCTTATTAGTCTCCTATTTAGTTTTAATGTGCTCCTCTTAGTTGACGGTCACTGGTCTTCGTGGAGTTCATTTGGACCATGCAGCAAAACATGCGGTGGGGGAACTCAATACCGGAGTAGAGCTTGTGATAAACCAGCACCGTCTCCCAATGGTAAAACTTGTCCTGGACAATCTCAGCAATCGAAAGCTTGTAATACACATGCGTGTCCAGGTAAGTAATTAGGGACTTTAATTACACGGTGATCCCTAGTTGTTTCTATATTTCAAACCACCCTTGGATACCTTGTATTGCCTACACAAAGTAATTTCAAATATGCTAGTACTAACCAAAGGTTACAGAGTATGGGCGACAGCGATCGAAGGTCAAAACGCTTTTGCTCCAGCGCTGTCCTTTGCGTAAGTTTCACGTGACAACTAGTCAAAACACGCATGATCAAATTGCGTTATGTGCATTCCATGTCGTAGTGGAAGTCCAAACCTGAATGCTGGCTACATACATGCGGCGAATGCGTAATAACAACCTGGAGGTTAGGATTGCGGGCTCATTAATTTTGTCGCCCGCTTTGAATGAGAACTGGCATTTGTGGTTAGGGTTAAGCAATTAAAGTAGTAATTAGGGTTAAGCAATGACTCGTGACAGATAGCTTCTATTTAGGGTTAGGGTTTTCGCTATATGATATTAAACCCTCTCTCTGCAGGGAATCCTCGTTGGTCCAGTAGTATGGTTCAGTTGATTGATATCCTTTTATGTTATTTGTCGTATTTATCTATTTATTTCTCTTTTACAGGCTGTAAAGATTTTCAGAACTACAGGTTCTGTAGCTATGTTGCCATGAGCTATCGATGTGGACAGTATTATGTATATTGCAGGAAAACCTGTAATGCATGTATGTACAAAAATATACAAATTATATGAAAATCTGCAAGAAGATCAGATTAGTAGCCTTGCTCTTTTCTTGGCTCTAAGCTCTGTCTGCACTATATCGTATTGCGTTTTAGCTCCGTGCAGAAACCACCCCAAAATCAATAAGAGGCCCTATCCGATATGGTGTTTGTGCTGGTTACAGACTATAGTGTGCACAAAGCTTTAAGCTGAGTAGAGAGAAACCTTCTAATCGTTTGGTGCGAGTTCTCCCTGTCAACCAACTCAATTCATTAGGTTTCTCTCCTCGCGCATTTGCGAAAACAGGCGGTCTTGCTGTCAAAACGAAAGCAAATGCGATCAGTTACGGCAGATTATTAACAAAACTAAAGCATAGGTTTACTTTGGGATCTTGAAATGGTAACATAACATAAGGGTTCTTTTTAGCAGGTTAAAATACGACATAAGAAAAGTATTCGTCTGAATTGAATGAGCTTCATATAGTCATAACTGCCTGTGATGTTTATTTTCACCTTACCTTCCAGGTCATTACCGGATAAAGGCTTATTAGGATTCCCTAGGGCTGAAATTTCTTTACGAAGGTAATTGTGAAGAAATAGTTGCTCTAGAATGCATTTTAACCAAAATAAAGTATAGGTGGAAAATTATCAATAAATAAACAAACGATTAAAAAGATTATTTAGAGAAAGATCATTTAACCAACGATTTACAAATTATTTGGCTGTCCCACGTTTGAAACCTCGAAAAAGCTAGTTAAAATGACAATTTTGTCATTTTGTAAAAAGACGACCGTTTCAAACTAATAATTCTAATTACCTACTTATTTTCATTTGCAGAAAATCTCCACGTATTGCTTTAAACTGAAACATTGGGAAATATTAGTAATGCTATTAAGAGCATAAGGACAATTAGCCTGCGAAAACAGCTGTTTCTCCTTGCTCTTCGCTGCTGAGGACGTTTCGCGAGGAATAAAGTCTGCTACTCAGCGATCGACAGAAATTCCATAGTGATGCCGTAAAATCTGTCCGGAATCCGATCAGAAGCGCTGATTGGTCGACGGAGTAGTTACATTGTTTTAGCTATTGTTTATGAATGACAGACAAAAGACAGAAGGCTACGAAGGTCACATGTAAATGTGATGGATCTCGAACAGTAAAATTCTAGTTTAAAGTTCTGTAATTGATATTAAAAAGATGGATGTGATCTTTTTTTGTAATAATTGTAACTGGCGACTAGGGGCAATTTGCGTAGGGCGCTTCACACTTTTCACACGTTCACACAGATTATTGGAGATCAATAAATATGTTTTTTGCAGCTTATTTACTGGAAAATACAATTTTGGTGTTGTCCCGGTGTTGAGCATTTGCACCCTATTTTTAAGCCCCACCGTGAGATTTTTGTATGAACGCCAGGCCCCATCATGGGGCATTTGCAGCTCAGTTTCCAAAACAAAATGACAAAATCGTTAGCTCGAAAGCTAAGCTCCTCTGACCATCGTGCACTTCTATCCAATCCATTAATTTTCTTTTTTCCTTCTTCTTCTTCTTTATTAGTGTATTCCTACCTTACCATATATAATGTAAATATAGTATAAAAGTGTGAATATAAACACAAAGAAATGAGGACGAGGCTCGGTTGGACAGTTTCATACAAATCACTGTATTTTGTCCACCCGATCCTCGAGTTTGTGCCATTGTTTACAGGAATGCGAGAAAGGTCTATTGTATTGAAATGCCCAACAAATGCCCGGGGGGATGAGCACGCTTGGAGTTGACTGAGCCATAATGCCGAGCCTAAGCACTTGCTTTTCTGTCGACGACGGAATTCTAGATTGATGACGGCTGGCTAAACAAACGAAAGTTAACGTCCAACTCTCTTCGAAGAAACGTTTCTTTTCTCACCACGTCCACCCCTTCTACTGCTGCCACTACGTCCGCTGAAAAAAGGCACGCGTTCACTAAGAGCAGCTGCACAAAGGGCACGGAGGCGATGACGATCCTGATCGTAGTTACACCAAGACGTACAAGCTCGACATCGGACAACTCTCTTTGATGCATTTTCAGGCTCAATTCTTTCGGCAGCAAATTTCGGAATAAGAGACTCGATTTTGAGGTCCTTCACAAGCTAATCGAAATGTGATGGTTGCCTGCTCCCACCATCTTTGACAAGATCTCGAAAACTGTGAGGATTATTGCAAAAGCTCGCTTTTATCTATCATCCAAATCATCCCTACCTAAAATACTGTAATGTTGCGTGGTCTTCCACCTACTGCTGTAACCTTATAACTGTATTTACCTTTTGCAAAAGTACATAGTGCGGCTTGTACCAACAAAAGCTGACTATCTAGCAAAAAGTGCCCCATTATTTAGCAAACTTAAAGTCCTTGACATATATAGCATTAATTCTTTTTCTGTTGTTACGTACATTTATGTATTCCTATCACCGTAATCTTTTGCCCTAGTTGCTTTCGTAACCTCGGGTAACCAGGTTTACCATTATGAAACTCGACTAGCCTCTCAGTATAGACCTCATTTTTGTAGAGCTAATATTAGGCAGTTCAGTATTCTTTATCGAGGGCTATTAAATCTGGAATTCTTTGCCAGTTACAGTAACCAGCTCCTCTTCCATATTTGTTTTTTAAAAAAATCTGAAAAATGATCTCATTGATAGCCGTTCTGTCGCTTAAGTTTTATGTTTTCTACATGCCCACTCCGCAATCAAGTAAGCCTTTGTAATATAGCTTAAGGAATTAAGCCTATTAATATAAGCTCCCAGCTTCTTTAGGCTTCCTTGTTACTACAACTAATATTTTAATTAATACGTCTTGTAACGTTTTATTTTTATGTCATGTGAGTGACTAAAAAACAAATAAATGAAATATATCAAATCTTTGATGGCAAATATGTGCATCAGCAATTGTTCTTAATTATACACATGTACAGCAGCGACGATAAACAAACATAACCATTTTGCTTACCTTTTGGCTGCCTTAACATCGGGTTTAATAGAACGTAGGCTAAAAGCAGATATCTGGACACGAACACACAAAACAGATACTTCTATAAGGATCAACAGCGAAACGAACACAAACAAAGCGAAATTCCGAAAGGCTAATTTCACGAGTATACCATTTGATTACCTATTAATATCATGGGTGACGAATTACGTTTAGCAATATTAGATTTTTGACATGCTTATCCTGGATCGTATCGATCGAGAACTCCTCTCTCAAATGTTTAGACGTTAAATTTGGCTTATAAAGTTCAGAATTTTTCAGACTTTTTCTGCAAAATACCTGTTAAAATCCTCCTTGATGTTCTCTTGTGTGTTCAGGTTTTCTAAAGCGTCTTTTTGTGCCCTGACATCTTCATTCACGGCATTTTAAAACTTCGTCGCCATCTTGACACTGAGACGTACGGAAGGGTTGCCATGGCAATTTTGTAATTTCACATGTGAAATTACAAATTAACGCTGAAATTTCGCGCCAAAATTAAGGAGTAATTCGTCACCTATGATATTACAAATGTAACACTTCAGACAGATTGATCCTGTTTTGTTTCTTAACGTGGTGGAAGTTCGGATTTGTCTTTGATGGTTGACTTCACGATCTCCAACTTCACGTGCCTGGCTTTTTTACTTAAACGTGCTTGGAAAAAATGAGCCTCTGAGGAGCTCGAAAAAGGATTCCCGGCCTCAAACTGAAACTCGCCTTTGTTTCAATTGAACGCCGGAAAACTGCAACGCATTCTATTGCCGGCAACTATTTCCTGTCCGCTCTGATTGGCTCAGCCTCGTCAAGTACCAAGGTTGATCGGCCTTTAAGCTCGCCGGTTATTATCTTGTACAATTCACTACCATACCACTTCGGCGAATCAGGTTTATTATTTTTAAAATTATTCCTGGCCGCGTCTTTAACATCCGATAGGGTGATGTCCCCTAATGATTCATTTTTCACAGTTGTGAATACCTTTGATTAAGAAAGAAGGACAAGGAGTGGTGTTAAATTGGGGAGGAGGTTGGCTCTCGAAGTGGAGCGCTTTTTGAAAAGGGGCCGTAATTCGACCTATCAACGAGGCGTGCACAAATAACGTGGACGCTGCGTACTCAAAATTTTCATATCCAGGCTACTCGAGAGGACAAGGGGAAAACAGCATGCTCAGTTTTTACACCACCATTTTTTATAATAGGGAAGATTTTCCCAGTTATTTTCGCGTTTTCCAGATGAAGGTGAGCAAAGGCAACCAGAACAGGGGTGACAAATTCAACAATAGCAGAATATATTTGGTTCAATTATCTTTATCTGAAACTCAGGTTCACATTCGCTTGCACGAACTGAATTCAAAGCACTGCCATTACATCATGTAGTATTAACACAAACTATTACACATTTATTTATTAGTATTACTTAGCTCGCACACTCATTACTATATTAATTACAATTTCAGTCAGAAATCGTCAAATATACACAGTATTGGATAGACAATGGTAAATACCGGCTGTTAAATGAATCGAGTTATATTGGTACTTTGTAATACATTTAAATTCAGTTAAACACTTCAGACAGCACAACCTCCATTCCCCTTTATTGGAACTTGCATTTTTTGGGATGAATTACATGTACCTTCAAGGAAACAGCTGCCTAATTTGGCGAGTTAAACCGTTGGGAGTTAATGTTGTAAAAAAAGTTCTGACTGTCATAAGAATTTCATGCGCTTGCTTTCGAGACGAACTGGATCTGGTTTCGGAGCGATCATGTAAGTCG
>OZ037775.1:35653818-35796318 GCA_964035525.1 Porites cylindrica | reverse complement strand
AAATGTTGAAGTAGCCAATGATAGTGGTCGTGAGTTACCGGAAGTACCCCCGAAGCATTGTGAGAGTGTTCATTGATTTGTATAGTGTTCAACAGTTGACAAAGGCATTTAAGCGTTCAAAATAGCGCGCGTTCGAGGCATTGCTGAGTTTAAATGAAGATTGACCAAGCCGAAGTAGTCAATGATTGTAGTCGAAAGTTACCAAAAGTACCCCCAAGGATTGCGAGGGCGTTCATTAATTTTTATACTGTTCACAACGGTTGGCAAAGGCCTTTAAGTCTTAACGATGGAGCGCGTTCGAAGTAATGGTAAGTTTAAATGAAGATTGACCAAGCCGAAGTAGACAAAGATAGTGCTAGAAGGTTACCGAAAGTACCCCCGAAGGATTGCGAGCGTGTTCATTAATTTTATGGTGTTTACAAGTCGGCAAAGACTTTTAAGTGTTCACGACAGCGCGCTTTCGAAGTAATGGTAAGTTTAAATGAAGATTGACCAAGCCGAAGTGGTCAATGATAGTGGTCGAAGTTAACGAAAGTACCCCCGAAGGATTATTTCGTAGTGTTTACAAGAGTTGGAAAAGGCTTTTAAGTGTTCACGATGGCGCGCGTTCGAAGTAATGGTAAGTTTAATGAAGACTGACCAAACCGAAGTAGACAAAGAAGGATTGCGAGTGTGTTCATTAATTTTATGGTGTTTACAAGTTGGCAAAGGCTTTTAAGTGTTTACGATAGCGCGCGTTTGAAGTAATAATGGTAAGTTTAAGTGAAGATTGACCAAGCCGAAGTAGTCAATGATAGTGGTCGAAGTTACCGAAAGTACCCCCGAAGGATTATTTTATAGTGTTCACAAGAGTTGGAAAAGGCTTTTAAGTGTTCACGATGGTGCGCGTTCGAAGTAATGGTAATTTTAAATGAAGATTCACGAAAGCGAAGTAGTCAGTGATAATGGTCGAAGTTACCGAAACTACCCCCGAAGTATTGCGAGTGTGCTTATTAATTTTTATAGTGTTTACAAGAGTTGGCAAAGGGTTTTAAGTGTTCACGATGGCGCGTGTTCGAAGTAATGGTAAGTTTAAATGAAGATTGACCAAGCCGAAGTAGTCAATGATAATGGTCAAAGTTACCGAAAGTGCCCCCGAAGTATTGCGAGAGTGTTCATTAATTTCATAGTGTTTACAAGAGTTGGCAAAGGCTTTTAAGTGTTTACGATGGCGCGCGTTCGTAGTAATGGTAAGTTGAAATGAAGATTGACGCAAGCCGAAGTAGTCAATGAGTGGTCAATTACTCGAAAGTTACCGAAAGTACCCCAGAAGTATTGCGAGAGTGTTCATTAATTTTATAGTGTTTACAAGTTGGCAAACGCTTTTAAGTGTTCACGATAGCGCGCGTTCGAAGTAATGGTAAGTTTAAATGAAGACTGACCAAGCCGAAGTAGTCAATGATAATGGTCGAAAGTTACCGAAAGTCCCCCCGAGGTATTGCGAGAGTGTTCATTAATTTTATAGTGTTTACAAGTTGGCAAAGGCTTTTAAGTGTTCACGATAGCGCGCGTTCGAAGTAATGGTAAGTTTAAATGAAGATTGACCAAGCCGAAGTAGTCAATGATAGTGGTCGAAGTTACCGAAAGTATCCCCGAAGGATTATTTTATAGTGTTTTTAAGAGTTGGCAAAGGCTTTTAAGTGTTCACGATGGCGTGCGTTCGAAGTAATGGTAAGTTTAAATGAAAATTGATCAAGCTGAAGTAGTCATTGATAATGGTCGAAGTTACCGAAAGTACCCCCGAAGTATTGCGAGAGTTTTCATTAATTCTATAGTGTTTACAAGTTGGCAAACGCTTTTAAGTGTTCACCATAGCGCGCGTTCGAAGTAACGGTAAGTTTAAATGAAGCTTGACCAAGCCGAAGTAGTCAATGATAATAGTCGAAAGTTCCCGAAATTACCCCCGAAGTATTGCGAGAGTGTTTATTAATTTTATAGAGTTTACAAGAGTTGGCAAAGGCTTTTAAGTGTTCACGATGGCGCGCGTACGAAGTAATGGTAAGTGTATATGAAGATTGTCAAATGCTGAAGTAGTCAATGATAGTGGTCGTGAGTTACCGAAAGTACCCTCGAAGCATTGTGAGAGTGTTTATTGATTTGTATAGTGTTCAACAGTTGATAAAGGCATTTAAGCGTTCAAGGTAGCGCGCGTTCGACGTAATGGTAAGTTTAAATGAAGATTGACCAAGCCAAGTAGTCAATGATAATGGTCGAAAGTTACCGAAAGTACCCCCAAGGATTGCGAGGGCGTTTATTACATAGAATGCAATTTGGCAAAGGCATTTAGGCGTTCACGATAGCGCCTGTTCGAGGTAATGGTAAGTTTGTATGAAGCGGTTAACGCAAGCCGAAGTAATCGACGATAGTGGTTGAAAGTTACCGAAAGTACCCCCAAAAGAACGCAATTTGGGAAAGGCACATAGGCGTTTACGATAGAGCTGGTTCGTTGTAATGGTAAGTAATTATGTAGCCGAAGTAGTTAACAATGGTGGTCGGTTACCGGAAGTACCCCGAAGGATTGCGAAAGTGTTCATTACACTAAACGCAATTTGACAAAGCCATTTAAGCGTTTATGATAGTGCGTGTTGGAAGTAATGGTTAGTCTACATGTAAGATTAACGCAAGCCGAAGTTATTGTGTAGTCAATAATGTTGGACGAAAGTTACCGAAAGTATCTCCAAAAGAACGTAATTTCGGAAAGGCATGTAGGCATTTAGGATAGCGCCGGTTCGAGGTAATGCATGGTAACTAAACATGTAGATTTAACGCAAGCCGAAGTTGTAAACAATAGTGGTAGGAAGTGACCAAAAGTACCCCGAAAGATGGCGAGAGTGTTCATTACAATGTACGAAATATGACAAAGGCATTTAAGCGTTTATAATAGCGCGCGTTCGTAAACACAAAGATTAACGAAGGCCGAAGAAGCCGACAATAGTACTCGCAAGTTACCAACACTGCCCCAAACGTTGGCGAGAGTCCATCGTATTTCGCGATCAGCATTAAAGATATTTTGAAAAGACCTATCCTTAATACTTTCAGAACAAAAAAGGCATTGTTGCCCAGTAGCAGTCATTTTCGTAAGAAGGAAAGTCCTCCTTTGAAAATGACTGCTACTCAAGCAAATTTCTACAAAGTTTTATTCAGCTGTTGTATATATGAAAAAAAAATATTAGATTAAGCTCCTTAAGTATTTCATCTTGGTCGATCATCTTCACTTTAGTTGTGTTGTAAGAAGCAAGCACTTTTCCTGATGTTCAACTTTAGAAACATGTCCTAAAACAGGAAAAACAGGTTCAGTGTTTATCAGTAGACCGTAGATCAATGATAAAGAAAGTTGAGTACTGGTTATTATTTGCTCATGTTTTATCGCGTTGGTAAGTTTTCTAAATGATTTGCCCAGTCCAACCGCTATTTTTGCGACTACCCCTGCTCGAAACCTGTTGTCAAAAGGGCTATTCAAGTCTTATCAAGAGATCACGTACCTTTCATTATTGGTGTTTTTTCATCAGCTTGTAAGGGTTTCACCAGATGGTGATTTTCCAAGCTTTGTACACTGAATAAGTGCAATTTGAGAACGAACCTAAACTCAGTAAAGATAACGACCAATACAGTAAACATCTGTTAGCAAAATAAAGCATTTCAATCATTAAAAATACAGGTACTCGTGCCACACCCAACACCATTTTTTAGTTTTACCGTACTAACTGTAATAAGCACATATAAGAAACTTTTACTGCTGGCTCCTGTTAGCGGCAAGAATAAATGAGTTGATTTCAGTCGTTCACTTCTTAGTTCTCTGTTCTCTCACAAACAAACGACGCCAGTGCACAACTCGTACGATGCTGTGCTCTTATTCTAGAGTATATCAGTTCCACCCCCATAAATAGTATCACCCCTTAACAGTTATGGTGCTCAATATGTGCCGCTTTTAAAAGAAAACCGGAGACTTAATGCCAAGAAAAAATCCATAATACCTGAAGCGTAGAAAATGCCTCCCAACGTGATGAACAAATTAACTGCTGGGTAGGTTCAATCTAGAAAATAAAAAGCTTAAGAAAAAGAAACAAGCGCTTAGAAAATGTTACCAACAGACTTAAATTGAACTAATACAGCTTATTTCATTTGGAATTAATTCTCAAGCTTTTTTCCTGAGATGCTTTCCAAGCTGGTCATATTGACCTCTTTCAAAGGGATCCTACACTCAGTTCTAGGAATTTGTAAGTATATTTTTTTGCTTTCTTCAAGACCCGATAATAATTTATTTCTTCTTTCCTCTCCACCCTATTCATTATTTATGGCAAAATAAAGTTTTATGTCACTTGCTGATTTTGCGTTTGATTTGCAACGATAAGGAATATAGATAACAAATAAAGTTTAAGGCCAAACTGTCAGCAGATATTTTAAGTGGGCGGGAACACAAAAAAGTAATATCATTAAAAAAGGCAAGTCGACTCTCAATGAACCCTCAAACAGCTTTTTGCCTGTAATAACAACTGCGCAAATTTATACAGTAATACTATAACTACAATAAATTCATTCCGACTTCTCCACTGAGATATTTTTAAAGCGTCCAGCATAAGCCTCGTTATAACCTGCAAAGATACAACAGTGGAGAGTCAAGTAAAGGCATTAGGGGTAAAGGCAAGAGGGAGTTCTCTTCTCCCGTGGACACTTTCTGGGTGTAAATCCCATTGGTCCTAGTTAACAGGGAGTAGTTTAGGGAGAACCTGTCTCCCACTGTTGCTCTGTTGGAATCCCAGTTAACCTAAGTGTGATATTCCTTTGTATAAATATCAGAGCTTCATGTAACAGTTCTGAAGAAACTGTCCCCTGTTATTGCTGGGTTGCAATCCTAGTTAACCCAAGCGCATATTGCTTTCTATAACCATCAGAGTTTCTTAAATAAAATAGTTCAGGGAGCACCAGTCCCCAATTGCTGCTGGGTTGGAGTAACAGTTGACATCGATGTATGTTAATTTACGTAAAAATCAGAGAATAGTTGTAACAGTTCAGGGAGCGCCTGTCTCCCATGTTTAAAACGTTAATCTACATAAAACATACACTGTAGTATCACTCCAGAGAAAACTTATCCCATTTCTTTTCAGGGTTGGAATACCATTTTATCTAGTTTTGATACCATGTTCCATCTATTGTACACTTAAGTATCAGTCAGGGAAGCTCCTGTCTCACTTGCTTGCAGGGTTGGAATCCCAATTATTCTAGTTTTAATAGTAAGTTTCATCTACCAAAGACTGAAGTATCAGTCTAGGGAGCTCCTGTCTCCCTTACATGCTGGGTTAGAAACCCAGTCTATCTAGTTTAAATAGTAAGTTTCATCTATTATAAACTGAAGTATCAGTCCAGGGAGCTCCTGTCTCCCTTGCATGCTGGGTTAGAATCCCAGTTTATCTAGTTTTAATAGTACCTTTCATCTATTAAACACTAAAGTATCAGTCCAGGGAGCTCCTGTCTCCCTTGCTTGCTGGGTTGGAATCCCAGTTTATCTAGTTTTAATAGTAAGTTTTATCTATTATAGACTGAAGTATCTGGGAGCTCCTGTCTCTCCCTTACTTCCTGGGTTGGAATCCCAGATTATCTACTTTTAATAGTACGTTTCATCTACCGTACACTGAAGTATCAGTCTAGGGAGCTTCTGTCTCCCTTGCTTGGTGGGTTGGAATCCCAGTTTATCTAGTTTTAATACTAAGTTTTATCTATAATAGACTGAAGTATCAGTCCAGGGAGCTCCTGTCTCCCTTGCTTGATGGGTTCGAATCCCAGTTTATCTACTTTGAATAGTAAGTATTATCTATCATAGACTGAAGTATCAGTCCAGGGAGCTCCTGTCTCCCTTACTTGTTCGGTTGGAATCCCAGTTTATCTAATTTTAATAGTAAGTAATAACACTATTAAAGACTGAAGTATCAGTCCAAGGAGCTCCTGTCTCCCTTGCTTGCTGGGTTGGAATCCCAGTTTATCTAGTTATAATAGTAAGTTTTATCTATTATTGACTGAAGTATCAGTCCGGGAGCTCCTGTCTCCCTTGCTTGCTGGGTTGGAATCCCAGTTTATCTAGTTTTAATAGTAAGTTTTATCTATTATTGACTGAAGTATCAGTCCGGGAGCTCCTGTCTCCCTTGCTTGCTGGGTTGGAATCCCAGTTTATCTAGTTTTAATAGTAACTTTTATCTATTATTGACTGAAGTATCAGTCCGGGAGCTCCTGTCTCCCTTGCTTGCTGGGTTGGAATCCCAGTTTATCTAGTTATAATAGTAACTTTTATCTATTATTGACTGAAGTATCAGTCTAGGGAGCTTCTGTCTCCCTTGCTTGGTGGGTTGGAATCCCAGTTTATCTAGTTTTAATACTAAGTTTTATCTATAATAGACTGAAGTATCAGTCCAGGGAGCTCCTGTCTCCCTTGCTTGATGGGTTCGAATCCCAGTTTATCTACTTTGAATAGTAAGTATTATCTATCATAGACTGAAGTATCAGTCCAGGGAGCTCCTGTCTCCCTTACTTGTTCGGTTGGAATCCCAGTTTATCTAATTTTAATAGTAAGTAATAACACTATTAAAGACTGAAGTATCAGTCCAAGGAGCTCCTGTCTCCCTTGCTTGCTGGGTTGGAATCCCAGTTTATCTAGTTATAATAGTAAGTTTTATCTATTATTGACTGAAGTATCAGTCCGGGAGCTCCTGTCTCCCTTGCTTGCTGGGTTGGAATCCCAGTTTATCTAGTTTTAATAGTAAGTTTTATCTATTATTGACTGAAGTATCAGTCCGGGAGCTCCTGTCTCCCTTGCTTGCTGGGTTGGAATCCCAGTTTATCTAGTTTTAATAGTAACTTTTATCTATTATTGACTGAAGTATCAGTCCGGGAGCTCCTGTCTCCCTTGCTTGCTGGGTTGGAATCCCAGTTTATCTAGTTATAATAGTAACTTTTATCTATTATTGACTGAAGTATCAGTCCAGGGAGCTCCTGTCTCCCTTGCATGCTGGGTTAGAATCCCAGTTTATCTAGTTTTAATAGTACCTTTCATCTATTAAACACTAAAGTATCAGTCCAGGGAGCTCCTGTCTCCCTTGCTTGCTGGGTTGGAATCCCAGTTTATCTAGTTTTAATAGTAAGTTTTATCTATTATAGACTGAAGTATCTGGGAGCTCCTGTCTCTCCCTTACTTCCTGGGTTGGAATCCCAGATTATCTACTTTTAATAGTACGTTTCATCTACCGTACACTGAAGTATCAGTCTAGGGAGCTTCTGTCTCCCTTGCTTGGTGGGTTGGAATCCCAGTTTATCTAGTTTTAATACTAAGTTTTATCTATAATAGACTGAAGTATCAGTCCAGGGAGCTCCTGTCTCCCTTGCTTGATGGGTTCGAATCCCAGTTTATCTACTTTGAATAGTAAGTATTATCTATCATAGACTGAAGTATCAGTCCAGGGAGCTCCTGTCTCCCTTACTTGTTCGGTTGGAATCCCAGTTTATCTAATTTTAATAGTAAGTAATAACACTATTAAAGACTGAAGTATCAGTCCAAGGAGCTCCTGTCTCCCTTGCTTGCTGGGTTGGAATCCCAGTTTACCTAGTTATAATAGTAAGTTTTATCTATTATTGACTGAAGTATCAGTCCGGGAGCTCCTGTCTCCCTTGCTTGCTGGGTTGGAATCCCAGTTTATCTAGTTTTAATAGTAAGTTTTATCTATTATTGACTGAAGTATCAGTCCGGGAGCTCCTGTCTCCCTTGCTTGCTGGGTTGGAATCCCAGTTTATCTAGTTTTAATAGTAACTTTTATCTATTATTGACTGAAGTATCAGTCCGGGAGCTCCTGTCTCCCTTGCTTGCTGGGTTGGAATCCCAGTTTATCTAGTTATAATAGTAACTTTTATCTATTATTGACTGAAGTATCAGTCTAGGGAGCTTCTGTCTCCCTTGCTTGGTGGGTTGGAATCCCAGTTTATCTAGTTTTAATACTAAGTTTTATCTATAATAGACTGAAGTATCAGTCCAGGGAGCTCCTGTCTCCCTTGCTTGATGGGTTCGAATCCCAGTTTATCTACTTTGAATAGTAAGTATTATCTATCATAGACTGAAGTATCAGTCCAGGGAGCTCCTGTCTCCCTTACTTGTTCGGTTGGAATCCCAGTTTATCTAATTTTAATAGTAAGTAATAACACTATTAAAGACTGAAGTATCAGTCCAAGGAGCTCCTGTCTCCCTTGCTTGCTGGGTTGGAATCCCAGTTTATCTAGTTATAATAGTAAGTTTTATCTATTATTGACTGAAGTATCAGTCCGGGAGCTCCTGTCTCCCTTGCTTGCTGGGTTGGAATCCCAGTTTATCTAGTTTTAATAGTAAGTTTTATCTATTATTGACTGAAGTATCAGTCCGGGAGCTCCTGTCTCCCTTGCTTGCTGGGTTGGAATCCCAGTTTATCTAGTTTTAATAGTAACTTTTATCTATTATTGACTGAAGTATCAGTCCGGGAGCTCCTGTCTCCCTTGCTTGCTGGGTTGGAATCCCAGTTTATCTAGTTATAATAGTAACTTTTATCTATTATTGACTGAAGTATCAGTCCAGGGAGCTCCTGTCTCCCTTGCTTGCTGGGTTGGAATCCCAGTTTATCTAGTTATAATAGTAAGTTTTATCTATTATTGACTGAAGTATCAGTCCGGGAGCTCCTGTCTCCCTTGCTTGCTGGGTTGGAATCCCAGTTTATCTAGTTTTAATAGTAAGTTTTATCTATTATTGACTGAAGTATCAGTCTGGGAGCTCCTGTCCCCCTTGCTTGCTGGGCTGTAATCCCAGTTGCCCTAAGTGCATATTACTTTGAAAATCAGTGATAATCTTCTTAGAGCAACAACTCTTTCCAAGAAAATCTGAACTTATACCTAAAATAACTGAGATTTTTTTAATTTAAACAACAAGAAAAAAAAATTTAAAGGCTTGAAAAAACCTGTTTCATTACAGAAGCTGAGATATGGCATGACCTAAAGAAAAGGGTGTATGGCCTGTGCAGTATCCGAGACGCACGTGAGTGCAATGGCCATGTAAATTGGGGGACCTCCGCTTGCGTCCAGACCGGGACACCTGGGCATGAGCGCTTACAACAGACTTGTTTCGTGACAGAAGCTGAGATATGGCATGACCCGATGAGCGGTACACCGCTACGGCCCGTGCAGTATCACTCGTAAAGCTCTGCACCACTGCAGAATGAGTTGATAAGCACTTGAGTGCAACGGCCGTTTTCTTATCAGGCGCCCAATACATCACCTGTCGGTCAGAGGCAACCACCCAGACCTCGGTGTAACTGATGGCTCAGTACCACTCTCACCGCATAAGTAGACAAGCACCCTGTGGAACGCACGAAACCCTCCACCTGGCTTGAGGCCACTGTATTGGCAACAATAGGCCAACTTTGTTTTTGGAATCCCCTTTTACTACTTAAAGCTCCTATTTTAAATTTATTGAAAGAATTGCTGCTGCTCAAACAGTATAATACCATTAATAACTAAAGGTAAAGATGTAATGCACTTCATTTAGTTCTAGAATTAGGGTATTAAAGGTTCAACTAGATGCATGATCTAACTTGCTGCATTGGAATACCAGTATTAATGCTTTCTTTTAACAGTAAGATTCATCTCTCATTGACTGAAGTATCAGCCCAGGGAGCCCCTGTCTCCCTTGCTTGCTGGGTTGGAATCCCAGTTTATCTCGTTTTACTAGTAACTTTAATCTATCATAGACTAAAGTATCAGTCCAGGGAGCTCCTGTCTCCCTCGCTTGCTGGGTTGGAATCCCAGTTTATCTAGTTTTAATAGTAAGTTTTATCTATCATAGACTGAAGTATCAGTCCACGGAGCTCCTGTCTCCCTTGCTTGCTGGGTTAGAATCCCACTTTATTTAATTTTCATAGTAAGTAATAACACTATTAAAGACTGAAGTATCGGTCCAGGGAGCTCCTGTCTCCCTTGCTTGCTGGGTTGGAATCCCAGTTTATTTAATTTTCATAGTAAGTAATAACACTATTAAAGACTGAAGTATCAGTCCGGGAGCTCCTGTCTCCCTTGCTTGCTTGGTTGGAATCCCAGTTTATTTAATTTTCATAGTAAGTAATAACACTATTAAACACTGAAGTATCGGTCCAGGGAGCTCCTGTCTCCCTTGCTTGCTGGGTTGGAATCCCAGTTTATTTAATTTTCATAGTAAGTAATAACACTATTAAAGACTGAAGTATCAGTCTAGGAGCTCCAGTCTCTCTTGCTTGCTGGGTTGGAATCCCAGTTTATTTAATTTTCATAGTAAGTAATAACACTATTAAAGACTGAAGTATCAGTCCGGGAGCTCCTGTCTCCCTTGCTTCCTGGGTTGGAATCCCAGTTTATTTAATTTTCATAGTAAGTAATAACACTATTAAAGACTGAAGTATCGGTCCAGGGAGCTCCTGTCTCCCTTGCTTGCTGGGTTGGAATCCCAGTTTATTTAATTTTCATAGTAAGTAATAACACTATTAAAGACTGAAGTATCAGTCCAGGGACCTCCTGTGTCCCTTGCTTGCTGGGTTGGAATCCCAGTTTATTTAATTTTCATAGTAAGTAATAACACTATTCAAGACTGAAGTATCTGTCCAGGGAGCTCCTGTCTCCCTTGCTTGATGGGTTGGAATCCCAGTTTATTTAATTTTCATAGTAAGTAATAACACTATTAAAGGCTGAAGTATCAGTCCAGGTAGCTCCTGTCTCCCTTGGTTGCTGGGTTGGAATCCCAGTTTATCTAGTTATAATAGTAAGTTTTATCTATTATTGACTGAAGTATCAGTCCGGGAGCTCCTGTCTCCCTTGCTTGCTGGGTTGGAATCCCAGTTTATTCAATTTTCATAGTAAGTAATAACACTATTAAAGACTGAAGTATTAGTCCAGGGAGCTCCTGTGTCCCTTGGTAGCTGGGTTGGAATCCCAGTTTATCTAGTTATAATAGTAAGTTTTATCTATTATTGACTGAAGTATCAGTCCGGGAGCTCCTGTCTCCCTTGCTTCCTGGGTTGGAATCCCAGTTTATTTAATTTTCATGGTAAATAATAACACTATTAAAGACTGAAGTATCAGTCCAGGGAGATCCTGTCTCTCTTGCTTCCCGGGTTGGAATCCCAGTTTATTTAATTTTCATGGTAAATAATAACACTATTAAAGACTGAAGTATCAGTCCACGGACCTCCTGTCTCCCTTGCTTGCTGGGTTGGAATCCCAGTTTATTTAATTTTCATAGTAAGTAATAACACTATTAAAGACTGAAGTATCAGTCCAGGGAGCTCCTGTCTCCCTTGCTTGCTGGGTTGGAATCCCAGTTTATTTAATTTTCATAGTAAGTAATAACGCTATTAAAGACTGAAGTATCAGTCCGGGAGCTCCTGTATCCCTTGCTTGCTGGGTTGCAATCCCAGTTTATTTAATTTTCATGGTAAGTAATAACACTATTAAAGACTGAAGTATCAGTCCAGGGAGCTCCTGTCTCCCTTGCTTGCTGGGTTGGAATCCCAGTTTATTTAATTTTCATAGTAAGTAATAACGCTATTAAAGACTGAAGTATCAGTCCGGGAGCTCCTGTCTCCCTTGCTTGCTGGGTTGGAATCCCAGTTTATTTAATTTTCATAGTAAGTAATAACACTATTAAAGACTGAAGTATCAGTCCAGGGACCTCCTGTCTCCCTTGCTTCCTGGGTTGGAATCCCAGTTTATTTAATTTTCATAGTAAGTAATAACACTATTAAAGACTGAAGTATCAGTCCAGGGAGCTCCTGTCTCCCTTGCTTGCTGGGTTGGAATCCCAGTTTATTTAATTTTCATAGTAAGTAATAACACTATTAAAGACTGAAGTATCAGTCCGGGAGCTCCTGTCTCCCTTGCTTGCTGGGTTGGAATCCCAGTTTATTTAATTTTCATAGTAAGTAATAACTTTATTAAAGACTGAAGTATCAGTCCAGGGAGCTCCTGTCTCCCTTGCTTGCTGGGTTGGAATCCCAGTTTATCTAATTTTCATAGTAAGTAATAACACTATTAAAGACTGAAGTATCAGTCCGGGAGCTCCTGTCTCCCTTGCTTGCTGGGTTGGAATCCCAGTTTATTTAATTTTCATAGTAAGTAATAACACTATTAAAGACTGAAGTATCAGTCCAGGGAGCTCCTGTCTCTCTTGCTTCCTGGGTTGGAATCCAAGTTTATCTAGTTTTAATAGTAAGTTTTATCTATTATTGACTGAAGTATCAGTCCAGGGAGCTCCTGTCTCCCTTGCTTGCTGGGTTGGAATCCCAGTTTATTTAATTTTCATAGTAAGTAATAACACTATTAAAAACTGAAGTATCAGTCCAGGGAACTCCTGTCTCCCTTGGTTGCTGGGTTGGAATCCCAGTTTATTTAATTTTCATAATAAGTAATAACACTATTAAAGACTGAAGTATTAGTCCAGGGAGCTCCTGTCTCCCTTGCTTGCTGGGTTGGAATCCCAGTTTATTTAATTTTCATAGCAAGTAATAACACTATTAAAGACTGAAGTATCAGTCCAGGGAGCTCCTGTCTCCCATGGTTGCTGGGTTGGAATCCCAGTTTATTTAATTTTCATAGTAAGTAATAACACTATTAAAGACTGACGCATCAGTCCAGGGAACTCCTGTTTCCCTTGCTTGCTGGGTTGGAATCCCAGTTTATTTAATTTTCATAGTAAGTAATAACACTATTAAAGACTGAAGTATCAGTCCGGGAGCTCCTGTCTCCCTTGCTTGCTGGGTTGGAATCCCAGTTTATTTAATTTTCATAGTAAGTAATAACACTATTAAAGACTGAAGTATCAGTCCAGGGAGCTCCTGTCTCTCTTGCTTCCTGGGTTGGAATCCAAGTTTATCTAGTTTTAATAGTAAGTTTTATCTATTATTGACTGAAGTATCAGTCCAGGGAGCTCCTGTCTCCCTTGCTTGCTGGGTTGGAATCCCAGTTTATTTAATTTTCATAGTAAGTAATAACACTATTTAAGACTGAAGTATCAGCCCAGGGAGCTCCTGTCTCCCATGGTTGCTGGGTTGGAATCCCAGTTTATTTAATTTTCATAGTAAGTAATAACACTATTAAACACTGAAGTATCAGTCCAAGGAGCTCCTGTCTCCCTTGCTTGCTGGGTTGGAATCCCAGTTTATTTAGTTTTCATAGTAAGTAATAACACTATTAAAGACTGAAGTATCAGTCCAGGGAGCTCCTGTCTCCCTGGCTTGCTGGGTTGGAATCCCAGTTTATCTAGTTTTAATACTAAGTTTCATCCATTATTGTCTGAAGTATCAGTCCAGGGAGCTCCTGTCTCCCTTGGTTGCTGGGTTGGAATCCCAGTTTATCTTGTTACAATAGTAAGTTTTATGTATTATTGACTGAAGTATCAGTCCGGGAGCTCGTGTCTCCCTTGCTTGCTGGGTTGGAATCCCAGTTTATTTAATTTTCATAGTAAGTAATAACACTATTAAAGACTGAAGTATCAGTCCAGGGAGCTCCTGTCTTCCGTGCTTGCTGGGTTGGAATCCCAGTTTATTTAATTTTCATAGTAAGTAATAACACTATTAAAGACTGAAGTATCAGTCCAGGGAGCTCCTGTCTCTCTTGCTTCCTGGGTTGGAATCCCAGTTTATTTAATTTTCATAGTAAGTAATAACACTATTAAAGACTGAAGTATCAGTCCAGGGAGCTCCTGTCTCCCTTGCTTGCTGGGTTGGAATCCCAGTTTATTTAATTTTCATAGTAAGTAATAATAACACTATTAAAGACTGAAGTATCAGTCCAGGGAGCTCCTGTCTCTCTTGCTTCCTGGGTTGGAATCCCAGTTTATTTAATTTTCATAGTAAGTAATAACACTATTAAAGACTGAAGTATCAGTCCAGGGAGCTCCTGTCTCCCTTGGTTGCTGGGTTGGAATCCCAGTTTATCTAGTTATAATAGTAAGTTTTATCTATTATTGGCTGAAGTATCAGTCCGGGAGCTCCTGTCTCCCTTGCTTGCTGGGTTGGAATCCCAGTTTATCTAGTTTTAATAGTAAGTTTTATCTATTATTGACTGAAGTATCAGTCCGGGAGCTCCTGTCTCCCTTGCTTGCTGGGCTGTAATCCCGGTTGCCCTAAGTGCATATTACTTTGAAAATCAGTGATAATCTTCTTAGAGCAACAACTCTTTCCAAGAAAATCTGAACTTATACCTAAAATAACTGAGATTTTTTTATTTCAACAACAAGAAAAAATAATTTAAAGGCTTGAAAAAATCTGTTTCGTTACAGAAGCTGAGATATGGCATGACCTAAAGAAAAGGGTGTATGGCCTGTGCAGTATCCGAGACGCACGTGAGTGCAATGGCCATATAAATTGGGGGACCTCCGCTTGCGTCCAGACCGGGACACCTGGGCATGAGCGCTTACAACAGACTTGTTTCGTGACAGAAGCTGAGATATGGCATGACCCGATGAGCGGTACACCGCTACGGCCCGTGCAGTATCACTCGTAAAGCTCTGCACCACTGCAGAATGAGTTGATAAGCACTTGAGTGCAACGACCGTTTTCTTATCAGGTGCCCAATACATCACCTGTCGGTCAGAGGCGACCACCCAGACCTCGGTGTAACTGATGGCTCAGTACCACTCTCACCGCGTAAGTAGACAAGCACCCTGTGGAACGCACGAAACCCTCCACCTGGCTTGAGGCCACTGTATTGGCAACAATAGGCCAACTTTGTTTTTGGAATCCCCTTTTACTACTTAAAGCTCCTGTTTTAAATCTATTGAAAGAATTGCTGCTGCTCAAACAGTATAATACTATTAATAATTAAAAGGTAAAGATGTAATGCACTTCATTTAGTTCTAGAATTAGGGTATTAAAGTTTCAACTACGTGCATTATCTGACTTGCTGCATTGAAATACCAGTATAAATGCTTTCTTTTAACAATAAGATTCATCTCTCATTGACTGAAGTATCAGTCCAGCGAGCCCCTGTCTCCCTTGCTTGCTGGGTTGGAATCCCAGTTTATCTACTTTTAATAGTAAGTTTTATCTACTATAGACTGAAGTATCAGTCCAGGGAGCTCCTGTCTCCCTCGCTTACTGGGTTGGAATCCCAGTTTATCTAGTTTTAAAAGTAAGTTTCATCTATCATAGACTGAAGTATCAGTCCAGGGAGCTCCTGTCTCCCTTGCATGCTGGGTTAGAATCCCAGTTTAACTAGTTTTAATAGTACCTTTCATCTATTATAGACTGAAGTATTGCTTGCTTGCTGGGTTGGAATCCCAGTTTATCTGACTTTAATAGTAAGTTTTATCTATCATAGACTGAAGTATCAGTCCAGGGAGCTCTTGTTTCCCTTGCATGCTGGGTTAGAATCCCAGTTTATCTAGTTTTCATAGTAAGTTTCATCCATTATAGACTGAAGTATCAGTCCAGGGAGCTCCTGTCTCCCTTGCTTGCTGGGTTGGAATCCCAGTTTATCTAGTTTTAATAGTAAGTTTTGTCTATTATAGACTGAAGTATCAGTCCAGGGAGTTTCTGTCTCTCTTGCTTGCTGGGTTGGTATCCCAGTTTCTCTAGTTTTAATCGGAAGTTTTATCTATTATAGACAGAAGTATCAGTCCAGAGAGCTTCTGTCTCCCTTGCTTGCTGGGTTGGAATGCCAGTTTATTTAGTTTTAATAGTAAGTTTCATCTCTGATAGACTGAAGTATCAGTCCAGGGAGCTCCTGTCTCCCTTGCTTGCTGGGTTGGAATCCCAGTTTTTCTAGTTTTAATAGTAAGTTTTATCTATCATAGACTGAAGTATCAGTCCAGGGAGTTCCTGTCTCCCTTGCTTGCTGGGTTGGAATCCCAGTTTTTCTGCTCTTAATAGTAAGGTTTATCTATCATAGAATGAAGTATCAGCCAAGGGAGCTCCTGTCTACCTTGCTTGCTGGGTTGGAATCCTAGTTTATCTAGTTTTAATAGTAAGTTTTATCTACCATAGACTGAAGTATCGGTCCAGGGAGCTCCTGTCTCCCTTGCTTGCTGGGTTGGAATCCCCATTTATCTAGTTTTAACAGTATGTTTCATCTACCATAGACTGAAGTATCAGTCCAGGGAGCTCCTGTCTCCCTGGCTTGCTGGGTTGGAATCCCAGTTTATCTCGTTTTAATAGTACGTTTCCTTTATTATTGACTGAAGTATTAGTCCAGGGAGCTTCTGTCTCCCTTACCTGCTGGGTTGGAATCCTTAGTTTAACTAGGTTTAATTCTAAGTTTCATGTATCATTGACTGAAGTATCAGTCCAGGAAGCTCCTGTCTCCCTTGCTTGCTGGGTTGGAATCCCAGTTTATCTAGTTGTAATAGTATGGTCCAGCTATCATATACTGAAGTATCAGTTCAGGGAGCTCCTGTCTCTCTTGGTTGCTGGGCTTGAATCCCAGTTTATCTAGTTTTTATAGTATATTTCATCTATCATAGACTGAAGTATCAGTCTAGGGAGCTCCTGTCTCCCTTGGTTATTGGGTTGGAATCCCAGTTTACTTTAATAGTCTGAACTGAGTACATTTTATCTATCATAAACTGAAGTATCATTTCAGGGAGCTCCTGTCTCCCTTGCTTGCTGGATTTGAATCCCATTTGGCCAATTGTACATCAGAATTGTTACCTATTAGTTCAGGTAGAACAGGTCTCGTTGCTGGGTTGGAATCCCAGATGACCTAGTTATATAGTAGGTTATTTTCATTTTTAAGTTTCTATGTAATCTTTCTGCCTCCCAACTGTTTGCTGGTTTGGAATCCTAGTTTACCTACGTATATAATTCCTTATACAAAGATCAGACTTTCCAACTAATTTTTCAGGGAGCACCTTTCTCCCATTTCTTTAGTAGATTGGAATCGCAGTCGACCCAAGTATATATTTCGTAATAATAATCAAAACATGAAACCAGTATGCATCCCAGTTGTTGATCTCAAAGGTTTAAAACTGATATTCCTTTGCATGTTTGAGTGGGGTATCTTCTTCACTGTGTTATGCTAGATTGCATGAATAATGTATATACATGTAAAAATAATATGTAATTTTAAAATCGTATTTTACCTTTTTTAATTTTTGTTTGTCAAATCCTTTAATTTGTGCCTCTGATCTCTTGGCCTATCTCTGAGTGATAAAGAAATGAACTTAATTTAGTTATGGTCTCACACTAACAATCTAATAGTCATCTCAAGCACTTGCCCACAGGTATGTATTTACAACTTAAAGAGTTAAAATTAACTGTTGGAGGGGAGGTGTGGTTTAAGATTAATAAGGTTGTCAATTTACTGAAGGTATAAAATGGTATTAGCATGTCACCATGCCGTTCTAAATATCCAAAGTACAGGAGCACTGGGACTAATGCACATCATTAGCATCTTCCAGGGATAGGACCAAAGGTGCCAACCAGGGAACATGTCAGGGAATACAATGGAATGAACAGACAACAGATCATGGCTGAATTGATAGTTATTCACCTACAGGATCATCAGAAAAAGAGAGCATTATCATGTTCCAGTTTCTGATGAGATAAGTTTTATATCTACTGTACTGAACTGTATACTGAATTGCTAAAAAAAAAATAATAAAACTACCAGTTATGAACATGGCAAATCGAGCAATAACTCGAGCCTTCACTGACTTGAACTGCTTTTCATATCTCTTAAGTCTGAGTTTGAGTTTACAGTGTTTGGTTGTTTCATTAAAAGTCCCCTCTAGTTGTACCAGTTTGGTATCAGGGGTTTTTTTCATTGAAAAACCTTTAACCAGGGGACTTTGTCTGTTAAATTTCCCTCAAAGTCCCTTGCTTAAAATTGTCAACTTGGCATCACTCCTTTTTCTAATTCCCCTGGTTGTCCCGGGGTGCCATCCCAGGGAAAAGCCGATCAGCTTGATTATTATTTTTCAAGCTAAAGGTTATTTTGCTCCATGAGTTACAACAGCTATTAAGCTTAAGGATTTAGTCTTTTACCAAACGTAAAGTACATATTTTGCTCTCATTATAGTCTCATATAAATTCTCCCATTGGTCTCATATACAGGTTTAATAAATTGCATAAATTCAAGTTAACTAGACCTTTTCACAGTTTATGACCCCATCTTGGCTGGGGGGCAAACACAGCTAAAAATTACAGTGAATGTATAGGATTTTGGCCCACTTGGAGCCACTATAACGCCGCTACAAAGAGGTGGATTTCCACGGCGAAAATGTATTAATTAAAAGACGTTTGTACTGAGATTATTTTTGACTATAAATGACTATAAATGAATTTTTTAAACCCTTCTAATTAACGTTATGCAAATTACCATGATATTATTAGAAGCCACATGAGAAGATTTTTAATGCGAATTTACAGACGTTGTACCTTCTTTAATAGCCTTATTTTCTGTTGAATGAATGATATCGATAAAACTATTTAAAGTAGTGACAAATGTTGGAAATCCGCCTGACTTTGTAGCAGTTCCAAGTGGGCTGTTCTGAAAAAAAAATTATGAACTGGAAACTAACGCTTCACTTCTAAGGATTCTACTGAAAAAAATTTCGGGTGTTTCATGCGCTAGAAGACCTAGAGCCACTTTTCAAAATTTTCTATACATTTGTCTGTGAGAAAGTCGCGGGAAAAATTACAGACAAATATATGGAAAAATCTAAAGCAAGCTTCTGAAGAAATTTAAGCACAGATACGCCCCCAAATTTTTTTTAGTAAAATCCTTTGCTATGTAGCTCTAGTTTACAGTTTATATTTTTTTCAGAAAAGCCGTTGTGCGGAAATTATTCGACATTAGATTCTCATACAAACACTGTAATTTCTCACGCGTTCGTCTACTCGTCAAGATGGCGTCGAAAACCGTGACAAGGTCTATTATGGGAAGTCCCGGCCTACAACATTTCAGTAAAAGATATCAAGGTAACATACAGTAGCAGCAGTAATTTTCTCCAGTTTTTCCACTCTACCCTTCCTGCAGTATAGATAGTGCTAGGTTGTTTGTAAGTTTGACAGTCGACTTGTACATTGGTAAGCTTTTTCTGGCTTTTGTCAACTGTTGAGCTTACCTTTATGTCGGCCCTGACCTTCTAATTCTATTGACTTGTTTGGTATTTTGGTTTTTACATTGCAGAGTCCTTTCTCGAGGTTGTTGTAGGTACTTTATAGGCCTAAATGTTAGGTTTGCATTGCTACACCGACTCTGTGATTGATGGAAGATTCACCCTCCCTGCGCCGCCATATTGGCCGGGACACCGGTAGACCCTGGGACGAGGATTCCTTGGCGGGATATCACAGGGCACCCACACAATCTGTTTTTTGGTGACTTGGATTCATAGTTTACTTCATCTTTATGTAGCAATATATCGTTAACTATGTATAGATAAATAAAAAATAAACGTTGAAATAAACGTTGTTGTTAAATAAACGTTGTATTACCTTACATACCGTATATTGTTGTCCTTTTGCCTCAAACGTGATATTTCAGCGATTTTGAATGATTTTGAGTTCGCCGGATGCTACTGCGTAAAAAGAAAAGAACAAAAGATCGAGTTACCAAATGAGCCATTTGTCATTCTGTAGTAACTTTAACAGCCAAGATCCTGAGTAGACGTAATTCATTGAAGCACCAAAGAAAGATGGGGGTCGGGGTTGTTAAAAACACTTACGTTTTCAAAATCTCCTACTTAAGTTGGGTCCGCACTTTTTAAACAATTAATGACTGTACTTCTGTTAGATTGTGACCTAAAAGAGTGAACATGACAAAAAATCAGTTAAGGCATAACATACTCTTTATCGGGCAGTCAAAATTTTATCGAGTTAGGTTTTTAAAATCAGCGATTACCTAATTAACACAGGCCGTGTCTCCTAGCCCTAGCTAGTATAAAACCCCTAACCCAGCATTAATATTACATTATCTAACTCAAAGCGAGGACAATCAGACTCCAGTTTTTGTCTTATGTGTCAGACTGACCTAGTGAGATATATTGTTGGGAATTCATTGAAGTAAGTTGTAAGAATTGTATTAAAGGAAAGAGAAAGATGGCGGTAAGCTAAGGGGAGTGAAGGTTTTGTTACAGGCACTTACGTTTTAAATGCATTTCGTTTTGGGTCACACTTTTTGATCAACTTATGACTGCACTTCTCTTAGATTGAGTTACCTAAATAGAGTAAACAAAACAAAAATATGTACTGAGAAAATCAACGTACCCAATAAAAAAGCAAACTGAATATCTCTCTTGTGATTCCCGTGTATCCCTATTATTTAAACCTTGGCCGTTTTTTGCATTATTTACTACCCTAAGCGACTGGAAGAAAATCCGCTGGGGGTGTTCCGCCCTGTTCTTCAAATCCTGACCCTATTTCAGACCATTAAATGTCACTTTCCACGCCTGCTTTCAATTTCAGACCTGGCTTCTAAAATCCATACCCGTTTTCAGACCTAGCCTTTAAGCAGAAATTATGTCATCATTACTTAGATTAGGACACAAACAAAAAGATTCTTGAAATGCATTTCGAATTCGCGTATTTATTTTTCTTTCTTGATTCATTTGGAATAAAAACGACAAGTACGCTAAGTATCTTAAAAATTCTTTCCGCGGGCCTTAGTGTCTCCTAAATGCTTCATTTGGCCGAGACACTTAAATAAAGAAAGAATTGGTTTGAAACGTTGATACCAAACAGTGTAATGAGAAATAACATCTGTACGACTCTCGTCAGTAAGAGAAAAAGGGAATGATTTTCAATTTTAGTAAATGGTTGTGAGGCTAAGAAGAGAACTTGTCACAATATAATTTCTACTTTTTATCCTCTAACACCCATGTCCCACTTTTGAAGTTAATAAGGTAATAACAACTTTATAAAGTACTCTATTTGCTCATTGGGATAATGCACGTAAAACTAATTATTATTGCCTAATGTATCGCTCGGTAGCAAATATTGTCCAGATAAAGACATACTTCAACTCGTGGCTGGGTCTAATATAACTGTGTGATGAAGTTATAGTAACCTCAGGTATCCTATGAAAAAACCAAGTTTTCTGTCATCATATTAAAACCTTTTATATCCTTCTGTCAGTTTATGATTGTCCGCGTGAAGGTGTCTTCTTACTTGGATAGTTACCTCTTCAAACCTCTTGTTTGTATTTCTACCATAAGATTATCATGCCAGTTCGTTAAGTTCCTTTATCCTTCAACGACTGAATTTTACTGCGGTAGGATGACTCAAAACTGAGGAAAAAGAAAAAGGAAAAACTGAACATACCTCGGCCGACTGAAATAAAACACTCCAAAAGGTTACAGTGGAGAACGAAGTTCACAGTCTAAATATTGTGCACTAAGTAGCTCTTTGGCAATTCGTAGAGAGAAAGGCAAGGGATGTATGACGATGTTATTAGCAGTACCTATAGCACTTACACTTTCAAATTTCCACATTGCTTCGCGAGTTGAATTTCTTCACGGTGTTTCTGGTACAGTTCAAATGTTATACCTTGCAATAGAACGAACAGCTTTAGCAGCAGTAACTTTCATGAGGCATCGTTAAACACAAGCGATCCATGATTGTTCAGGAGAGACTAGCTGGAAACTACGATATGCCGTTAAGAAATTTCAAAAATCAATTTGGGGTTATTTGCGCATGGGTGAATGAAATTGACTCATTATTCTATTTTGGTACTCGCAAAAATTAATGAGAATCTATTGTATTGAAAAAAACCTGTAAAGTTTAATGATTTACATATTTGTTCCTTTTTTAACATAACGGATTGCGATAAGAACTACATGCAAATGTTAAACCATCAAATAAATGATAAAAAATTGCGTAGGCCTTTGTTCATTGTTCTCGTTTTTTGTTCTTTCAAGTATTTTAGGCCTCGTCCACAATATTTCGATTATTTCCATATGAAATTGTTCGACGGTTTTCTTTTCCGGGATTCTGTAGATTGAGCCTTAAAACGCCCTGGAGAAAGGTTAAAAAAACAAGCGGTTTCCGTGGATGGTTTCCTGTGGACGGTGAAAGGCTGATTCGTTTAAAAATATATGGCAGTATAAAAACATATCCGAATTCGTATAGATAGGCACTCTAAGGCCACGTCTACCTTATCGCAAAATAAGTTTCTAGAGTCAAAAATGTAAAGACAGCAGAGCTACGCAAATTCTAGGCGTCAAATCTATGTGTATAAATTGAAAGCCTCCTTTGACTGTGTGCTTGCTTTCGACTTCAACTTCTGAAGTATCCTGCGTAGCTGGCGTCGAAAGGGTAGGGAATAGGGACAAGAGAGAATGGAAAAGGGGAGATTGGGAGATTGAATTTCGCGCCTTTCCCCCACCCACCTCTCTCTCAACTTTTTGCGCCTGCCAAGCAGGCTACCTCTCAAGCGCCAATTACCCTGCCGCGCCCACATCATACATATAATACACATATATGATATGATATTTATTTAGTCTTAAATAATATTAGTCTAAGTACACACAAAGAGTGATTTTATCATATTATTATTGTCATTATCATCATACACACCCCTTTTAACAGTACGGTTACCACTTGTAACACTTCAAACCGAAAAAAATATGCAATGGCAAATTAAAGCCAAACTGAAACCATCGTCCGTAAACTTTGTCTTCTGTCAAGTGACATTGATGAAATTTTGGAATTTTTGGGTGGAACGAGGCTAAAATCAACAAAATGAGCAAAATAAATTGAATTGAAAGAAAAAAATTAATAGATACATGGTAATCTGTTAGAATTCGTACAAGAATTGTAATACATGAATATTGTAAAGTCCATTTACAGAAAAGAGGGTTGAACTAGCAAAAACAGCTTCAGATAATCCACTTCCTGTTTTGTGTAACCTCCGTTACTTTAAAAAAAAAAATTAAAATGATCAAGAAGCCTGTCCCATTTTCATCTTATATTCCTAAGTTGCTTAGAAATACTTCAAAGGAAAATAAACTTCTTTAAACTATGCAAAAAACTCCGCGAACCATAAACTCAGCTAAAATTCCCTTATCACACTTGACAGCCGAGAGGTATCTCACCAATGGAACAAGTATGAGGGTGTACTTATGACGAAATCTTCACCAGATGTCGTCAAGGCTTGAGTTGTCTGATGGGGCAATCGTGTGACAGCATTTCCCGAAACTTACCTGACGTTTATCCCATGTTTTGGAGACCGGACAAATTCTTGGTAACGGAACTTACAGTAACGGAAGTTAAAATTCTACCTTTTCTGTTACATCTTTAAGTGAAATTAATAACTCGGAAAAACCAAACATACTCCATAATAATCCTCACTAGCTCCTCCGTGACCACAAAAATCAGCACGACCCACTTTTCATTTTTTCGTACTGTAATCTTAGTAAAAGAAGTTACAACCTTAACTGTTCACCCTAATATCCTGCTATTGTGAGATGCAATTTCTTTCCACAGGCTTTTGCTCTTCATTTTATGTATAGCGTATCAAAAAGAGCAAACTTAAGTAATATTTACCCGATGTAAATCATTCTCAGTATTTATTTCTAGGCCATTTGTGATCTGCCCTCAGATCGGTAACGGAAGTTTCATAAAAATAGCGGACACCAGCTCACTGTAATTAAAAGCAACAAAACTAACCTGCAGTGAGAAATGATCATGTAGGACTTTAGTTTAGGTCCCTTCCGAGACATTGGATTGATTAGTTTCCATAGTATAAGGCGACAAGCACAAATCTATCTACCGAGTAAAACAGCTTCTCTCGGCAGATACGTTTGAGCAAAATAATAATAAAAAAACATTTTCAGGAGAATTTTGGTTGGTATGGAGCGTTTCCGTTACGTTCTCCGAAATACGTGAACGCAGGCCAACAACATTCCACGCCCACTCCCACCGGCGCCATTGTAAAACGGTGGAAGATAGCTTCTATTTGTACGTCCAGAAGTTAACAAGTGACCATTCGTGAACCTAAGCCCATGGGTTGAGAGGAGGCACACCTCCCATAATATAATAGCCTATACGGGGGAGGCTCCACCAAAAAGGGGAACCTTTCTTATGCTTCAAGTATATTAGAGGGTAGGAAATTCCCGTAAACAAGAAGAGAAGAAGAGAAGCTATTTTGTTCTAAATTTTTGGGGGAAATGCTTCATTTAAGTATCAAAAATGGGTACTTTAAGAATTTGTCCATGCTTAGCGTGCGTATATCGAGTTATGGATGCACGCGGGAAGTTTGGAGATTACGAAAGATGCGTAAGAGTTGCACGAAGCGATAGCCGAGTGCAACTCTAGCTTCTTGAGTCGCTTCTTGGCCGTTCAATGCCGATAGAAAAATTGTACAGTTCTTCGCTGGTTTCTTCCATATTTCAAAGAGAAGGAAAACTGCACTGCAGCTTAAAATACGACAACTTTGCAGCCAGGTAAAAAGAAAAAGAAATGCTTACGTCATCTTATTTACGCACGGGCGTGCGTAAATAAAGATTTTGTTCATAGCGGCTCAGTAGGACTTACATAGGGCAAGCACGCGCGCTATGTTATAAACAATGTTAAAGAATACCATTCTTAATGGAAGGTATAAGAAACAGGTACCATTTCTGTCAAAAGCTGTATACAAAAGGGTAAGGGGCTGGAGATCGGGGAGACACCTGCCGTTTGTTAAGTAGCTCCCCCAGCAAATTAAATAACGAGAACACTGAAGTCCTGGGTGAACGTCGTGAATACCAGGGACGTGCGACAGAAGTTTGTTTATACCACTTGATGAAACGCTTGTGTCCGACGTAACCAGGTTTAAAACTGCTTTGGCTTTTATTTCTGTAGTATGACGTGATCGAGTCACATCAATGAAAGAGAGAATAATTATAAGATTAACTTCCGGTTGTTTCCTTTTACGTCGAGGATGTCAAGGTTTTTTTTGCTTCGGTTCGGTTACATAATTCCGTTTGTGCAGAAGTGTTGTCACTAGTATATCTTAGGAAGAGACAAGCAAACAGCACTTTCGGCTTTAATGATTATAAAACAAAAATAATTGTTACATTTTGCAACTTAATAAATCAGCTGTTATGTCTAATTCTTCTTGTTTGGGCTTACATTCTTGACTTTCGAGTCTCTTTTCCCTACAAGAAAAGAAAATCAATGTATTAAAAAAATTCAAAACAGTCAGTTCAAGCCTATCAACTAGACATACACAACCTTTATATTGTATACACGCAGAAGATGCCACTATGTTTTGCCTGGTTACTTCTATCATATAATTAGCTTTTTCATTACTGTGTATCACAAGGGGGGGGGGGGGGGGGGGGTCAACCACACCCTTAGATAGAGGGGGGACCAGGTATCCAAAAAAATTTTTGTTGCCCTTCGGGCCTCAATTTGGTCTAAAAATAGGGGGCGGGGGGGGCTTTCCTGGATCCGTCATTGACCTATGAGCTTCCATCGAAGGAGCCTGTGTAATCGATTACAATGAAAAATAATGTATCGATTTAGCCAAGGCTGAAAGCGAAGCTCTCGATAATATTTATAGTTTGTTCAAACAAAATATAAAATCGTGTAATGCTAAGGGGAGAAGGCAAAGCCGGAGAACGGTGAAAAACAACAATAGGTCTAATTAGCAACGTTGCACGTGCAGCACACTTTTTTGTGCATTTCTTTGCCGTTGTTTTGAATTGCACGACTACAACGTGAAACTTCCAGAAACGTCTTAGAGCCTGTTTATATGGAGGAGTGGGACCCCAGATAGGTGAGGTAACATGTGGCGGGTCATCCCATCTATCATGAAAACGTGATCAAGATAATGAGAGATTATATGGACAGGCGGATTACCCCACCTAAGCAGGTTACCTCAACTACCTGGGGTCTCCCACCTCCATGTAAACAGGCCCTTAGTTACACGTTTTATGGAGGAAACATCGTACGCTTTCTTGTTCACTTGTTTTTCACTGCCGCTCATTTCCACCTTGCATTCAAGTGGCCGCTAGCAGTTCTCATTCTGTCACCGCTGTTACAAAATTTTCATGTTGTTCTTCCAACAACAAAAAAATGTCTCCTTTGTTTTTTATCTCTCGCTCTAGATCTCTTTCGCCCTTTTACTCGTTAAGCTTCGCTGGCCTGCCACCTACTTTCTCTTTTTCCCTGTGTTTCTCTGACTCTATATTTCAAATTTGTGGACTTGACAATTAATCTAAGCTTAATTCTTAAGAAAACACGGATACAGAGACAATTTCCGCTTTCGTCTTCATTGACTCTTTAGTTGTCTCTGCTTTACAAGACGCGGGTGGCTATGCGATTTCCCGTCAAAATAACCTCAAGTTGCATTTGGGTTGCCATACCTGTTGATTGAGTTATTTTACATTAGTATGCCTGTGGTGCGGACGGACGGTCGGGCGGTCGGTCGGTGTACGGTCACGTGATTACCAAATTTTCTCGAATGGGTAGCTTACCACATTTTCTTACCCATGGTGCCCCGCTATAAAGCTAACCTACCTACTTGCAAAATACTAGTATAGGCCACCACCATACGCGTCTTTCTTCTTAATATATAACGAGAAAGACAAGTAGCTTTGGCCCAAAACGAAATACAATGAACAATCGTCCAATCAGATACAAAATATTCGTTGCTTTGTCAGCGTTGGATTCAATTAAAATTGACGCATACAGTTACCTCCGCAAGCGACGCCAAAACTGAAAAATTGATTTCAATAAATTTGTGCACCGTTTCGTGAACTTAGTTGTGATTCATGATGTATGACTTTCCATTGACGAGAAGACTATGTAAAACAAAGAGTTAAGAAAACAATATTAGCTTTCATTCAATTCCCGAAAACTAGAGTAACCCTCCCCTCTCCAAGGTTACTGATTTTTAAGCCTCGTCCTGTTTTTAGGTTTCTTAAATATGAGTAACCGCTTACCGCAAAAATCGCAACTCATTGGACATTTCTCTATCATTTTTTGCTGATGGAGCTCACTTGAGCACATACCAAATTTTCTCAAAAGGACACACTTGTATGGGTCTATTTCGTCAACGCATCCCTCTGAGAAAAAGAAACCAAAAAACAATAAATAAATGTAAATGAATAAATAAGTAAATAACTAGAAGAATAACAAAAGCAGATGTCAGCTGGTTACATTGATTGTTTATTGCGTAGCATTGTTGGCAGAGAGACAAACCTTGTCTGAACAACAATAACACTCACCGCTGCTTTTGCTATCCCTTTTATTGGAATTATGTCGTTGAACATTTGTCGATAGCTCTAACTTAGCTAACTAGCCCCAGTTCCTCAAAAGGTCGATAACGCTATCCACCGCCGGGATAAGTCTCTATCCATTGGATAAGTTTTTCGAAATCCAGATGCACTATCCTATGGATAATGCATGGTACTATCCACCTATTCAACAACTGGGACTCTAAGTTCACGCAATTGAACCAACGTTCCTTTGTTGTTACAAAAAAACGTACTGCTTGCCTATGGCGTAGCCCCCTTCAGCACACATAGCAACTGTTACATCACTACACAAGACAGTTACAAACAGCTCAGCACTCAACCAAATTGACGTCTCCTTATATTACGTGCTATGGCTTTTTGTTCCCAGTATATATAGTAGTAGTTATTGTTTCCCGGTAATTTCTCTTACGGGAATATTATTTCCCCCGACTCATGCCTTAGGACAATACCATCTTCTACTTTATTGGCCCGATTTTTAATGCATATGAATTAGCCCCTAACCTTTGCATCGATACAGCTTGTTGATTTCCTCTCTGTCCTGAAGGCTTAGACCAAACCTCTGGCCGATCAGGGCTTTCTTTTCTTTTGGGACGATAGTTGGAATATCTCTATGTTTAGCAAATGCGTACTTGCTATAGTGCATTACACTATGGTAATCATATGGTTTACCGAAGGAGGATCCCAGATCACGAGGATACTTTTGAAAGTTATGTGCATGCTCTAGAAAAGATAAAAATGGTAGTGATTTTAAGTTCAAAGAGCTGAATAGCTTCAAGTATATTGCAGTAAGAACTAGTGTGGATCGAGGCCGTGACTCGGAACTGTGCCAAAATAAAGGGTGCACTACAGTTCCTCCCGCACTATTTTCAACTTTTAATAAGAACCGTCCATGATAGAGAATAACTTGCTGGAATGAATGACTTCAGATAGGTAAACTTTTCAATTGTGAAAGCAATACTATTGAAGTGAGGGGAGATATTGCTTGCGACCTCTGCATAGGCTCAAACCGTTAAAGACGTTTGAGTAAAACGGCTGCCATGTTGGTGTCTCAAACCAGTCCTGTGGTTTCTTATGAAACGCAGTCCAGTTTGGCAAAAATTGAAATAGCTGATGGCAGCGTAAGTGAAAAGGCTATAGAAAACAAGAAAACAAAATGGTACTCTCGTAGAGTTAAAGAGGCTATCCACATAAGACTTTACGCTAACGACATGCCTACAGTCAGACAACACGACAACCGATATCCGCCGAAGCGGACCGCTAAGGGAATAGTATCCTCCTCTGACAATATCAACAATGCTTTGGTTCGAACCCACCGACCACGAGCGAGGTTCGTGTTTCACCAATCACTAACAACCACGGTGGTATAAGACCTGCAGTGTGCAGTCGAAACGTCGCGATCAATATCAAAGTGACAATCGTGAGACAAACGATAATCTAAACCCTTTATACACATTACCCAAGATGATTAATATCTTCCATGACAAAAAAAAAAACAGTGTTCCACTTACCTTGTTCAATATTACCCCAGTCTAGTGTGATGTATTTGTCTCTATCGGGTCTGGTGTGTTCGTGGAAAAATCCCAAAGCATGCATGGTCTCATGGACAACAGTCCCAAGCCTCTCGCATCCAAGTCCAATCGAGATTACCTGTTCCTTGTCATTGGGATCTCGGCCAATCCTTGAATAGCATCTTGGGATTGTTTTAAAATAGCCAACGTTAATAACAATGTGTAATAAATTGTTACTTCCTACATGTGCCTCAAATACCTTTGGGATCGATAGTCTTTCAGTAGGGAGCGGAGGCTATACCTCCTGGAATCAGAATGAAAAAATCCAATTCCATAGAATTTTAAACCAAAGCCGAAAAAAAAAGAAAAGTATCTTAAATAGATTACCTTTTCCTTGCGAGTTGAATTTAGTTTATCAAATAGATCAATACCAAGACATGTGAATACACCTACTTTCAATAAGCTAAAAACCGTTACAAAAAAATCCGCCAACTTTTAATCTTGCGTTTTACAGTTTCATCTGCTAAACATGGAATAGCTTGCGTAGAAAGCGTTCGCGTGGTTTCGAAGCAAAGAAAGACTGAGGAGCGACGAGGACTGAGATTTTCGCCCGATCTTTGACTCTCGTTTCTCGTTGTTTGCTCCGAAAACGTGCGGAAACGCTTGCTACGCAGGCTAAACATGAAATTGCTTTATGGTTCAACAAGCGATTCCCAATTCAATAACTTTTCAAAGAGATAATTTAGATGACTTCTTTGTCATTACCTTTCCATTTATTATTATTATTAATACTATTATTCTATTATTATCATCATCGTTATGATCATTATCATTATTATCCTTATTAAAACACAGCTTTTGGATGGCTTGCTGTAGCCTTCCCGCAGACGTCCTTTGGGGTTCGTTTGTCAAGCATTCATTTCTCCATGAATGCGTGACAAAAAAACCCCAAAGGACGTCTGCGGGGAGACTAGGCTTGCTGGAGTCTTCCTTAAACATCAAGCCACCACCCGTGACCTTAGGTGTCCAAGACTTAGCGAAGGATTCTGGCTGTACCCAATAAGCATGCTCTCTGCAATGTGTCTAAACGACATGTGACATCAATCTCTGCTATACTAGCCACTTCTGTATGTCTTTCGAGACAGCTCCTGATGCACCAATTATGACTGGCACCACAGTTACTGTGCAGAATTTTCAGATCCGTTTCAACTCCCGTTTCAAGTATTGGTAGTTTTCAAATTTCTACTTCCCCTTTGTCTTTCATTCGTGTGTCAGACAGACAAGCAACATCAATAATCTGGCACTTCCATTCCATCTTATCCAATACTACAATTTCAGGCTTGCTGTGTTCAATTTAGTTGTCAGTCGGTATTTTGAAGTCCACAGCAGCTTCTGGGAGTTGATGCATACACTGGTTGTGGCCCATGGTTGTAATATTTTTCATCCTTGTCATAACCCAGCTTTCCACATAGATCCGAGTGAATCACCTGCGTCACTTATATCATTATCATTATCATTATCATTATCATTATCATTATCATTATCATTATCATTATCATTATCATTATCATTATCATTATCATTATCATTATCATTATCATTATCATTATCATTATCATTATCATTATCATTATCATTATCATTATCATTATCATTATCATTATCATTATCATTATTTAATAACACTATTTCAATTAGGTACACGTACACATTCCAGGATCTTCCTTCTCACTTTAGAACCCTATGATTCTTTAGGGCATTTTCAATACTTCACTACTTGTACTTTTTGGCCAAGAGTAGACGAGTCCATTTCGGCGATTGACAAAAAATGGTGGAAACATTGCCTTGCTTAAAACAGAGCTTAATAAACTTGTTGAAATGCGATATGCTGCAATTACGACTTACAGGAAAAACACCTACCCATTTCCGCTAAAGAACTTTATGTAGCTGCTATGATGACCGTCATTTCGGGGAGTTTGCACAAACTTCAAACATGTTCTTCTCCTCAAGTGATGAATTCCTTTCTTGATGAGATCGATAGTGGATTGTGCTAAATCAGCAAAGAGATGGGCATTCAAAAAAGGAAAATATTGCATGGGATTACTGCGCCTTTCAGAAACATGCGAACTCTAAAGTTCAAAAGCCGCCTTCACAATTGCGTTTTTCGCTGCTGTCAATCATAATTACGATCACACGCAACGAACCTGGAAAAACAGAAACACACAAAACGAATCGAAATCCACCAATCACAAATCACAAACCTTGACCTTTTGAAACAGTTAAAGTAAAGTCTTGTTTTCTAGGTCCGTTAAGATGATTGACGGCAGCGAAAAACGCAATCGTCAGTTGGCTTTTGAACTTCAGAATTCGCATGTTTGTGAAAAGCGCAGTAAAAGTTATACTCTTAGTTAGTTAGGGGGTGTTTACATGACAAAACTCACACCGGCTCAGGTTTCATGCCGGGATGACTGTTTGATTTCGTATCGCGTTTACATGATGATGGGTCGTTTCATATCTCGGTTATTCGAAGGTACACTTCATGTTAATAAAATACACGTGCGATTCAAAATCGCAAACATTGCGCATGTGCTACCCGTCCCAGTCCACCGGCCGAAAGATTTCAAACCGAAACAGGTGGTCGTTTCGCGTTTACACGATGCCGCTGCGAAATTTTGAACCGGAGTGAAATTCTCGCTCCGGTACAACAACCGGGGTGATATCACGCCGGGGTGACTCGCGCCGGTATGACATTTTGTAGTTGTATCATGTTAACACTGAAATATAGAGCCATGAGAGGGAGCCGGAGTGAACTCGCGCCGGCGTGAAAGTCGCCCGAGTGTAATGTAAACACTACCTTAGTTAGCCTTCTGGTCTTTTTCGATGAGCTGTTGCTTTACAGTACACCAATAATTATACAGGATTCTCAGAGAGTTAACAGGAAGACAAAAAAAAAACAATCAATTCTTACCTTGAAAATAATATGACATTAATAAAAATGATTAATTATATCGATTAATTTTTTTACCTAAGTCACTGTCGAAAGTATAATAAACGACACCATTTGGCCAGTAGAATATAGGATTTACAACAGCATCGCGTGACATGATGTTTCCACCCAGAAGATATCGTTTCGTGTCTTCATCAATCACAATGTCTCCCTCGAAAAGAGCTGAAACCAATTGCAATCATAAAAGGGGTTAAGAAAGAAAACTGAATAGTGAACGCAGCACGAGATCGTTGAAGTTTCTGAGACAGAATCCATTAACAAATTATTAATCTTTTAACAATAACATTGTAATATGTAGTTAACAATAACATTGTAATTAGAACAAGGAAGTCTTGATTTATTGTAGACAAAATCCCAAAACAAATTAAGAGACCCATAGTTACCGTATTTCCTCGAATAAGCGTCGCGGCGCTTATTAAACTTTTCGTGTCTCCGGTCCTGCGCTTATTCGAAGGCGGCGCTTATGAACTTTTCCACTTCATGTGCGGCGCTCATTCGAGTAAATACGGTAGTCATTGTCACTTTACTACTTCTCGGTGCTCGGTGTAATAATTAATTAGGTCGTTTTCATAACATTGTGACAAGGAAAAAGGTTTTTTTTTTTTTCATACCAGGATTCTCTTCGGCCCTTGAAGTAACGTCATCTTCCACTGAAACAACAAACAGATAAAATAAATCAGCAGCCATCCCCTTTCTTACTTCAAAGTCTCCCCACGTGTTGCTGTGGGTTTATATATTTTGTAACTTTAGCTTGTTTTTCTGTAATTCTTATTTATCCACATAGTTTATTTAGTTACTTTACAATCTGCTGTAACCTATCCTCTGATCTCCGCCCGCCTCGTCTAGCTTTTGCTATTTGCGGGCGGAGATGGCAAAATGATGTGTGTGAAAATAAAGTATAGTGTGTGTGTGTGTGTGTGTGTGTGTGGCTTCAATAACGTACAACCCCTCAAGTCAAACATTAAACCAACGGTTACCTTTTACGCATTTTTCAGTTACGCAAACGGACCTCTCAGGACATCTCAACGTACAAGACTGTACGTTGCACGAACCATTTTCACGGCAAAAAAATCTCCTGTTTTCTGGTGATATTACCAAACGGTTAAGGTATTGAAAATGCCACGTTCACGACCCGTTTTCTCATTTCGGAATTCGCAAGGAAAACTCGGCGTTCACAATCCGTTAACACCAGGAAAATTTGCTGTTTACGTCACGTTTTCCAGCACACGGAAAACGTGGTTGAACAGTGCGCTTTCTCTCGTTAACCGGACATTTTACCAAACGGTTAATGTAAGGAAAATATCGCGTTCGTGGCTCGTTTTCTAACTTCGGAAAAGACAAGGACAACTTGGCATTCACCATCACCTAACAGAGGGAAAATATGCTGTTCATGTCACATTATCCAGCACATGGAAAACGGGGTTGAACAGCTCGTTCTCTCTCGTTAACCGGAAATTCTACCAAACGGTTAATGTCGTGAACGTTCCTAAATCCTTTTCCGACCTCGGGTAACACAAGGAAAACTCCCGGGAAGCGTGAAATGGTAATCATTTTTGCTGAATTTTTGACTCGAGGTGGCATGTTTTGAAAAGACGAGAAAAAAAGAGAGAGAGAGAGAGAAAGCTAACAAGTACTGCAATTGTCCGGAAAGACCGTTTCTCGGTATGCTCATCGATTAATGCATTTTTCCAGTAAATAAATTTATCATTACATTAACAGTTAGAGTCTTGAAGTCAGGAGTTCTGGCAAAAGTACATGTAGCTTGAATGCGACTTCGTCGGATTAGAGTGCTAATAAATAGGACTTGATTATTACAGTCACCAACGAAGTGCGGAAGCCATCATACGGCAGTATAAGATATTTTGCTTGCACTAGTGATGATATTACGTCAAGTCATCACGCTAACGCAATTTGCAGGTGCATGCCTTCGTACTTTAAAATTTCACTTAAAACATTTGAAAAGTTATAGAAAAGATGAACTCAACTTTTACAGCAGAATATGTAAAAAATACGCCATTAATTTGGATAGAGTTAGTCTTAAGGAAGATTAAAAATCGAGGCATAATTTACGCAGAGCTATTTTTAATTCCTCAAATAGCAGTCATAACTGCTGATGGTGAACTCGAATTTTTTAGAGACTTAAGCACAGATTTATTCCTCTCACGGAAAGTTTTAATAACAAGTTGGTTAAAACACCGTACACTATCTCATCGCACCAAATCTTGGCAGTGACTATACCCCTTGGCAGCGACGCAAAGCCTTAATTCTTCTCCAACGTAACCTTACTTCAACAAAGACTTTAAAAATACATCCCTTAAAGGGCCCCAATGTCTCAGAGATTTTTAAGTTGAATGTTGTATGATTTCGCCAGCTTAAATTTTTAAATTTCCGTTCAGTCTTAACTTAAAACTCTGCAAATAAATGGTGTTGGGGTGTATCCTTTAAATAAGTTTCAAGTACACGAGTGTGACGTGCGTCAATCAGCATATAAAATTTCCGCTTAAGGAAATTACCTAACTCATTACTATTCAGCTTTTTGATAAAAATTTCTACTGTTCTTAGCCAAAAATAAGGTAAAGTCTAAATGTGTGATAAGCCAAAGCGTATTTTCCGCCGAAGCTGATACAACAAAAGTCCTATGCAAGAACTATTTGCCAATTCGTTTCCATATATTAGTTCGGAAATAATAACTTAGTAAAACGGGAAAATGTTATGGTTGGAGGTAAATTCTTTAAGGCCAATAGAATGAAATTCACTAAAAAATGAAAAAGAAAAGGATAGTGATTAAATAGTTTTCCCTTGTAAGAGACAACATGGGAAGTTTTATGACGATTTAAATTGAAATCTCTTCGAAAGTTGGCATACTTCGAATCTACGTTCCTCGAAAGCTAAGAATAGAAAGCTTGTTATTTAACTTGCGAACCCTTTAAAAAGAGGCAAAATGGTGTGTATATAACTAACTTACCGTATTTTTTTATCAGGTTATCCACATGTTCAAAGCTGGCTCTTGGTTTGCTGTTAGCAGTTGTTAAAAAGACCAGGATTAAAAAGACTATTCGCACCATAACATCCGACCTTTCCTTTCACAAGCACTGATCAGTGATTCTGTTTTGGCGCTAATATCAAGACGTCATACTGTACCAACACTGGGTTGAGATTGCCCTCTCTTACACTCTTGTGAAAATATTTCAATCGGATGAGAAATTTCAGCTGAGCGCCGCAAATAACCCAGCTGTCGAAGGCACTGTTGTCAAAATATACCTAAAGTCGCTCTTATTTTGCTATTCAAAGGCATTTAACTGGCCCTTTTATATTCCACTAGTTTTTCCGCATTCGAGTTAAACTTTCGTATGTGTCGCATGGGACGTATTATTGTCGTTTCACACTTGACTAACTTGTAATGGGTTCCAACACAAAAGATGTGTAAATTTGAATATAGAAACCAGTGACTCATTGTCGAATGAGCATCTAGATTAAAAGTAGTTTCTTGGATTTATTTTGCTTTCTATACCGAGGTTACAATAAAATGTTTAGGAACCAAGCTAAGTTTTGGCAAATTCAGAGCACGGTCCTTCCTTTTTTGCGGTTTTTAGTTAACCATGTAAAGGATTGTTAACGTCATAAGTGGCCATTGAAATTGAACAATACACAAGACTCACACGACATCAGTGTCGTTCAAAATATCCAGAGCACTGTTTCTGTATATATTAATATATTAATTCTACGACCTTTTGAAGGAAAAGTTTTTTTTTTAAGCAGTATTAAGTATTTCCTCTGTAAATTACGTGGAAGAAAACTACAAGAGCAAAAAATATATTCTTGCGGAAGAAATTCCGTTCAACACTTTGACGTGTCGAATTTGGCATTTTAACAAAAAAGAGTATTTATACAATTTCTTATTCAGCGTAATTATGCATGGATTTTTTTAGAGGCCCTCTTCTTATAAAATGGAATATTCAGCAAAAGCTAAGTGCCACTAGAAAGTAAGAAGAATTATAATAATAAATGCACAATAAAGATTGACGTAAAGCAGAATACCTGACTTCTTGCACGAGAAACTGGGCAGTCATCAATTGTGACCCAACCAAGTTTAATTTTCTTCCCTTTACAGCAAAAAGGTCTATCGTAAACTTAATTTTACAAGTGAACTCAGAAAGGATGAAAAATGACAAAAATGATGTTTTGGTGGAACTAAATTTTATAACATAAGCTGAGAAAATCAGTGGTTTGGGGGGTTAAGGGAGTTGTAAATATAGCTTTTACACAGTTTTAAGAACAATGCGACTCTTGAGTGAGATATGTTGGTGAATATCTACAGTACGTATGTGGCCTACCTAAAACCGTCGGTGTCTTCTTTGGTTGAAGTTGGTGAATATCGGACGACATTCACGATGTACCAAACTTTGTGAAAATATCTCAGTGCGATCCCTTTAAACTTAATTATATTTTTAAAAACCGTTGAACCATGCGAAGTTTGGTACGAGATTTTAAGCATATGACACATTATTTAATTTATATCCCAATCCCTTTGTAAACCTCGTTGGTTTAAGGAACACGTGCCCAAGTTAAGTTCCTCAAGTTTTATTTTCGGTTTAAACTGGTAAAATCTGAAACATTATTCTAAAGCAAACATGCAATCAAAGTAACATTTTGCACTTGCTCCAATTGATCTGACAAAAGCTATCCGCGCCGAATATTTCTCCTTCCATCCTCTACCCTCCATTATAAACGCTTTGGTATAACACCTATTCTTCTTTTCTGCCACTGTGCTTGTATACGTTGACTTCAGTGCTCGACTTTTGTGTGTGGAAGAAGCATAACAGTTATAGAAAATTTCGAAAACGATCCATTCACTACAAATCGATCATGTCTTCTGAATCTTCAACTGGAACTAATCTGCTATCTTGGTTTTCTGATGAGCGAGGGGATGGATTAGTTTCTTGTAAACTAGATTGAAAGACTGACATAGTAATTCTTCATTTATTATTTTTGCCAAATAGCCGCCCAGTCATAGGAGGGACTCTAAGCAACTACTACGGAGGCGTGGGTCATCAGCAACGGTTTGAGTCAGTATGTGATTGTGGTAAGTGACGCGCCACATATTCAGGCTATGTTCCCGCTATACCGGATATTTTTTCGTGGCGCCATGAAAAGTTATTCGGCATGGTATAAACAGCAGCGGCCCTGGGCGGCACAAGTCGTTCACACACAATGAACATCGTGCCGGTGCGGTTGGCCGAAAGTTCAGGGCGGAAAAACGTTCCGCGCACGTTTCTGCGCATCTCTTATCGCAGGCTCAAGGCGGGCTTTTCTGACTGTATTTGTTTGTCACTGAGAGAATTCTGACTGAGACTGTATGAAATGCACGACGTGCGAACGTTTGCTCCTTGCAAAGCCTATATTATAATAATAATAATTATTATTATTATTATCATTATCATTATCATTATCATTATTATTACATCATTTATTCTATATTATTTTTTGTTTTTTTTTTCTTCACTTGAAAATTACTTTGGATTCAGAGCAATTAATGTTAAAGGAAAAACGGATCTCTGCGTCAGTCTGAAGTGGAATAGAAAGTTTTGAACATTTATAAGGAGGCAAGTATTTTTGTGATTGAGCATTCGATTAATTTGTTACTGAATTAAAACCCGCTTGTATTCTATTATTAATAGTTACAGTTACTTTTTCTAAATGCCCAGATTTATTACCTTTGCAGAACCTTCTCTTCAGTCAAAGAACCATATTGCAAACTCGTGCGAGTGAACAAACTTGTGCGCTTAAAAATTCCTTAAAAGACCAGCAAGCTTACTCGAGAGGATGTTGATCATTTCTCTGCTGCTCAAGTAATAATAGTCAGAGTGTTTTTGTTTTTTGTTGTTGTTGTTGTTGTTTTTTTTAATCACGTAGTTTTGTTTTCCGGTGCACTGTGAAAGTTTCTGTTCTTTATAAGAAATAACTTTCTGTACTAAGCAACTGAAATTGTGAAGTAGAGAACGACAACTGCTGGTACTGAATTCAAAACAATTGACTCTTTGCCCGTAAACTGCTGGAGCTGGATTTGACTGAAGCGAGCAAAGCAAACCTATAAGTGCAGTTTTCTATATTTTCTAAGAATGATTTGCTGAGTTCAAGTTGCTTTGAATGAAGACACTCACATAGACCAGTTATTAAAAATCGCGAAATGGTGAATCATGGCTTGGCTGCAAAGCTTCCAACTGATCTTTTGCTTTTAAGATCTTCAGGTAGGTTGTTTTGGTAAAGAAAATTCACTTCTTCATTGTCAGCAGGTTATAAAAGCCTTGAGCCTTATGTTTTCTCAGTGAAAATGTGTTGTTCTGCAACCTTATTTAAGTCAGCGAAATTTCTCCACACAGTCCTAGCTAGGATTTAACAAAAATTCTCTCTTAGCCGATTCCTTTACGTTGATTTGCTGAAATCTACATTCATGTAACTTACACTGTCCATTATATTCACTTTACTCCAGTATCATCAAGACGCTTGCAGGCTAGGCAAGCATTCACTGGTGAAACATGTTCCTAATCGAAGCGCTAAGCATGTTCGCTTCACCTCTATTTTTCTCGCCCCCTCCCCCTAGGGCCATAATCCCGGACGCCCACCCCTCTCGGTACATAAAACGCGCTACATCTGGACGATTTCACGGAAAAATAGGGGACTGTGAACAGTCTACGAGATAGTCGGGTCCCCTGCATGAATTGAGAAAATAAAACGGCAGGCTAGGCCTGAACATTAATTACTGACTTGTAAAGAAGTACATAAGAAAATAGCTGAGTTAAATCTTGCTTTTTCCGGGCAATTTTCGACGGTTTTGGTAGACTGCAAAACAGACGGTTTTTCCCTCAAAATCAGTAAAGAAATCGGTAATACGTGGCGTAGGAGTCTTATGCGCGCGAACCGCGCGAGCCTCACACGCCCGTAGGGCGTGTGAGGCGAGAGAGGAAAAAAGTCTCTCCGCAGTCTCGCTCTCTGTTTTCAGCCTCGTTCCACACCTTTTGTTTGACTGCTCGCGCGTATTTGAATACGCAAAAATGCGGACTGTTTTGCAGTCTACGGTTTTGTATTCATTTTATTTCATGAACTTTTATCATTGGGAGGAAGCGAGAAAAATAAAGCGACTGTAATGACACATCACTGCAGCTCGCGTTCTAGTCTGCTACACAGCCGTTTTTAGTGTCGTCACGCAACGCTCCTCCCCACTAACGGCTGCTGAAAACCGAACAACATTCCTTTCCAGTGATTAGCCAATTATAATTCAGGTCCCATTTTCTGGAAGGTGTTCGCGCCACGTTTGCGGTACTGTGACTCCTCCAATCACAGCGTTGCTTTTATCGGTGCCCCATGTGTGAATGACAGAATAATCAAAACGTTGTCGTAGTCGAGTCCTATTTTTTAGGAGATAAGCAGCAAGCAAGTCGAGCAAATTGCGATGTACAACATGGATGTGCTCATAACGTTGCCAGGTATAGTTCGGGAAAACGCTCATCGATAATTTTAAAAGGTTGCTTTTTGAATCAGTACCCTTGAGAGTTTAGTATTCACAGGAACACAGTGAGCACATCCGGCACATTTAAATTCTTCATCACATATCATTACATATGCACGTTAAATGAAGAACCAACCGATCCTGGTAAAAGTCTTCTAGGCCTATCAAACCTTTTTTCACTTGGAACTTTCTTGACCGCTTAAAACAAACTTTTTTGCAAACTAACCTTTTCGTTGCTTGAAAACACAGAGTCCGTCTAAATTCAGCGACGATTGATTGATTTATAGAAAACTGAGAAGCGTGCTCGCTTCCTAGCGCCCCGCGGCTCACGTTTGTCAAACTTCTTGTGCATGATTGGCTTGTTCGTTAGACCACAAACACAAAGGGAAAGGAATGTAGTTCGGTTTTCAGCAGCCGTTTGTGGGAGGAGCATTGCGTGACGACACTAAAAAACGGCTGTGTAGCAGACTACTCGCGTTCAGGAGGAGTGACAGGAATTTCACGCCTTTTACCATTTATTAATTAAGAAACTCCGCTCATCGATATCGCTCGTTTACAAATATCTCCTTTCAAAGCAGTGATTTTAGAGTTTCTGGGCCATTCCTCAAAAAAAATCAAAGTCAAATTTACGCGAGAATGAAAGAGGTGACGTGACGTAAAGTGTGATGAAACAGCGAGACTGAGCGAGGAACACTGTAAAAACTAATAAAAAATTGCCATACGGCCGGGAGTAAATAAATGTTTTCTACCCTTCATTGTTTCTTATATGACGTTTCAGAAACATGTTATGCAAAAAGCGTGCAAAAAGAGGGAACAATGTAGATCATACTCACATAAGACAAGACGCTCGCTAGCCGCGTGAACTGCCGACAACCAGATCCATTCAAAGTACATACTGGTCGCTGGGAAGTCATCCCATTTTTGATTCGTGGTAAAAGCAATATCTACGTGTTCAGACAGTATACTAAGTATACTTTTGGTGGATCCTAAAAAACAGCAAAATTAAGCGAAAGACCTTCTTGACCTTACCTCACTGCAGTACAACCACAACCGCAGGGCGCAATGATTTCATATGAACAAAGGACAAAGGACGGTTTGTTTCTTATCATGTGCTTAATGTCACATCACCGCAGCGCGCGAAGTCGGGATTTTAGTCGCGCGTGACATGTCGTGTTTGCGCTTTCTCAATTCATGCAGCAAACCCGACTATCTCGTAGAATGTTCACGGTCCCCTATTTTTTCGTGAGATCGTCGAGATGTAGCGCGTTTTATGTACCGAGGGGGGCGAGCGTCTGGGATTATAGCTCTAGGGGAGGGGGCGAGAAAAATAGAGGTGAAGCGACCATGCTTAGCACTTCGATTAGGAAAATGTTTCACCAGTGAATGTTTGCCGAATTTAGTTTGTTGTTGTTTTTTTTTTTGGAGGAATGGCCCAGAAACTCAATAAAATCACTGCTTTGAAAGGAGATGTTTGTAAACAAGCAATATCCATGCTAAACGTGCCTGGCATCTTCTTCGTCGCTTTTTCACCTCGACGATCATACGGAAAAATAGAGGACTGTTAACAGTCTAACTATCTCGGAGCCTGGAACACGTTAGGTTGTTCCAGGCTCCGAGATAGTCCGCTGAATTTAGAAAGCGCAAACACGAAAATAAAACGGAGGAAACTGGGGAGAGGAGGGGCGGCGGATCCTGTAATCATTTCTTTGAACTACCCGTTCCGGTATACCAGCTCCTGGTATACCCTCTGATTGGTCAGATTTCTCGCGTGAAATTTGAGAAAGATTCCAACTCATTGACATTTCAACCGTTTGACAGCCGACATTTAATTATCTCAAACGGGCCAAAAGTGGGAGGAAGAAGTTCGCGAAAGAAATGATTACAGGCTTTCTCTCCCTTCTTTTTCTTTTTTCCCGCCTCGCCAACTTTTCGCGTGCCCTTTTCTTTCGCGTGCCCTTTTCTTTCGCGTTTTCCCCACTATCTAAGAGCCTGGAACGGGCTAGGAACAGGCTAGTCCAAAATATGTGCCAGCTTCTTTTGAGTCACTAGTTCGCGACACGATGAAGGCTTAGAAATTAACTTCATGTAATTCTTACTTTGTCTCTTATTGAGTATACTAATAAATCTATTAGATCGAAGATCGGTGTTAAGTTTATAAGCGTCAGCGAAATATGAGTTCCCGACTTTTTTTTTTTCAGTAAAGTATTGATACGTTTTGTTTGAAATGTTCTCAGTTCTTTAATCCCTTTTTTATCATCGAGTCTTCCGGTTAACCTAAAAACGGCCAGTTTAAACTATGTTTGAAAACAGGTTTCCATTTCAAATGCCTTCGGCCTCGGTGGATAACACCCTCCTCGATCTGCGTAATTCTTCATATCCTACTCAGCCTCATTCATTAATTGCTAATTAAACAGTCTAGTTAAATCCTGTTTTGCATTTTACTTGTAAAAACTACATCTTAAATCCCTGATAAAACGTTATTCTTTTTAAATCACAGTTAAGATCCGGTATTTGAAAAAGGTTTGAGTACTCGTCAGTACTCTTGTTCTAAAATATGGTTTAAGTATCTGCTTAAAATATAGTTTTAATACAAAATATGTTTCAAATACAAGAATATTATATTCAAATAGATCCCAAATACATTTTTAACTCCTGTGACTATTTTGTTTTGTTTTTTGTTTGTTTGTTTGTTTGTTTGCTTTTGTTTTGTTTGTAAAATATAATAAACTACCCCAAATTGAGGTAAAATACTTTTTAAACCATTCAAATTCATTTTAACTACTTTTCAAACAGTTTCAAAATACAGTTGGTTTGGTCAGTGATTGACTTTTTTGAACAAATCACTGTACAAAGATATTTTATTTTTGTGTCCACAGTGGGGCTCCGATATCCAGAAACTTCCTTACATGAACACAATTTGCTGATGCATCTTGAAAAAATCAAACCTACGTATGTACATTTCCAGTACAATGCAAGGAAATTAAGGTCGTTAAAGTCCGTTTCACTATGAGGTATTCTTCGAGAAAATTAAATAATGAGAAGGTTATAACCACAACTTGCAACTTCTGAAGACAAATTGCTTGTACTTTCCAGGTTATGAATGGAAACATTTTATTTCTAGGCAAAAAAAGAAATATTTGAAATCCCGCCATTTTTTCAAACCTGGCCAGGGGACCTTAGCAAAAAAAGTTCACGCATGCTCATTCCTTTTTTCCGCCCGGAAGGCCGAAAGGGTTTGGTGCGCTAAACTCCAGACCAAACTTATGAATGTTAACTTCCGTCCTCGCTCCTACTTATTTACTTTCGAAACGGGCCGAATAGCTAGGTGTTCACAAAGCACCAAATAATGGCACAAAACCCATATCCGATATGTGACGCTCCACTGAAGTTCCATATCTGCGCGGTGCAGCTTCACTCTGTTACAGAAATGGCGCCCCGGCGCCACAACCGTTCTTGTCTGTGAACAGAAGGCCTTTGTAGTATGATTTTCGTGGCGGCGCAAAAGCTGCCCGGCCCCTGATGTGAACAAGCCTCAGTGACTGTTTATTATGTTCCCGGGGAGGAAAGGTAGGGGCATTAGCTTTGGAGCGCAGGGATAATAATTTTAAGGGGAGTAAGAGCTTAAACGCACAATAAACTAAAAAATAGATCTTTAAAAGAATGTAATTAATAATCAGGGTCTAAAAAACAGGCATAAAATTCTCGCACTACTACTGGCTAAGACGTGTCTAATATTACAAATGATAAGGTCAAGACTCGAATATTATTATTTTATTTTAATTTTTTTTGGATCACTGAATGGCACAAGTATAGAAGTCACAATATGGTATACCTTCACCTATTTAGTGTATTTCAGATAAGATACACAATAATTAGGTTTGCAATATTTTTCTAGTGTCTGTTAAGATTGGCAAGATTGGTTCCTTCTGTATCATTGTTGTGTTTCTCTCGTTAAGGTATCATTACGTCCTGTTTTTCTAAGAAAAGCTACATTTAAAAACTGTCAAGTTAAGTCACGACGGTCCTTATGTAATGAAATAAGTAATTTCGAGGCATCAAAAAAGCGAGGATCACAGTTTTCTTGTTTTTTCTTTGCATCACACTTAATCACAAACTGCTTTTCCTAGTGCGTTACCCGGTCAGAAATTTGGTTGTAAGTCGTCATGCATTAATAAAAATTGATCATCTAGCCTTGTTTGGAAAGGTGTTTATCGGTCTATACACATACCAAGGAAGAAGAGTAGAAACCGGCGCTAGTAGACTAAAAATGAGCATAGATCCAACGGAATGTCTTAACTGGCTTGCTTTGCTATAAACAGGTTATCTAATTCACTGATTTATTTTTTATGTTCCAAAATTCTACCTTTGATTTGTCGTGAAAAAAAAGTGGACGGTATATCTTCAGTTGATGTCCTCGAGTTAGGTTAGTCACTTCAAACTCAATATACCGTTGGTCAGCACAATCACCTCACCATTTTCAACTCGCGTTTCCTCCCCCAGTGGAAAGCAACAGAAATCTTTGATTTTTCCATTTTCCGTGATGATGGAGCACGGTTTGCTTCCCACCCTTCCGAGAAAAACCGATCCTTCAGCCCCTCTAACTCCGACGATTACAGAATTAGGTGGTATAAGGTCGCCTCTTGATGCTCGAATCCATTGATGACCTGTGTCACGCAACAGCTCGCCACTTTCCTCGTTTTTGCTTTCTCCTGGAATCCAGAAGCTACATTGACCATTCATGGAAGCAACAGGGCATGGTATAGCTAGGATTGAACGACCAACATAGTACTCAAAGCCGTTCGTCGCACTGCTGCCAGCTTTAACGATCCCGTCGGGGACTGCGTCTCCCTTCTTGGCTGAAATCCAAACTGGCTCAGGATTCGCCTGGATAAGATAGAAAGCTCCCAAACTGCTCGTCTGTTTTACAAACAAGCATCCAAAGTTGACATAATCAACTTTATAGTCCATAATCCACAACTTGGATCGCGCATAGAGAGAAGCCCACATTGCGGATGAATCATCTACGGGTCCAATGGTAAAAGACATGGTCTTTTGTGGAGGAATGATACAAAAATGTATGCTTATTAAGTACGAATTTAAACTGCTGGAGTTTGCCTGAGACTCTTGCTCGCCCTTGGACAATTCTTCTACTCGACTGACAAAGACGTTTGCAGTTTCGAACACTCTGATTGTTTCCCTTCGTAGGCGGAAGTACACGTTCTCGTCAGCTTGATTTGTAACGTAAATGTTGTACATGGTGTAACCTGCGAATTCAACATAGATGTGAAGCAAGGTATGTTAATGGAGTAACTAAATATTTGTTTCTGATTATTCAAACAAGCTTCGGGTCGGTCTGGAACAAAATAACTATCGCTTTAAGTTTGATGGGCAAATTCAGGTCGGTACAATAGACCATTTCTTGATACGAGCATCATTGGTGAAGTAGTCAGTAGTACAGCAAAGTAAGATAACCAGATTTCAAACAACTGTTCATAAACCTACCTCTAGGACTTTTACCTTTTACTCTGTCCTCAGTAGAATTGTACGCTGGGCCGCTCACAGAATGACTGTCAGAGACACTGCTTGTAATAAGAACACGTTTTAATGTCGACGAGACTGAACAGACGGAAACCCGTGAGTATTTGCAATCGCACAACTCGATTCCAGGCCCTTATCTACCACGCAGGCTGCTACGAGGATCGAGGAGCACTTTGTCACTCAATATATTTTCGGCAAAAGTTCGCTGTCCGCAATCGATGACACACGACGTCAGCTGAAGCCGTAACTAATTGGATAGCAGCAATAAATACACGGTAGTAAAACAAATATGAGAAACTGAAAAAAAAGGAACTAGCTTCATCAAAAAGATTATACATCACCTGTGAAAAAATTAAAGATTTCCTCTATTAAATTTTTGCAAGAATAGGGACCCTTAACGAAGATCCAAAGGCGACCGTAAGCGGGATGTGACATTAACAAGGCAATAACTTATAATTAGTGAGCAAGACAACAACAACCCTAATCTTGTACCCAGATCTCCCACGGCCAGTGTAAAACAGTGAAATCTGGATACGAGATTACAACGACCCTGCAAGCGCACATCAGAGTTTTTTTGTGTATTTATTTGCCGTCATACTTACAGTACCTGAAGGGAATACTTCCTAGCGCTAGTTTAAAATCAACTGTATGGACTGTATCTTTCAATTCCACTAAATGCGTTAATTCTCTCTCACGGTTCATTCAATGTTGATTCCGTTCTAAACTATAGCTCTCACATCAATAACTTACACTTGACAAAAAGAAACACAATGATTCTGCTGTTAATTCTTGGCTCTAACAGAATTATAATACGTAGCTCTCAATCTACTCAAAAAATTGTTTTTAATTATTTGTTCCAGTCCCGTAATTCAGTACTTAATATATATAATCTACGCAACCTGTAAGTAAACGCCACGCAGTGACGTAAACTAGCGTTAAGTAATAAAGAATACAGTCAATTGATTATAATCTGATAGCGCACAACCTATGATGATACACTTTGCTCAGCTTCGACCTAGTTTTCCAACTTTTAGTAACTACTCAGGTAAAAAAAAAAAAATACGCAAGAGTTTTAAAGGACTCAGTTTTTCAATTGGCTTCGCCGTTGCCGGATCGTAAGCTGGGGCCCGTTTCTCGAAAGTCCCGGTAACTTAACGGGCCCGGAATCATATTTTTAAATCAAAGTCTCAAGAAAAGTAGGGTGTGTTCTGACCTCTAAAGAAGTCCATTTTGTTTCGTTAGCTAATAACTCTACTGTATCAATTTCCAAACTTTTTAAACTCCCTTCTAAAATGGAAAACAAAACAGCTTAACGGGCCCGGTAATTACCGGGAGCTTCGAGAAACTGGCCCCTGACCCCTAATATAAAATAACGAAAAAACAAGCGACAAGGCCATTCGACTCTAAAATTCAATGCAATAAAATAGCTGTAAAGCTACAGAAAAAAAAAAAAACAAAAAAAACTATCTACACCCTTCAAAAAGTAAGACGTCGACAAGTGTCTTACAACTTTTACTCTTTGTCAACCGCGCTCTCCATAAAACTTCCAGTAGCTCAGTGGTTAGAACATCCGAACTAGAACTCGGAGGGTCGTGTGTTCATTTCTCACATAGAGTTTGAGCGATTTTTTCTGGGCTTTTTGGTGTCAGAATTCTGCTTCTTCCAAATGATATTATATGCTCAGATGGAGATCAAAACTTTTTTTCGACAGAAAAAATCAGACTTAAAACAAAATGAATCCTCGTAAACTTAAGTATGGACCCATTTTAAATGAAGTTCTTTGCCAGTTCGAGTGAACGTTTCCAATATGTAGACTACCAGAAAAATTGAGGTCAGTTAACCGTGAATTGGACACGGGTGCGTTCCACAGATGGATTCGTTGTGTTTAGTAAAAGTGTTAAGAAATAATAATCTTTGTCAAAACAATCGGCTCTCTGACTACCAAATTGGGACAGGAAATGAGTACAGTTCGTATCTGATTCGAAATCAGTGTGTACGCAAATTGAAATACCGCCAAAAGCCGCATAGAAAAAGTTTGATTTCAAGACACCTGATGGACCTTTTCTTCATCATTCAACTTCAATATTTTTCAAAAAATGCTCATATCTGATTTCTTAATCAAAAATTGAATCTTAATGTATAATTTTCAATTTAACCGAATTAACAAAAACAGGCTAATGGCGGTCTCACTTTGTCTAATCACTTTCTTACGGATCCCTCAGACTTTTGTAATTAAATCTCCATAGGTTAATATGATGTCAAAACATAACCTTGTTCTTCTTACTTTACTTAGAAAGACAGCACAGGTCCTTTTTGCAATCGATGGGTTCGTACTGAGTCGTCAAGAAAGCTTCCTTCTATGACACTGCTGACCGTATCAAAAATAGACATCGATCAGTACTTGACAGAAAGCTGAGAACAAACATTTTCAGTTTTGTATCTGAGTATTAATGGCCCATTTTTAATTTGACATTTGTTCAAGCCAAGATGTTATGAAGAATTAAGTGTTTTTAGCGGGCCTGGAAAATCTTTTTGTTTACAAATTAATTGAAAAAAAAGGGTATTTACAACAACAAAGATGTCCGCCTAATTTTGGGCCTGTGAGATACTACAATTAAAATTCTTTTCAAATATCACTTTGTTACTTGGTACCAGACGTAATTTACGTAGGAAGCTAAAATGTTTTTCTTTACAATTCTAAACTTGCGTCAAAGCTTCTAAAAGCCCTGCCAACGATTGATGTCGGGGAGAACGTTCTGATTTAAAAGAAAAACGTTTTGCAGAGGTTAAAACAACTGGAAGAAGGAAATGTTTTGTTTCTTGTTTTGTCTCGTGGCGCTTGGGATTTGTGCCGTGTCGCCTGCAGATCAGAATGAACAATGTAAGTCAAATATTTTGTTTGAAAAACGTACTAGCGAGAATTGAAGATTACACACTGAAATATCAAATTTAAAACTGATTCTCTAAAGGAGATTGTGTTTTCACCCCCTTTTTGATGAATAAGAAATTTTAAGGCTGTAAACAAAGTTAAGGTTTCAAAACCGAGATTGTATCAGCAATACTTGGTTGATAAAAACTGCTTTCACTTACCTTTTGATTTCTACGTCTTTTAAACTGGAGCAGCAGTTGACAGTTATGTAGAAGAAAATATTAAAGTGGAATGCTCCTTACACTCAAGATTTAAAACTTTTTTAATAGTGTTACTATATTTCCTCTCATCTTAATAGAAAACAAAAAGAAATAGCAAGAAGCAAAAAAGAAACATAAAAGATGAAAAGGAGACATTGAATTTAATACTTCTTGCCAGTCGAGAGAGTACAAGATATTGTTAATTTGAGAGATGATTATGTAGACTGCCATTTGATACTGGTTTCAAAGGACTGGAATATCACCCAACTTTAAAAAGCGCAAATCTCCTTTATCTCAATTAATGCTCTATCGGCTGTAACTCTAGCCTTATTGCCATACTCAAGGAGAAAAATAAGCCCAACCGAAATTCTCGAAAATTTCGGTCAAAAACTGAATGCCGCGGAAAGAACGAACTGAAACCTTTGGCAGAAAAAGATCTCCTTATAAAATCAAAGTGCAATGCTGAAAACAAAAAGAAATAGCGAGATGTTTTTGGAGTCTTTTCTGTCAAGAGTCTTGACATAAAAGCTAACGGCCGACCATTGACCATTCCCCTCTTCATTTCCAAAATTTGAGTCATCAGCGTAATTTCAGCCCGATACGTAAGAGATAACCGTCGTTAGCTGCTAGGGGAGTTGTTAAGTGCATCGCTGGAAGGAGGATGAAACGGAATTGGGCCCGTACAGTCTGATTGACTCAACTTCCTCGATGTAGTTAGAATTTTGTACATTAAGCTTTTGTTTCCCCCGCTAAATTGCTGCACCTTCATGTTCAGTTTTTTTCTACTAAAATGCCCCGGGTCTCCCTTCAACAGGCAATTCAATTAACTTCAAAACATATAGTGGTATACACTGTAACAGCAACGTGCACAGGTTAATGCTTTTTATACAGTAAAAGATAATTCTCTAAAAGGCTACATTGGGTTGATTTTATTTAATTTGTACTTTCTACTTAAGCTAGTGTCCTTTTTCTCTACTGTATCGTTTTTCTAATTCTTATTTTATCTAAAAAAACCCGTTTTTATGTACTTTACTTCAATTACTTCAATGCTCGAAAATGAAACAATGTGCTTAAGCTCTTGGGGACTTATTTTAACATGGCGCGCAAGATTTCATCCAAAGAGTTGAATTAATATTTCCGAACGGTTCGTCACAGCCAAGCGTAAAAAAATAATTTTTGGCGCGCAATTATTGATGGTCACATTTGAGAATCCGACGCTCAGACGTATTACATGCAGTTATACCACACCTACTAAACGATATAACACAACTTTACCCTTTGGAGTACCCGTTCATACCTCTTTTAGGTACATGAAATAGCTGAACATTTATTCTACAAACACGGGGAGCTGTTCTGGACAGGACTGATTGCAATGTGGTACAGGTTAAACACAGTGGTGGTTCCAGGGGAGGGGCCCGAGGCCCCCCCCCCCCCCCCCCCCCCCTCCCCTTATTTTTAGACAAAACTGAGGCCGTAAGGGTCGAAAAAAAATTCTTTTGAGACTGCCCCCCTCCCTCTTTTCTCAGGTTCTGGATGACTGCCCCAAAACTTCCCCCTTCCCCCCCCCCCCCCCCCCTTATCTGAAAGTCTGGATCCGCCAATGAAACATCATGGGGTAATATGTTAGTGGTACAAGACTGATGTAAACACCGTATATATATCACTGATATAAACTGATATTAAAGCCTTCATAAGCCAATGAATTAAATCGACTGATGTAACCTAGTTCATGTCAATGTCAAAAGCTTAATCAATAAAGACAAATGCATTTACGTCGGTTGCCGTGGTAGCATTTAAAATTACAATAGTCTGCATGAAATCATCGGTAATAATAGTGTAAATCAAAAAGATTAATTACAGGAAAGGATCAGGATCAGGTGGCATCGAAATAAGCTGGGTATAAAGTTAGTTTAAAGTCTTCCAGTCAACAGTTAGCCCTCTAACTTCCTATCCCCTGTTTCTTTTCATAACAAAGCCCTCTTACTTGGACCGGCATCCTCACGTATCCGAATATTTACGAAAACAAGTTTTCTCCGTTTTAGCTGGCTTTCCGTCCACAGGTACTTAACGGCGTTTTGGCTCCAAAAAACACAAGTTTTCGAAAACGGTTCCCAGTCTAGAGAGCTGTAAAAACGCTCTTTCTAGGTCCGACATTCTCACGTTTCCGAGTATTTAAATTGCAAACAGACATTCTTCTCCGTTTTAGCTTTCCGTCCACAGGCACATAACGGCGTTTGGACTCCATAACACACAATTTTTCGCAACCGGTCCCTCAGCTAGAGAGTTTTAAAAGCGCGAGCTTGTCGTTCACAATTCAGGGGCACCCAAAGAGAATATAGTTCAGAACCACTTAAACATAGCATTGTTAAACGTGTTTTAGTATTTAAACGGTGGATACGGGCATACTTTTATCCCCTATAAATTTTTCATCTGTTCGGATTTCGTAGCTGAAAGTCTAGTGATCCGAAAATTATAGGGATAATAATAGTGAATTACACATTAAAGGATCAGGATTAGGTGGCAGCGAAATAAGCTGGGTATAAAGTTAGTTTAAAGTATTCCAGTCAACAGTTAGCCCTCTAGCTTCCTATCCCCTGTTTCTTTTCATAACAAAGCCCTCTTACTTAGCCTTGTTAAACGTGTTTTAGTATTTAAACGGTGGATACGGGCATACTTTTATCCCCTATAAATTTTTCATCTATTCGGATTTCGTAGCTGAAAGTCTAGTGATCCGAAAATTATAGGGATAATAATAGTGAATCAAAAAGATTAATTACACATTAAAGGATCAGGATTAGGTGGCAGCGAAATAAGCTGGGGCACCCAAAGAGAATATAGTTCAGAACCACTTAAACATAGCATTGTTAAGCGTGTTTTAGTATTTAAACGGTGGATACGGGCATACTTTTATCCCCTATAAATTTTTCATCTGTTCGGATTTCGTAGCTGAAAGTCTAGTGATCCGAACATTATAGGGATCAAAAGTTACCTGTTCGAAAATTTCAGCCAGAAAAAAGGCTCCTGAAAATTCTAGGTGACCTTTTTTAGGGTAAAAATCCGTTGAAAATGGGCAATTTTACCATTTTTTAGATGTTCGAAAATCCTAGGAGAGGCAGGCAAGCAAGAAATTTTACAACAAATGTTCCGAAAATTCTAGATCTCAAATCGTCTTCCGAACAGATATTTTCCCGAATTGTCGTTGGGTGCCCCTGACAATTGGGCAGCGAATACAAGGTTTTCGAATCCGACGATGTCAAACAGTCATACGATAAACATTGCGCATGCTATTTTATAGACTATGCGATATTACCATCGTTTTTTACCATGTACAAAATATCAAATTATCAAATACAGCTGCATGACTCGCAAAAATATTCCACGATGCTACACACTAAACTCGTTCAATAATATATATATTTTTAGATGATCAAGGTTGTCTGGTGTCAACGTGAGATCTCACTTGGCATATTTATTACTATTTAGTTTCGTATCACACGGCATGTGCGGCACTCCTCAGGTAAAATTGTCAAAAAAAGTTCATTACAACATACGCTACAACATTCGCTACCACTGCAAACGAGCGCGCAGAATTTGAATCAAAAAACTATTGCGTGACATATTTTCAGATGTATTTATAGGACGTCTATTTATACTGATTTAACCCTTTAAACCCTAAGAGTCATCAGCATCAAATTTCTCCTTGTAATATCTATGCTTCGTAAAACAGAGTGGTCGTGAGAATTACGGACATGATCACACAAGATGAATTTGCTTGATAATTTATCACCTTCTCCCCACCATTTCTGTAGAAAATGAACAGGGGCAACAAATGAGAACTCAAAATTTGATCTTAGGATTTAAAGGGTTAAAGGCATCTTACTATCTTAAGTATTGTTTTTCCTTTTAGTATTCTGCGGTGATGTTTTGAATGCTGAATGTGGGATCTGTGAAACATGGAAAAGAGAGGGTAAATGCAAAACACGCTGTGCAGAAACTTTATGTCTGGCGACCTGTGAACACTGCAAACAAGGTGAGTTTACAAATTACGAATAGCTCTATTTTGAATTGCCTATTTTATCGCTAGCTACCTGTACTATCTGACACAGACTTGAGCGAGATTCTGAGAGAAGAGATGTTCGCCTTTTAGTAGACAATTTTTTTTAATATCGTTTCCTAAGCCGCAAAATAAATTTGTCTCATCCTCGAACAGATAAGATACTGAGCTTATCAGTGGAGCTACCTTGCGAGCAGAGGCCCTTCGATCTTCCTAGATAATTAAGTCGCGAAGAGGAAGAGACTGTGTCAAAAATTAATATTTAATTGTTAATGGAAGCGAGGCCGAGCAAGGCTCGGTTACATTTGAATTTAGCGCATGTTCAACAGGGAAAGTCAAGGCGGCTGGCAGAGGTCCCTTCCTCTTCCCGACTTATCTAAGAAGATCGAAGGGCCTCTGCTCGCAGGGTACAGTGGAGCTCGAATTCATTAAATCATACTGAAATACATATTTAAAAAGCCGAGGACAAAGGAGAGATCCGTGTAGAACTCCTCCTAATAATCATTATAAAAAAAGCAGTAAAGCAAAACTTGCATCTGTAGAGAGTGTAATGCTCACGCATGTATAACCTAGCAAGGTACTTGTATATATAAAAATGTTTAAGAAATACTTGATTGATGTGTAAAGTGATGTTTGTCACGCAAGTGTGTTTGAAAATCGTGAAACCTTGTCGTGCATGGATACTATATCCAATGAGCTACTGAGAGGCTCAGTTGGAGAAGCTGGTATTTGCGCATGCGAGGTTAAATTTCAAATTCAAGGAGGCCATGCCAAGGGGCGTGTTTCACATTTTTGGTTAAAACTGAGCTGAAATTATGGCTGAGTATTATTAGTCATTTTTTATCAAACTCCGATCCATAAGGGACGGACCATTAGAAAAGTTATGGTTGGGGTGGGGAATTTTCGAGCGTCAGGAATTTTTTTTCGTTTTCAGATTCCATGGATGAATTTTTTTTAGGCCATGACATGAATATTTTTTAGGGTTGATTGGCGTACATGAATTTTTTTTCATTTAATTTTCCCTTGCGCGAATATTTTCTTTGTACTTCGCCCGCCCCCCCACCCCCCCCCCCCCCATAAGTTTTCTAATGGTCCGTCCCTAAAGGAACTATAACAAATTGATATATTATACGCATAATTGATGAATAATAAGTTTTTAGTCTTTTTTTGGCTAAAAGGGACTCAAATCCATCTTCCTTCTGGGCTTCGACAGCTAGAAACATTAACGCCTATAGGTAACGTTAAATTAGTACAGTATTTTTAAATAGATTTATAATTATATACTGAAACCATTATTTCGAGGATCTCTTTGGTTCCAGCGTCAATTTTGGCTCCTTTAAAACACCTATTAGTACGTACAGTAACCAGTTATCACCTGGCTCCCTTTTCTTCACAGATGATAAGCGCACAGTTCTTGACGTGCGTTACAAAGGTTGCTACCGTGATGGATTTCGAAGTGACTTCGAAAAGATGATTCCAATGAAACGCGAATATCTTGGAGTGCGATCATGTACGGAAGAGTGTCATTTACAGGGTTATCCTTATGCGGCGGTCCAAGACGCAAGGTTTTGTATGTGCTCGCGGCAATTTGGAAGGTACGGAGCCGCTGAGGATGAAAGCCAATGCATGACGCAGTGTATCGCTGGATCCGAAAACGAGCGATGCGGTGGGCCTTGGAAGAATGCTGTGTACGAAATAGGTGAGTTAATAGGCCATCTTCACGATGACGCCATTTGACTAAAACTATCAGAATTCATTTCGTTTTTCACTTCTTAATTTCATTGGTCAGTCCCCCCCACTAAACTTAATAAACCCAACACTATTTACCCAAGAAAAAAGAAACAAACTGAGGGTTTCAACTTTGAGGTGAAACTTCCCAATGTCAAGTTTTTCATGGAAGACAAACACAAGACGATGCTATTGATGACAGTGGTGTGGTAGTGGTGGTAAGCTTGAAGCCTGACCGCAGGAGTGGTATTCCATGGCTCAGGCCGATTTAATTTATTGCAATTTACCTTTGATTCAAGTTTATGTTGTGAAGAAATTGATGGATCGTTTCTCTCAAAAAATTGAAACAAAATCCCGAAATTCCGATGGTGATGTGTGATAGCTAGCAACCACGATATGCATGATGTGCAAATCAGTAAACTATTTATCAAGCTCCAAAATATCTTAATATTAAAAGCATTTTATTCGGAACAAGCAAAGCCAAATGTTAAATGAAATTCATCCAAAGATTAAAAATAATTGAGGACACACCTGTCCTTTACACGACCATGCAATTTCGCAACTGATTCGACACATTGCCAAAACTATGATATTGTTTTTTGTTACCTTTCCGCTTTTCTCTCCGACAGCTTCGCGAGAACTGCAGAGCGGTGGCGTGAGGCTGAATGACCTGTCGGAAAAGCTTCTCCGCGCCTTAGAAAAGAAAGACCAACCACAACCACAGGCCCAGTTCACTGGCGTATTATCAGATCAACTTGACCGGCTGAGAAAGAGAAATCGAGATTACAACCCCTACTAGCTAGGGGGGAGTATATTGTAGTTGACAGAATATCTTGTTTTTGTCTTTTTTGAGAATAAATGGACAGTTTAATTTTAATTGTGATGGGAAGGGTGCAGGGGGTTAAATGTTATGAGTAATAGGATATTTTTCGTTTTGAAAACTTGAGGGATTCGCATTCTCCGCCAACTTTCCGTTATAATTGTTTTTGAAGTACATTACGGTATTTTTCTTGAACGCACTTTGAAAGCTGTTTTGTCGTGGAAATTATTCAAAATTGTCTACTCATGATTGATATTTTTCTTGGGAAAGAACGGAATGATTAGCATCGTTGAGATAAAGAAAGAAACAACAACAAAATGCAAATCAAATTAACTTTTTTAAATATTCTTCTAAAAATCAGCGACTGTGTCCCAGTATTTATTGTAAAGGTCAACGATGGTCTTGAGTTAAAACCTTATATAGTACGGTAGATAAAGATGTTGTCTGTATTTGGGCAGGAAATAAATAAACGTTTTGTTTTCTCAGTTTATGATTTTATGTGAGTAAAATAAACTAAATAACCAATCAAACAAGTGGCCTAGGTCCAACAAGAGCACGGAAGCGTATAACTTGTAAGTAAACGCAATGCATTGTCACTATACTAGGGAATGGCTGGGTGCTAAAATACTGTGAAAAAGAAAGAATTGATTGTCACGTTACATTACATTATTTTAAAGTAATGCCTGAAAGGACTGTGGTTTCCCTAACGTATGTCGCCCTTAAACCAACCTTCTAAAGCATAAACCCGGTGGCACGAGAGAGTTACCCCTAAAGTAAACAGATTCGGTTTTTCAACCCACAAATTTTGATAGTCACATGACCTTATGTCCGATCGCCCCGTCCATCCGAAAAGTGTTGTTACTGACTGTAAGGGCGGTCATGATTAAACTGTCATGAACTGAGTTAATTTTAAAAGCCTTTTTTGGCGGTTTTCTTGGTAGAACTACCTTGCTTTCGGAAAAGGGTTGTGTGTTGCTGAGTGGTGACCGATATCTTATCTCTCTAAAAGAATCAGCTGCAGTTAAAACTGCTGAGTCCAAAGGTTTGTACACCGTAATCTCAGTGGGATTGAATGCTGGAATAGCAGGGTGGGTAGGGATAACAGCTAGCTAAAAAGTGATGATTAGACGTGACTAGCCATCCTAAAACTGACTTGCTTCCAAACAAAACATAACAGTATTTTTGTCATCCATATTTTATTCCTGAGTTATCATGAACATCCAGTAATAATAAAATTTCCCCAATCCCTATATTTCTCACCTAAAGAAGAACGCGGTCTCGTTTAAACTTGTGACCAATAGCATTACATTGCCAGCTCAATCTGGAAAAAAATGAGGGAAGAAATAAATGGAATAGTAGTAAACAGAGCAACATAAAGAAGTATCGAAACCATTTTCAATTCATTTTACCACCTTAACCCTCGAACGTGCAATGAGAGGGGGGAGGGAGGCTACCCTAAGGTTTTCCTGATTTTTTTTCTAGACGATCAAACATCAGCACCTGACGTTTTATGTAGCTGTTTGTTTATCCTTCGCGTGCATTTTGAGACAAGTTTATTGATAGTCAGTTACTATGGTTACGAGATACGACGTCATAAGTAGCAGGCGGCCAAGCCGTGTATGAGTGAAAATGCTCGTTGTGGATGAAATAATGCAAAGTAATTATTTATGTATTGTTTTACATGTTAAGCGCAAAAAAGTTACAATTCTCACTGTTTTTACCTGATTTCTAATTCTTGATAAAATCCAAGATGGCCACGGTGTTTGGTGACGTCACAGACCTCCAGCAGCGCCACCACCCATAAAATATACTTCATCGTGATAAGAAGATCAAAGGCTTTCCACTAAAGGCAAAATCATTTCGAAGTATTACAACATATCAAAACCCCTAACCGGTGCCTCCGGTTATGGGCTTAGAAAGAGTGTGGTGACGTGATTCACCTTGAGTTACTATTTGAGCCTCTCTTTAGGTACCTGAGGGCGTCGTTTTTGTCGCGCGTTTTCCTTCTTTTAAATCATCATTTTTTTTAGAGAAATCGTTGCAGCATATCAAGAATTGTTTTGAGAGGTAACGTTACTAGCGAGCTTGAGTACGTTTACAACAGAAACAAGACGCAAAGTTCAAACCGTTTTTATCTTCTTGAAGTTTGTCCATCCGTACCTACTTTTGCATTCACTGTGTTATTAATAATGACTTTAGTTAATACATGGACTACCGATGGGTCTAGTACGGTGACCGGAAGTAATTTTTGTTCATCCACCCACCGGTGCCTCAGGTAGGGAGTTTAAGACACCGCGACGGCTAGGGCGGTAAAATCGTACCTTCAAAAAGTGAATTCGCGTTCTTTCCACCTTTATCGCAATTATACCAAATCGCCTACTTTGACAAATGTTGGGGACCTCTCCTGAAGCTGAAGTGGTGCAACGACCTTCGCAGTAAAGAAATATACCAAAGAAATTACCAAAAAAAAGTGATCCAAGGGCAAATTCAGGATTTGCTTCTGTTAACCAGCCCTGCTATTTACACCACTTAGCCCCGTGAAAACTGAGGCAACATGGTTGGCCAACAACTCCCAACATTGTTGGATGTTAAGCCCCGTGCAAACGGACGCGCAACATTGTTGGCCACCCATGGGCGTTCCTAGGTATTTTTTGTTTGTAAGCCTTGGTGGAGCATATTGAGGGGAGATACAATATGGGCGCGATAGCGCCCATAAGGAGAGCCCAAGGCGCGACATGCTATGGGGGTCAGGGGACATGCCCTCCCGGAAAATTTAGAAAAGTAAAGTACTCTGAGATGTAATCTGGTGCAATGTGGGCGCTTAGATTAATTGGCAAATGCCAGGACTCTATGTCGAACAAGAAATAATGGAATATTTAACAAAATGCAGCCAGTTGCGGTTGTGGTCAACAATGGCAACAATGTAATTTTACCTGACTAGCGACAAATTAGTGGCAAACATATCTTAAGTCTTAATGGAACTCAAAGAAAATCGAAAGTTAGACGTCTGTTCTTTTTTGCGTAAAATTCGCGAATCACGGCCTCTACATCAACGGGTATGTCTCTGTAAACATGCGTCAGGACAAGTGCTGCGAGTCGCTCTGTTTTCATCGTGGAACGTAAGTACAACGTGCTAAAAGATCGTTAGGGGGTAGCAGTTGACACTGACATTGTGGATGGTAATAATTGTGACCAAGTTGGGATAAAGGTCCGGATTAGCGTGTTGGAGGCTGTCTCTGTGAGCGTCACTGGTTTTTCATCAGCTGAATGAGACTACTTTGTTTGCCATCTTAAAATTTCATTGTCAAAGTCTCTCTTCTCTGAGAGATCGGTTTTGTAAGTTGCATAAAGCTTATCTTGTACTCCGCTGTTGAAAGCATTCAGCTTTGCTGGAACAAGATAATGTCCTAAGAAACGATTCACTTGTGACAGAAGTCCGTCATTCAGTTCTTGTAAGAGGTGATCGACCAAAGGAAAATACACGGCTCCTTGCCAGTACATCTCCTTTGAAAAAGTTTATATCATATCGTCCGAATCACTTGTAAGCCAGTGCTTATTTGCTTAAGGGCAGGTACGTCCTGCCGACAACTTCCAGCATTGTTGATTGTTACATGTTGCGTCCGTTTGCACACCCTGTTGCACGTTTTTGCGTGTCGCTGGGAGTTGTTGCGCAAAGTTTGAAACGGGTTAAACGTTTAATATAATTAGCTATGCGCAAACGGACGCAACAACTCCCCACATTGTTGGGCCAACAATGTATTTACAACTAATCAATATATTTGAAAGAGAATGTACATTAAACAAAGTGACTCTTTTCATATTTCAATCTGAAATTCGCTACCCTGGAAAATAAGCAGTTTCTTGGCTTTTAACTGAAAAACAGCGATATGAAACATATTTTGCTGCTGTGTTAGCTGTAAGAATTGTATCGTCACTAGGCTGTATGCTTCATTCAGTCGGCTGCAAGTTACTCGGTGAGATGCATTTTTTATACTCCCTTTTAAATCGCTTATGATTTACCTCCGGTTTTAAGATGTATGGTTTGTCTTCACGTTACAAATTTGTGCACTAGAGTAAATAAGAAATTTCAAGTTATAAAACGATTTAGAAAGTTGACGATAGGACAAACCAGGTTAAAGCTACATAATACATTTATACAGCCTGTTTTTCGTTATTGTAGCGATGTGTGGCATTTTGTAGTGCGTGCAACAGAGACAAATTAGAGCAGTTAAATAGGCAAGTACTTAACGTTTACGTAGTGTTAAGCGATCCACCCAGCATTTATGAGGATCTACTTACCAAACTTAATACGACCACCCTAGAGGCAGGACGGGTGCAAAGCATGATGACGACATTGTACAAATGTTTACACGAAATGGCCCCGCCTTACCTTAGATCGTACATTCAAGAGCGTCGAGTATATCAAATTATAATTTGAGAGGCTATGACATGCTGGAAATACCGCATGTTAGGCTAGCACCTATGGTTTACGATCTATTAGATATTATGCTACTCATGCCTGGAATGGCTTACTGATGATATCAGAAAGTCTGACGCTTGCAACTCTTAAACGAAATATCAGAAACGCAATATCATAGACTATATATATTAAGAGTTGTGTGCGTGTGTTCTTTTGTTTTTATATTTTTTGTCTTTTCGGTTTTTTATTATGATACTATAAATAATTATTTATCGGTTCTTGTTTATGTAGTTCGGAGATACTAACACTATGTGCTACACTAGAACCCGAAATAAAATGAAGTTATGAATGAATGAATGAATGAACAAACTCCTCCTACGAAATTTGTTAGCTTTTTGTACCTCTATCATTGATTGTAGGTTAGTTATTCACGTTCAAATTCAACGTGGCAAATTTTGGCTGTGTATTAACTTTATTTCAAAGTCAAGACAAAGGTAATTGCTGCTCGTGAAGGTTTTTTAACAAGAAGAGACAACTTTCCCACTGAGACACTAATTTAGTAATCATTTCTGAGAAGTCAAAGGTGGGATTCATTTCAACGTAAAATGACTAATACAGTACAATACAATACAGCACATTTTATTAATTCTCCCAATTTACTTTTTCAGAATTAATTTACAAGGTTATTCACTACGTATAATGTGCGAAATAAATAAAAATTACATTTATAAAAGACAATTAAATTTTAAATGCTAAAACTACAATAATAAAAAGTTAAAAAGCTAATAGACAATTAATTACAAAGATCAACAATACGAGTGAGTTTCTGAGCGTTTTATAAACTTAGTACTTAAGTGGGTGGGCACAAGACCATTTATCGAGACATTTAAAGATCATAGTTACATCACGTAAGCATAGTAGCTCTTCGATGGTTAGCAAACCAAGTTCATGTAAGACTGGTGTAATGTGGTCAAACTTTTGTGTGTTAGAAAGTATTCGGCCGGCAAAGTTTTACATAAGTTGTAGTTTATGGATGTTTTCTTTAGAAGTTCCAGACTATACGGTCGAGCAGTAGAACAGTTTGCTAAATACTAGGGAATTTAGGATTATGTACATGTACAGTACATCTTTGGCGAAAGAGAGGAGGCTAGTGAAGCGATATGGCCATTGACGGTCAGCCTCAATTTTTTCAGCGTACATGTGTCACATAGTTACTGGTTCTGGCGCCTACATTTCTAGAGGGTAACTACTTATCAATACAGTAACAGCTTGTTTAGGTATTAAAATAGTACCGGATTGTAAAGAAACAGAAATTTAATGATAAAATTATGTAAATCGCCTCTAAAACAGCCGAGATATAAGTGTTTTAAAGATGTAGCCGAAGCAAAAATTTTGCCTTATGAATTTATTCCAAGATGGGTGTCCCTCGCGGCCTTAAATCGAATATTCTGTCAATATAGAGGATATTACATGGCCGCGCGGAGATACGAAATTTCTCTTCGAGTGTTTTCAACACGAGAAAAGAAATTTCGTATCTCTAAGCGGCCATGTAATGTTATATTTATTATATAAACACCAATGAAATACCAAACCATTTCACTTTAATAGTTTTTTGGTGTGAAAGGCGCGATTTATTATGTAGCCATAGAAATGGTGATATTTTCACACGTGAAGATAACATATTATTTTCACGTGTGAAGATATCAGGTTTTCGTGCGAAAGCTCACCTGGTATTTCATTAGTGTCTATATAATAAAACTAGATATTAACTTGGAGGCAAATGGAGAACAGACGAAAAAATCTCTCCTCACAATTGGCACATTTTGAAGAAACGACAAAAAATTTTCTCTGTTCTACAGCAACGTCACGAAAAAAAAAACCAACAACAACAAAAAAACAAGCAAACAAAAAAACATCCGACTGAGGCGACGCGGCCATTTGCCATCCATTCCTTAACATGGTCGCTTGAATCCAGTAGACTCAAAAACGCGGCGTGCATCCACACCCATCCAAGGAGAACCATTGACGATCAGTCGGGCGGGGAACAACGGCGGCGACAGTTTTCAAGAACAATCGAGAGAGCTTATTCGTCTGTTCTTGAAAACTTCGCCGCCGTTTTCCCCGACGCGGCTGACCTGGGTCCCAAGGATACCAAACGAGATCCATTGTTGAGTTGGTATAGCTTTACACTAGCCATTTTTGCTGCGTATAACCACCGACATTAGCACAAAAGCGCCTAAAACAATAAATACACAAAAACAATCCTCATCAGTTTGATATCAAAAAACTGACAACAACAAACGAACAACCAAAATCGCAAAAGGGAAGGAAAATCGCGAAACATTTCATATTGTGTCTGTTTTGTATTGTTACTTAGGTGTTTTAAACATGATGGGAGGAAGAACCCAGTACCACGAAGATCCTATAGAAGGCGGAACAACTTTTCGTCGCGTTGACATGCAGAAATTTCGGTCCATACGTGGTGCCCAATTCGAGAAGGATCGAGAAAGAATGAATAATGGCGGGCGGCAAAAACAAAAATGTAATATGGGCTCTTCTGCCCTCTTTATTGGCGTTAATAACTATCTTTCAGCAGAATTTTCACAATTAGCAACTCGGTGTAACGTACGCCAAACGAAATGTTCACCCGCCGCCATTTTTGCGGTCTGGTTTGGCCTTTTTGCCTTTCTAGCGAAGGCAGATTATTTGGTACTAGGATTTTCCTTCCCCTCAGCTAGGAAGATCCTAACGCTAGGGACAAGTAAAACCCTTTGTAAGCATGATCCACTTTCTAGAACCTTACTTGTGCATGGATCTACCCCTCACATGTAAACAGCCCCAAACAATCTCTACAGTTTTTGGTATAGCCTTTTAACACTCACCGGGAAAAAGGAAAACAACATTATTTCCTTTGAGTCGCGTTCATAATTATTATAAGTTACTTAGATGAAGAAAAACGATTAAGTGCATCTATAACATGACAGACATCAGTGTTAAAGGGGTGTTCAGGAACACTTTTAGGTGTTTCTTGACAAGGTTATTCTCGTTTGCCTGTCGTATGTTCTTACTGCGAGCTAGCTCTTATTCGAGAAATAAAAAATTACCTTTTTTGCAAACTGTGGTAGGGTAAATGCTGTCTTGTGAACATCCACATTGTAATATCTAAGCTCCATTTTTTCAAGTTCTTCATCGGTAAATACAGTAACTGGATTATCAAATCTTGTGAACTAAAAATGAAAACGCAAATGGGATAAGGAAGGGGAAAAAAAGAAAAAAAAATACATATTTTCATATCCAAAATTTGGAAACTCTCCGAAGAGAATGAGACAAATAATTATTTAACTCTATTTTGCGTTCTGAATCATACAGTCCTGTTTTTACGCTTAACATGCCTATAGGAATCGATTCACTCTAAATGCCTCCCACCTTGTTCTTACTGCAGAGTATAAATCCTATTTGTCCAGTGGGGTAGGTGGGTATTGTAGTGTAGCCATAACTAACCACAGGAAATAATCTTCTGCTGAATTCCAACACAGACTTAATCAGCGGTAGATCAAGCCACATGCATTCACCTAATAAAATATGAAAAATGTAAAGAAACAAGAAAGGCAAATTAATCAACAGAAGACAAAAACGATTTTTTTAGCACTGCTGTTTAGGTTTCTCACCACGCCTAGTTAGTTCAGTTAGGAAAGCGCCGGTCTGCCGATCGTGAGGTCACGGCTTCAAACCCAGGCCGGACTAACACTCAAGGTCTTTAAATAACTATGAAGAAAATACTGCCATTGTAATGACATTCGCAAACGGTTAGACTTTCTAGTCATCTCGGAAAAGGACATTATAAAACCGTAGGTCAAGTCTCACAGCACTTTCACTTATCTGGTGCTTGTGGCACGTAAAGGAACCCAAGTCACTGTTCAAAAAGAGTAAGGGACGTAGACCTGTGTGGTGTGGCCAACAATACCTCGCGTCTGGCCTTTCTCACGTGCGATGATTTTCACGCGCGCTCGCGTTTCGATCGATCTACTATCCCTGAGGAAAAATGGGGACTACTGGTAGTCTAGGGCTGGGTGGGTTATCTGTAAGAAGAGATCTAAATTATAGGAATATAGGGATAACCTTATGATCCTTCTTCAGGTGTTGTGTATACGTATGTGTATTCTCAAGCAGCGTTTGGCTGTTTGTCAGCTGGCATTGTATTGTATCCATAGTCGACACATTTACAAAAAAAAGTTAAGTGGTATACAGTCGTATCCGCTACGTTCATCCAAAGCTAACAACTATCCAAAAGCAAAACAGTGAGGAAGAAGATAAATAGATAAAGTACAATTTTGCTTTGCCAATTCTTGATCTTGCTGGTGTAGATCGTCTTTACTAGTCAAGAGCAACTGAAAAAATGCACACCAGTTCTGCTTTGAAATAATCGCTTTTTTAAAGATAAGCCAAAATTATCTCACAAGGAAATTTTTTTTTCACAATATATCTAGTCTACAGTGAGTAGAAGCGATAATGGATGGGCTATAAGTACTGTTAAAAAACGAGCAGGAGTGTAGTCGCCTCGAGTTTTTCAACTTGATAATATACGACTGCGAGTTTGTTGAACGGCCTCAAATTCACTGACATAGATCAACTCATTCTTGCGCTAATATTTAGATTTGGGATTATTTTGGTCTAAAAAATTGAACGAGAAGTTTAGGCGTGTCTTTATCAGATACAAAGACAGTCAAACAACATTAATTTCTATTGTTTTTCTTTATGAATTACTCATGAGCTTTTAAATGGAATTTATCCCTTGTACAGCTTATTATGTACTACCAAAAAGCGCATCTACACTGAAAGTTGTGCGACTACCTTGAGAACAAAGGAGACCATCTGGTTTTAAGGCCTTTTTCAGAAGCTCATAATATGGTTCTTTAAAAAGAGGCTCCGCTGGACCTAACAAAAAAGAAAAAAGTGAAGAGTTTACTTCACCTTTTGATGATGCATGTTAAAGGCTTTAACAAGGAAAATGAGGCACAGCTTACCACTGAGTCGCTACAATATACTACATGTATACACAAAGCAATTCTCACATGATGCTTTTACAGCTAAAATCCAAATTTGCAACAGATATGTTCTCCAGGAAGTAAAGTGCAAGCAACAATCACAGCTGTTTCGGATAACACGCCACCTACGTTGTCAAAAAAGTTTCAGGATTTTGGGTCTTTCTGCGACGTTAATCAAACCGTTACCGTAGCATCCACCGTGTTTGTGAAATGAAGGCGGCAGCTACAATAACGAGCAGAAGCTGCAAAAGTAAATGTTAGGGAGAACGTACCGATTAGTTTTCACTTTCCCATATCTGTGTTTCTTCTGGATTTGGAAGCTCTACAGGAACAATCTAAACTTGCCATGCTTCATTATATAAAAGAAAATGAAAAAACTTAGAGCGATAAATGTAAAACTTACTGTTTTTCAAAATCACGCGACCGAACCCTGAAGTTCAAAAGCAAGGAACATAGAAACACGCAAAACGGATCGAAATATATCAATCACAATCACAAACGTTGACCTGTTTCCTGAGAGGTCTTCACATTTTGATTGACGTCACAGAAAATCCAAAATCCAAAGGAAATCCAAAGACGTTTTTGACATCGCAGGTCGCGGGTTATCAGAAACAGCTGTAAAGACACTGATAAGTATCTTTTACAGTATACGGCCTATGAATTGACCAGTTAAAAAGTAACAGCCTGTGGTGGGACCATTAAAAAAAAGCAAATTAAATAATTAATCGTGAATTACACGCTGATTATGCATGTTGCAAAGCTTGCCTGCGTTTGTCTGTTTTTTTTATGTTTGTTTGTATGCTTTTCCAAAGCTTTAGGAAGCTAACTTCATCCTTAAGAGTAATTTACTTTGTAATGTCAAACAGTTCAAACCAAGAAATTCACAAAGCAATAAAATTTGTCTACATAGACTATTTAGCAGCAAATAATGGGCAGGAAATGGATGCAGAATAGATCGACCATACATTAAATGAATAAATTAGTCGGGCTACAACTGCCTGGTATAAAGTATCGCAGGAAGTCAGAAGAACTTTAAGAGAGGCATACCCCACGAAGGGAAAGTAAAGATGACGATGTCCTTTGACTGTGAAAAGCCTAACAGGAAATGCAAAACTTGTAACAACACTGAACAATACTGATTTGGTCATATGCATGCCCGTTTCCTACTCCCAAATTGGGGGATGAGGACTACTACGATGACAATGATGATAATGATGATACATACCAACAGGATCTGATGAGTCTGTAATGACAACGTCAAATTCATTTTCATGCTGCCGCATGTACTCAAAGCCATCCCCAATATACTGAGTCAGTTTAGGTGAACTGTATCCCTTTGCCATATTTGGTAAATGCTTCTTACATACGTTAATCACTTCCTGCCGGATAAAAAAAAAAGACAGTAAGTACACAATGACTCTGTGATGGCCAATCCATGTGTTCAGCATCTTGGATTGAGCTGAGTGGAATGGTGGGTTGTAGAGTGGTACAGAGGGGCAAGAGGCTCTTAGTAGCTTTGAGGTTATGTTGCTAATGGGAATATATGCTGGGGGGGGGGGGGGAAAGAATTTTAAGACGAAACACAAAACACAGTAGCTAACCAGTAACAACACAAAAACAAACATTTATAGACATGCAAAAATAAACTACAATTTATAGCAAAAAAATTTACGTTAATCGTGGCAATTACATCTGATTAAATCAAAGAATTATAAGTTTTTGTTTCTTTTATTAACAAAGATTCCAAACGATTTCTACAAAGAAATTGTAAATATTATGAGTAGACCCTGCAAGGAATTGGTAAAATCTTTACTCCTCAAAGAGGAATCCCAACCTCAACCTCCCCCTCCCCCCCCACCCCGGCTGCCCCTTTCACCCCCTTGATGAATTGAGGAGATACTTCTCCATTACAGGATTTACCTGGAAGTTTGTCGTCTGTACCCATTTACACCTACCAGGGCTCAAAGACAGACATAAGTGAACTTAAGCAAAGACGTTTTTGAGCGATGCACGTCAACCGGAAGTGGACTTTTTTCATTCTTGAGCGGTATTTTTGTCCACATTTTTGGACAACTCATCTCTATATTAAGAAAAAGACTAAAAAATGCAAATTTGGTACCATCAATTTATTTTACAATGAAAAAGACCTCACTTCCAGTTGATGTGCGTTACTCATAAACGCCTTTGCTTAAGTTCCCTAGTATAGAGGGGTGAAAATGGTAATGTCTCTTGAAACAGTTTATGACCAGATTTGAGGTGCTAGCCACTTGTGCCTCCCGTTTGGTAAGTGACCCTGCCGCAGCGTGTATAGAAAGTAGTGTCCGATAGCCTGGGGCTAGTGGATTTTGCTACCGGGCTAATGATTTCTATTCTTGAAGTTTTTTGGGGGCATTCAAATTACAGAAGAACCGTTACCAATGCTCATCAAAAATTTTTTCAGGCTAGTTGAAATGACTTTTGGGCTAGTACGTGTTAGCTACAGCTTGCCTGAAAAACTGACTTTCTTTGCACCCTGCTGCCTTCTTTATATAAATCACTTGTAAGGTAACGTCATTGTCATTACCGGTGTGCAGACAAATTAAGTAGTGTCTGATAGCCCGGGGCTAGTGGATTTTGCTATCAGGCTAGCAAATTTTGTTCTTGACCTGCCCGACAGGCAAGTGCTGTTTTTTGAGGAAATTCAAATTATAGAAGGATAGTAATCAATCCTGCCAATCAAAAAGGGTTTTGGGGCTAGTTGAAATGACTTGAGGGCTAGCTAGTACATGCTAGCTACAGCTTGCCCGAATGGAAGGCTGTAAAACTGACTTTCTATGCACCCTGATTACTTACCTCATCTATTTCACACTGCACAATGGATTCAACGGCTGGATGCTTGGACACCTCTCTTATGACTCCTCCATCTCCACCACCGATAACAAGAACCTGAAAAAGACAAAATGACGGTTTTAGCAATAAACTAACAATTTAACTTACAAGTGTTAAGCAACAGTAAGTTATAATACCACTGTATGATTTTCAAGGGTTGACCATAAACATGAAAAAAGAAAAAAAAAATCATGCATTAAAATACAATCCACCAGTCAGATCAGATCATATTAGGTAAATTACATTAAATAAATCAATTAACGACATTATACTGTTGAAACTACAACAAAAAAGAAAAAAAAAGCTACAAAATGCTTTTGAACAAAATAATGACAGTTCCAGATGGAACACTTCTTTAAGACTGTGCTTGTGGATTCAGGTTATAGTGCATTGCTAAACGACCAAAATAATATTAAACACAGGTGACTGCCATTAAAATGTTGAAAATGTTAATTTCAAATAAACTAAGTTAAGACGGAGTACAAGAGGATATTATTTAGTGTAAAAAGTCAAGTACAACCCTCCAAGTTAAAGTTTTTGCTCAGTCGCCATTTGGCTAATTCTTTTGGTTAAGGGAGACTTTTTTACAGATCAAGTCGCCAGTTCCAAAATTTTAGGCGCCATGGCGACCAAAATGGCCTTAACTTGGAAGGTTGATTTAAGTAACCTCTGTATGCTGAGTTTTTACCTTTTTGGGACAAGGATGGGAATTGAGTGGAAGAAAAGTGATCATTTCTTGATAAGAAAATTCATCTCTATCAGTGCATTGAATAACTCCATCCAGAACGAGAACTTTCCCATGGTGTTTGCTGAAAGACATTTCAGAGGTTACGTGTAGGTTGATCATATATTTCCTAACCTAAGATAGGAAAACTACCAAGAAGAGGAATTAACATCCCCCAAAACTCTGCTAAGAGGTACAATAGATGCAAATATATAGGCATTGATGACCTCATGGTCCCGCAGAGCGAGATGACGCTTCCTTTTAACCTCCCTTTTAAGGTTGAAATCCTTCCTAAGAGAAATTCAATTATTCTTTTCCCTAGGGTGTCTACTATTACACCCAGGGGGCAAACTTGGTGGGGAAACAGAGGCAGATCCAAGGGGGTTGAGAGGGTTGCAACCCCCACCCACCCCTAAGGAATACGTGCAGAAATTCCATACTGATGTCATATCATTACCCAGGCTTTATGCATAATAAGGTGCTTCTGAGTGGTAGAAAACTTGCCACAGCGAAATGTCAGTTGTTTTATCAGGCTAATTTCTAGGTTTATTGGCACAGTAATTGTAATGCATTAGGCTTAACAGTGGATTGCATTAACCACAATTGTATTTGAAAATACAGACCAGGAAGTAATTAAAAATAAGCAGGATTTGCACTGATTTATATTATGCAACTATGCATTTCATGCAAAACAATTCTTTTCTGTTAAGCTCTCATGAGTTTTTCACCATATTAGATGTGAATGTACGTGTCCAATGTGGGACTAATTCATTCATATCTAGCAAAGTGATCCATTTGTGCATTTTTAGGTCAACTATGTTAATAATTAAGGTTTTGCCAGTACAGCCAGTGATAATTATTGTTACTGGCTGTACTGGCAAAACCTGGATGCAAATAGACTGTGTCAACCCCTGAAACTCTATCCCTAAACGTTTTCCATTTTTTAGTGAGTTACGGTGGTTGATACTTGTAAATGCATCACTTCAAATCAATAATTATTCATTGAATGAATAATCAAGAAAAAAGTTATCACAAGTGTGTGATAAAGTCTGTCTAAATCTAACATGTCAAATCGTGATGCAATGAAATTACTTGTGTTACCTTTTAAATATCAAAATATCTTGGTATTTTGATTTTCCTGTGTAAAGAATTTCTTCGACCTCAAGGGAAAAAGCTTCTCCTGGCCACTCGTCATTGATCTCAGAAAACCATCCATTCTTTATTAGGTCCATTACCTTTTTTTACAGCTGTGAAGAATAACAACATGGTCCTAAATAATTTGCAGTCAGCATAGTAGAATGCAGTCTGTGGAATAAATGTGGAAGTCCTATAGACTCTCTCTTACAAACTCGGCTAGGCAAGGTGAGGATGAGATTGTTTAAATAGTTCCAGAAAGATCCATCTATAGCCAACTTAAGGAGAGTTAATGGAAATTCTAAGTGAGAGGGAGTCTTGTTTTTTATCTCCTGTGTCATGATTTATTAGTTTTCTTTTTTCATACAAATTATAATCACAATTATTAATAATCTGTATTTACTTATGTGATGTTTCAACAAACATGCATCATGTGATTAAAATGAATGCCATGATGATTCTCCAAGGGCAAACATCCTAGAAACCTACTTGTACACAGTTTAACATCTGGCATTCTTAGCTTCTGGCAGGTATAGAACATTATGTAGTGGGTAAATCTCTAGAAGCATCTATAAAATTATGATATGCAAATACAATAAAGAAATCAAACTAACTTAACAAACAATTTTTATCCATGACACTACAACTTTACTTCAACTTGACAAGTCATACTGTTATAGTTCATAGTTCACTAACAACCAAGGGGTAAAAGTAAAAAATCTGGCAGGGGATATCTTTTCCTGGAAGATCTGCGAAATGGTGGTTAACAGCAGGATGAGAAGCATGAGTTTGACTCACTGTAATAGGATTACTCTTACTCAGAAGTTCAGATTGGACATAAGTGAAGCTCAAAGGTTCAATGTAGAAGAAGCATAAACAGGTTGACTTTATAAAGGAGGCAGCTCTTGAGGCGCATCACTATCATGGTTGATGGCTGACTGATTGCATTGGTACAGACTTTAACAGAAAGAGAAATCTATAGTAACCATGCGATTCTCATTTTGAGCTCTAATCACACTGTCTTTCTTGTCCACTGCAGTTAAGTGGGTAGGTTCACAAAGAGTTGCACCTTTAGATGTGGTAAATGGACTGTAAGAAAGGACTGGTATTTGAAGAGGCTGTCTAAAAGTGTAAACTGTGGTTGCAACTTGGCAAGGTAATCAAGGCCTTGTTCTCTGTTTCAACCTTCATGTCCATGAATTGGAACTAAGCCTTTTCTCAAAAGAGAGCTAGCGTTTTTATCATAATGATTTACATTTTATGCTTAGGTGGGTTCAATGAGAAATGTGAAAATTTTTTTGAAGCGATTCCCAGGAACTACCACGTGATCGAACTTTACGTGGAAGTCTCCCTCAAAGTGGTGCACTTGATTTCGCGACAAAAAATAGTTTTCCTCTTTTTCCTTTTTTAGGTGAAGAGGCTTTTTTAAATAGTGGGTACATACTAAAACTGCTATTTTTGTTTTCAAATCCTTATTCTTAGCTCTGCTACAAGCCAAAAACGAAATGAGTCCGTCTCGACCTCTCAGAGAGTGTTTCAAAGACTAAAATTGATGGATTTTGAAAAGCGCTAAATTAAACTATATTTGATCAAAACATGTTCAAGTTACAGGGGTTCAAAGACTACCTATTTTGCAGGCTTAATCCAAACCCTGAAAGCAAGGAAGATTTCAGGGAAAATATCTCAAAAGTTGCGGCTCAAATTTGGTGTAAATAAAGTTTTAAGCTTTTTTTTTTGGTTTATAGGCTCAGACTTTCCGGTATCTTTGGGCATTGGAGCCAACAGTAGATTGTAATCTGCCATTTTGCCTATTTGCATAGTTATTGGCCGTATCAAAGTTCCATGAAATTGCCTCTTTTGACACTTGAATTAGTCTCCGGCCTTTAAAAGAAAGTAATTAAGCTTCTTTAAGTACTTTTGCTGCGTGCAAAGAGAGTAGTGTCCGATAGCCTGGGGCTAGTGGATTTTGCTATCAGGCTAGTGAATTTCGTTCTTAACTTGCCTGAAAGGCAAGTAAAGTTTTTTGAGGAATTCAAATTACAGAAGAACTGTGAAATCAATTCTGCTCAACAAAATGTTTTTGGGGCTAGTTCTGCTTGCCCGAATGGCAAACTTTTAAAATGACTTTCTTTGCACCCTGTTTTGAATCGGAAGAGATATATTAACACATGTTAACAGGGATGGTCATGCATGTTACTGATTACCACGGTCAACTGGCGAAATTTTGGTTGAATGAATCGCGCCCTCAAAGTGAATTCACCGAGCTGCATAAATTAGAGTAATAAACAGCGTGCAAAGAAAGTCGTGTCCGATAGCCCGGGGCTGGTGGATTTTGCAATCGGGCTAGTGAATCCTGTTCTTAACTGGTTTTTGGGAAATTCAAATTGCAGAAGAACTGCAATCAATGGTGCTCATCAAAAATTTTTTGGGGCTACTTAAAAGATTCTTTGGGTTAGTACATGCTAGCAACAACTTGCCCGAATGGCAAGCCGTAAAACCGACTTTCTTTGCACCCTGACAGGCTGTTTAAAAACGTTTGACGCACAACAAAAACAAGTCATTTACCGTTTTATCTGTTCTCGGTAAATAAGAAGCTTACCTTTACTTTTAGATTGTTGATGGAAGAAGTCTATCCAGTCACCTGAAGTTTCACAATCAAATTATGCTAAGGACTTGGTGTATGCACTCACGTAATGGTCCGACGATATAGTTGACTGGGTGTGTGTAAAAGTGGGACGGGGACAAGGAGACGGGTGTGTGGGGACTTGGGACTTGGGGACGCGAGATCGAGACGAGGGACTTGAGGACATCAAGTATGGGACGCGGAGACGTGTGGGACGGGGACGAGGGGACGTCAAATACAGGGACGCAGGGGACGCGGGATGTGAATAATTGTTGCAAAAGTCGAAGGTAAATCCGATATCAGTCACTTTGGTGAAGTCAGCTGTGAAGTCAACCCACCCTGCCCTCCTTAGGGTTCCTCCATGCCTGTTTACGAAGCGAAGACTCGGCGAGGACCCCTGCATTGAAGAAAGTGAAACCGTTGTCCTGGACAAGAAGTTTTAGGCTAGATAATAGCTTACGGAGGAACCACCTTCATGCTCAACCTTTCAACTTAAGACGAAACTGTATGTAAGTTTTATTGCCTTAGGCCCGGTTCAGACGCCGAACTTTTCATGAGCCGAACCTAATTCGAATTAAGGCCGACCCAAATTATTTAGTCCGGCTAAATTGATTCAGACGCCGATCTTAATTCCAGCCGAACTAAATTCAGAAGGCGAAAAATGCGCATTTTGGTCAAACTGCTTACAAAATACGTTATAAGAATTTATGCATTAGGTTCGGTACATGAAAAGTTCGGCGTCTGAATCAAAGGCGTTCCAAAGTCGATCCAAAGGCGAAATTCCCGGCCGGGCTATGCGAAAAGAACGGGTGAGCCGTTCCAAATTGAAACAGGCGTTCCTAATTGATTCAGACGCCGAACTTTTCATGTACTTAATTCAATGTATTAGGTTCGGCTCATGAAAAGTACGGCGTCTGAACCGGGCCTTACGTAAATATAATTTTCTCCATTCTTTTTTTTTGTTTTGCGTACAAAATCTTTGCTGTAACAATTCTAGATATCATTCCTTTAACTGAAAGGACGTTTCAGTCACGAATGTTGACTTTTTTGAGAAAAAGCAGTTCAGTCTCCAGTTTTCTATAGCCTGCTATAGGTTTACATGGTGTACAGAGTTTCCTTTACGAGCGTCCGTTTGTACTAAAGGATTCGCTTATTTGCTTTGCTGACCGCGGGAAAGAGGAATGGGACTGGTATGTTTGAATTTTACAACTTTTTGCCTAATTTTTATTATCATTTTTTTTTTGGACAACGGTTTTTTTTTTAACCACGACATTTACCCCGGTACCCACACCAACACCCACGACCCACGACCCACGACATTAAGCTACACTCTCCGCGCGAAGTCTGGGAAAGAGTGGGCGAGAGAACGTGGGTCGCGAGTGTGAGTGTGGGTGTGGGTAAATGTCGTGTTAAAAACGTTTCCCATAAAAATAAAAAAATAAAAACAAATAAAACAGCAAAAAGCTGTAAAATTCATGAAACGAACTCCGCGTACATACTAATCCTATTCCCCTTCCCTGCGGTCAGCAAAGCAAAAAGTGAGTCCTTTAGTACAAACGGACTCTAAAAAGGAACTTAGGCGAAAAATAAAAGAAACTCTGTTCACTATGTACACCTGAAGCAGGCTAAGGAAAAACTGGAGACTGAACTGCTTTTGTCTCAAAGATATCAAAATATCCGTGACTGAACATGCTAAAACGTCCTTTCAGAATCGTTACAGCAAAGAGTTTGTACAAAAAACAAAACAAAAAAGGATCGAGAAAATTATATATTTCTGTACAACAATAAAATTTTCATACAGTCTCTCCTTAACTTGAAAGATCGAGCATGAAGGTGGTTCCTTTGTAAGCTAAGAGACCCAAAACTTCTTTAAGGAAAGCCTGGTTCTCATATGCGGCCCATGTATCCGGTCAACGTAGCCGCTGGTACCGTCTGGGATACTTCCCGGGACGAATGAGTACATGCGCCACCGGCAACTAGAGCCATCGCAGAGCTTTACCGCCTCGCGCACATGCCGGCGATAAAGACTGGGATGATTAATGTTGACGGCCACTTCTGTTCGGCATCGGAACAGTATCCCAGGCAGTACTGGCGGCCATGTCGCAGGTGCATCGGCGGCATATGAGAACCAGGCTAAAGACTTCTATCCAAAAATATGAAATAGCTCAAAATTGTCCTTCTTTCTCCTCACTTCCCCTCCAGTTTCCAACGATAATCGCATTCCATCGTGTTAAAAAATCTCCGCTGATCATTGGAATTGTAGATCGAATAAAGATTAATAGCTAGTCAGAGCTGTCCCATACTTTCTGTAAATTGCACGTTTCGATATATTTTACGTCTGTTTCGTTTATTTCGCGGATCGCTCAGATATGGATAAATCTTTAGCGGCAACATGTCTTTATACAGTGACTGCCTCGTACCCAGACGTCTCTCTCTCTCGATGAAAATGTGCGCGCAAAGGAAGGCGGGAAGGAGACAACGGCCGAGACTATACCCTTCCCATGGTCCCTTGCGGTTCATAACCAGTCGCTAGCCTCTAGGCTGATACAGCGTGTCAGGAAGAGGACGAAGAAGCCGTGAAAAAAGGGAAACCAAGGAGTCGGAGATTGTCGTTTCACAAATATTTTACAACTTTTTTCTATTTATTTTTTTCTTCAATTACTTTACTTTATATATTTTTTTCTATACTTTGTTACCCACGACATTTACCCACGACCGACGAAATTTAGCTTCACTCTAGATTTAGTCACTTAAAATTCATCTCCAAAAAAACTCACCAACACTGATTTGACAAATTGAATGATATGGAATAACATCGATGAGTTTTGAAAAAGCGTGAAGATATAGGCGTTTTCGCCACGGTTGTCGCTGTCGTTTTTTTAAAATCCCTAGGTTATAGGTCTGCACACAAGTCAGACAGTGCGTGATAGTACTGGTTTCTTTCAAATGTATTTTATAAGTCTATACATGTATTACAATATCTGAACGAACATTTGTTCTACTCCCATTTCACTGAGTAAAAACTTGATGGAAGCGACAAGCCACTGTCATGGAGCATTTAACGGAGTCGCATCGGCATCCACACGAGAGTTACGTTCTGTTAAAAGACGTGATCCGTTGAAGCCGATTTGGAATGACTATGCATTGGCCATTTTTTGTGCTGCCTTCAACCATCGACGTCACCTCAAAAGCGCCTACGACAACAAATAGACAAACAAATTAATTTGATGGCAAAAACAAACAAACAACAAAAGGTTGCTTCATCGCTCTTGTGGTTCCATCTCGTTCAATTTGTCAAATTTTATTTAGCAAATTTTTCTGGAGTTAATTGAGTTTAGCAACAGAAAAGAAAATCCCTATCATGCGTTAGCGTTCTACATGAAATGTGAAATTGGAAAGTGCAACGACAGCAAAGAAATGCACAAAAGCGAGGTGCACATGCAAAGTTGTTGTTTTGCCAATCTAGTTCTATTTTTTTTTTTCGGCCGTTCTCGTTCCGTTGCTTAAGCTCCCAAAATGCTTACCGGGAAACCGTACAGTGAACGTTCACCTTTTTTCAGTTAAAAAAAGAGATTCCTTTTAGGCTGTGTTTATAAAGATTATAGATCTCTGATCTCGAAAAGAACGCTTAATTAATAAGTTAATCTATAACGTTGTGCATAAATGCAGTCCAAGATGACACTTTGATGTTTATCGATAGGGAATTTAAGCAACAACTTCCGATACAAGTGTTTCGCGCTTTTTTTTGCACCTTTATTTGCCGTTGTAACACGACTACGACGTGAAACTTCACCTAATGTCATCTTTTTTTTTATAACAATTGTCTTTTTCTTTACCTATATACAATCCTTCAGAATTAAAAGCCAGTTAAATTTGCCAACATTTGACAAATCGACATAGATGGAATAAGAGCGATGAAGTTTAAAACAGCGCGAATTCACTTTTGAAGTGACGTTTTCATCGCTGTCGCCGCGGTGGTTGACGTTTCCTCTCGTTTGCCTGCCATATGTCAAACTGCACGCTAGCTCCTATTCTACCACGGCACGAGAAATGGAAATTACCTTCTTTGCAAACTGAGGTAAGGTAAATGCTGTCTTGTGAACTTCCGCATTATAATATCTAAGCTCCATTTTTTCAAGTTCGTCATCCGTAAATAGAGTAACTGGATTATCAAATCTTGTGTTCTAAAAATAAAAGCACAACTGGCATAAGGATATACGGTAAAATAGACGAAGAGAAAAAAAAGATAAATAGTTTTATAAAAGAGAGGCTACACGCTGCAGAGGCAACCCGGAATAAGCTATTGAAAACATGATTTCGAAAATTTCTTACGTTGAAATACCTTTTCGTCATTAATATTATTTAACTCCATTAGTCACAAACTCGTCACATGATAGTTAATTCAACTTTATCAAACAACCAGCGTACAAAACATTTTTTTCATACCTGTGTCTTTCCTGGCTACCGAAGGAAAAAGGCTCGAATATGAATAACCATTTCTTCTATACTCTGGTTCTATGCTGAACTCGTCTACGTTCACACGGAAACGGACGAACCTTCGAACGGTTTAGGAATTCCGTTCACATGGAACAACTTTGACCGCGTAGGGAAATTTAGATTCCTTGCCGTTCAAAATTGTGTGTGAACTGGGCGAACGTTCCGTGTGAACAAATGTCCAGTTAAATTTTTCACCCAGTAGAAATTTCATCCGATGCCGTGTGAGCGTCGCCTAAAATCAATTCTAAATGCCTCCTACCTTATTCTTGCTGCAGAGTATAAATCCTATTTGTCCACTGGGGTAGGTGGGTATTGTAGTGTAGCCATAACTAACCACGGGAAATAATCTTCTGCTAAATTCTAACACAGACTTTATAAGCGGTATATGAAGCCATATGCATTCTCCTGGTAAATTAAATATGAAACACACTAATAAACAACAACGGCAAATCAATCATCATGACATTTTAAAAAACCTTAGTCAGGCTTTGAAATAATTTCCCGGCTGGTGCTGGGCAAGTTGCCCGGTCAAACCTATTTTGCCCGGAAAACCAGTTAGTGGCCGGACAAATGTCTTTTATCTGCATTATCACACTTCAACGTATAACCAGGTGACTATTAGAGTAATAATTAATTTGTTTAAACCACACACGCTACTTCATGGATGACAGTCTTGGTCTTGTCGAATCCGCCCCTCTCCCCACCCCACTAGCCCCAACCCGTTTTATCATCAAGAAGGTCAATAATGTCCAATCTTGATCGAACAATCATATCTTAAATCTGAAGGTTCATAAGAAGCGTAACCGAAATGTCCGGTCGATCTTGCTAATGCTGTAGGGGGTCTACTAATCAAGAGTAACTGAATAAATTAACGCACCTTTTATTTTGAAATGATGATCTAGTCAAAATACTTTTGCAAGCAAGTTTTTTTTTTTTTTTTTACCAAGATAACTAGTCTACAGGAGGAAAAAGCGATAAGAGATGGGCTATAGAGAATTAAATCCCCTTGTGCAGTTTAAATACTACCACAAAGTGCATCTAGAGAAAAAGTTGCGTGACTACCTTGCGAACAGAGAAGACCATCTGGTTTTAGTGCCCTTTTCACAAGTTCATAATATGATTCTTTAAAAAGAGATTCTGCTGGACCTAACACAAAAGAAAAAGAGAAGAATTTTAAAATACAGTGAAGGTATTCATATTCATTCATGTGCAGAGTCTTTTGCGTTGCTGTCATTCGCATAGTTGGCATTATAGGGGACTTACGATCCGACAACGGCGATCGATGTCCACGAAAAAGTCGCTGTAAAATAGACTATGCATCCTTTCAAACTATTTCGCGATTACCCCAAGTTGTTCTGTTACAGTTATACTTAAATGAAGGGAATTCTTGTTGGAATTGAAGCAAGGGGATCGCGCCCGAGTTCAGGCAGTGATGGCGGAATTCCAGTTCCGGTTCTCAAGTAAACTTAAAATCTGGTCATTTCACTGCATCGTAGTTGTTCGCGGACTGCAAAGAAATGTACAAAAAAGCGTGATGCACGTGCAGAGTTGATGTGTTGTTCAATATTTAACCCATTGCTTTTTTCTAAGCTTCCGTTGCCGTCGTCGTCGAAGTTTCATAACGCCTCTTACGTCTTGAGGAAGTTAACAAGCCGACTGTATGAATTAATTGGCGATGCAAACAACTTTATAAATGTTAAGGTATTAGATCTGCTATAAACTCTTCCATTTGAAAAATGTATTTCTCGAACAAAAAAAGGAATTTTTCAAAATAAAAACTACACAGGTCTATCGGGTGAGAGGTGAGCTTTCAGAAAATTGATATCTGAGGTGTCAATTTTCCCACCGAAGGTGTGATTTGTGATTAAAGAAAGAAACCTCTGATTACAGGGGTAGTTTTTTGACACAGACAAGTTAGTGGTAAATTGAATGGGTGGGAAATGGATGCAGTAAGAGATCAGGTGCACAAACCAGACTTCTTGTAACTACTTGGTAGGGTCCTGTACACGCCACATCAGAAGCACCTTAGAAGGGACAGACCCTAAAAAGGAGAAGCTGGGAGAAGGCAATAATGATAATGATGATGATACATACCAACAGGATCTGATGAGTCCGTAATGACAACATCAAATTCATTTTCATGTTGCTCCATATACTCAAAGCCATCCCCAATATACTGAGTCAGTTTAGGTGAACTGTATCCCTTTGCCATATTTGGTAAATGCTTCTTACATACGTTAATCACTTCCTGTCAGATAAGAAAAGACTGTAAGACAGTGACTCTGAAATGGCCAACAGATGTGTTCAACATCTTGGATCAAGCTGAGTGAGATGGTGGAGAGTGAGGTGGCACGAAAGGTCAAGAGGATTAAAGTAGTATGTGGTTGATGGGAATACAAAGAGAAGCAAAGTTAAGACAGAATTGTATAACTCACTGGGAATAAACAAAAAATGCAATATTGCAAATCATAATTTACTGAAAGACACGCGTGCATACACATGTGTCAATGAACTTACTTCTCATTTAAAAAGAATAATAATTACTAGGGTCAATGAATGTTCAAAACAATGTGATATAATATAGTTTATCTTATTAGAAGACTACAATGTAGCCTGCAGAAAAAGGATAACATGCATGATCACTTGTATACTCCTTAAAGTACTGCTACTGCCCCCCCCCCCCCCCCCCCCCCCTGCTAGGTGGGATGCTCGTATATTTTACAGGGTAATATGCCGGCAGTTTGTCATCTGTATCCATTTTTTATACAACTGGGCCCAAAGAGTGACAAACGGTGGCAAAAAGATTATTGTCCCTTCAAACAGGGCAAAAGAGATCAGGCATGAAAATCTGGACCAATACATCAAGAACATTTGAGGTGCGACGGCGATTCACAGACGTCTCTTCTCCTGATTTTTTTCTGAGGGAGGGGGGAAGTCTGTACACAGGCTACTAACCACTCACGCCCCACATCTGGTAAGTGCCCATGTATTTTTTGTTATTAAAAATGGTAACTTTTAGGGATAACTAACCTCATCTATTTCACACTGCACAATGGATTCAACTGCTGGATGCTTGGACACCTCTCTTATGACTCCTCCATCACCACCACCAACAACAAGAACCTGAAGATGACAAATGGCATCAACAATAAACAAACAATAGTAATTTCTGGGTGACAAGCAACAATTTATGGGTAATTGGCAACACAACATTTTCTTTTTCAGTGATTCCATTGTTAGCACATTTAGTGGACTCTGGTCAACAGATGATGATAAAAGTAATGAAATCATAATATTTGTTTCAAATCAAAGTACCGTAAAATTCCGAAAATAAGCCCCGGGGCTTATATTTTTCAAAGGCCCTTTTTGAGGGACTTATTTTTGGAGGGGCTTATATTCGGAGGGGCTTATCTACGGAGGGAAATTTGCGTCTCAAACTCGATAGAGCTAGCCTTATAGTTGGAAGTAAATTTACCATTTTTTCTTTGTTCTACTTTGTATTTGAGGGCAATTTTCCAAGTACAAGCCCCTGGGGGGGCTTATATTTGGAGAGGCGATTTAACGGAGGGTTTTTTGCGTTACCGGTTTGGGGGGCTTATATTTGGAGGGGCTTATACATGGAGGGGCTTATTTTCGGAATTTTACGGTACTTACACTTTTGAGACAGATTTAAAACTCCAAATAGGCCTACCATAATTTCATTAAAAAATCAAATTAAATTACTTTCAAACAGGGAAAAGGATCAGGAGTTCTCCATAAATATTTTAATGAAGTCACACTAAGTGGCAAGGACCGAGGAATGACACCTGCATTCATAGGCTATTCTTAAAGTTATAATGATAATATTTAAGTGAATAAAGTCGAATAATACATGTACATTGAACTTCTGTATGCTCAGTTTTTACCTTTTTGGGACAAGGATGAGAATTAAGTGGAAGAAAAGTGATCATTTCTTGATAAGAAAATTCATCTCTATCAGTACACTGTATAACTCCATCCAGAACAAGAACTTTCCCATGGTGTTTGCTGAAAGACATTATTTTGAGAGGTAATTACATGTATGCTGATTTGTCATTTTCTGACCAATGATAGGCAAACCACAAAGAGAATCTGCTACAATGAGGCGCCACCTCCAATAGTTGGGCTGAGAAAAAACCCACCTTAATACCCGTGGCCAAATGATATCTGACAGGGGTGTAGCCAGCTTTTCGACTAGTTGTAGGCCTGGCTGATTTTCATCCTGAAAATTGCACACTTGACTAGTACACACTGACCTTACCAACACTTTGATCTCTTAAGCATTTCGGCTTTCCCCAACAATGCATAATTTATTACAAATGGTAGAGTGATCAAACCAAAAATTTGTAGGCCCGGGCCTATAGGTCTATGGGCTGGTTATGCCCTTGTCCGAGGAAGGAGCACAGAAAGTCCATACAGAAGATGTGCCACTATGCAGATCAGGGTAGTGCTTCTGATAGGTTGAAAACTTGCCTCATCCAGTCAGAAGCACTATATCCAGATGTGGGTATTGATAGGTCATCATTATGGAATTTCTGTACTTGTTCCTCAATGTCATTTCAGTACTATATAGGCACTGATTGGACACTCATCAGGGTCCCTTTGCAACATAGCACTTCATTTTAACCTCCCTTCTATCTAAGGTTGAAATGCCTCCATAGGTTTTCATCATTATAGGTTAGTTATTCAGTCATCGTCAGGCAAACGACGATGTTTTATTTAAGGGTGTTAGATTACATAAAGTGGGTGCCTGCCAATCGGGGTTCTGCTTTACGTGATATATAAGGTACATCAAAATCGTGATAATTGCTTCTTTTGATCAAAATGCGTTTACTTACCTTTTAAACACCAGAATATCTTGGTGTTTTGATCTTCCTGTGTGAAGAATTTCTTCCACCTCAAGGGAGAGAGCTTGCCCTGGCCACTGGTCATTGATCTCTGAGAACCATCCATTCTGTATTTGATTCATCTCTCTCTCTCTCGTTTTTGTTATTTCGTTTTGTTTATGTGTTTGTTTGCTTGTTTTTTTTGTTATAATTTTTTTGTTCTACAGCTGTGAAGAAAAAACAACATGGTAATAAAATTGTTCTTATTATTATTATTTTGTCTGGTCAGTATAATACACACTGAACATGGACTGTTTAAAAAACTGGGCTAGGCAAGGTAAAGTGAGATTGTCTGACTTCCAGTAAATATCCAAAATAGCCTTATCCGTAACAGCTCAGCACGGGGGGGGGGGGGGGGGGGGGGGGGGGGGGGTTGTTTTGGTTAGGGTTAGGCTTAAGGCGGGGGGGGGGAAGTTATCTTCAGAGACCAAAGGCCGAGCTGGATAACATCCTCTGAGGCCTATTACTTCTTCGTAAAACATGTAAAAAGTTCCTCCATTTTGTCCAGCTGTATTAAAACAACACAACCACATCCCCAGGACTTCTGGGTTGTTGTCTGTCCCTTTTTCAGTTATTTATGCTGTACTATTGATGTCATTTTCCAAATATCACATCTTCCAAATTTAATCAATGCTACCTGGTTTTGAAGAACTAGCCATGGGATTTGAGCCAATTAGAAATGGGGGATCACTTTTATGCTCGGCATCATAATAAGCACAGATCTGCATGCATGTTCTAACTGCATGGCTTTCCTTTTTAATACTCAATTGTTGAGGTGACTCATCCAGGGAAATAGGTGAAAATGTCATGGACCTGAAACTGATAGCGGCTATGCACTTTTTTGCCAATTTTCAATCTGGCATTGATTAGTCTTTTTAGAATTATATGTGGCTTGTGTCTCATATAATGTTAAACCTTTTGGCCTGGATTCTGGCAAAGTTTTGATGAAATGTAAGGATCAGTCAAAGAACTTAATATTCCAGCATAATGCAGATTGTTTTGCCTAATCCCTGTTGAGTTAAAAATTATGCCTACATAAAGTAGTCAACCGTTTATAAGCTTAAGTATTATAACTTGATAAATTAAAAAAAAATAGAATTACTGCAGCAATAGTTTTCAACCTTGCCAACACCAGCTCCACCCGCATGGGTTAGGAAAACTAGAATATTTCAAGGCCTCAATTTGTTATCTACTCTTTCATTTCGCGCCAAAGGTAAAATCGAAATCCCCGGCGTAGCTAATCGAACATTCGGTAATCGAACTCACAAAAAAGTTCCAGTTCGATTATGTCCGATTGCCGAACCAATCGAACTCCAATCGAACGATTGGGTTCGATTGGGTTCGATTGGTTTTTGGTTCGGTTTCGTTCGATTAGCTACGCCGGGAAATCAAAACTACTAGGTTAAGAGGGAACACAATCCCCATGGAGGTTTAATTAATTTGCTATCTTCTTCGGCTTCACCCCTCAGCGAATTTGAAACATAAAAACACCGAACACGTTCGTTTGACGGAGAAGCCTAATTTTTTGACGAGAGAAAGCCAAAGGGGACTTTCTCGACGTATTAAGCATGTGCCGGTATTGCTGCGCGGTCAAATGTGTACACAATAATTCCGATCTGTTATCCACTAAGCTGGCTGTTGCTAAACTAATTTAAACGACTTGGATTTTATTTTGTTAAGAGACTTGATTTTCAAACTATTATCAATCTACTTACCTACAATAATGCCGCTAAAAAAACGCCAGCGTTCTAGTCACTACTCGACGACTGCTTGACATAAGCAATCTGTTGAGCCCTGGTTAAAATGAACAACGTACACGTGCTTTACTTGATCTCCCCTCTACCCCTCCCCCAAATAATTTAGTTTGTTTTTATTTTGAACTCTAGTGCGTCCGTGCTTCCTCGTTGTGTTGAATATCGCAGTGATAAAATGACATTTTTTCAATTAGAAGAGTTTTTTCAGACATCACCAAATAATAAAAGAGTACTAGTCAGAAAAACTTGCCTATTAGTTTTCCCCACTCTACCCAACACGATAAGATAAATTTCGGTATAGGTACCGCGAAGGACTAGGTTCTAACTGGTCGTTTCAAAATGGCGGTCAAAATGGCGAACACAGGTGCTACAAATTCTTCAAATCCTGTTGTGTTTTTCGACATAACCATTGGTGGACAGGTAATTAAATACTCCAATTCATGTTAATTTTTTCCTCATCCCTAGCTACGCTATTTCATTGCAATTAATGACAGGTTGACTTGAATTTAGGGTTAAAGATTTAGTGGCCTACTTAACTTAGCTCAAGCTCATGAACTAAAAGAGGTCGGCAGAATTAATTTAAGCATAGTTGATTGTTCCGACTTTACGTTTTTTAACCCTGTACGTTTAGGAAGTAGGCAGGATGAAGATGGAGCTTTTTGCAGATGTTGTGCCAAAAACAGCTGAAAATATGAGGTGAGCAAGTTACATACGTGTGTTAGTTTTTATCACCAGTAAAATTCAATTCATGTGGACAAATTGGTCGTGTTTGATGCACAAAATAAATATTGAGGGACCCATTGCAGTATATTACAGTAAGAAAAAACTTGTACAAACTTCCTGCTATTAAAACACACTGTATTTGCATAAAGTTGAGGTATACTGCCTTGAGCTTTCAGTGGCATTCATCCGGTGGATAGTAAACATATCTGACAGAACCATTCCCTTAAAAAGAAATAAGGGTTACCACATTACGGAATCGCGCCTGTAGAAACGCGTCGCTAGTAAATGCAAATTTTTCTGTCAATCAAATGTGTCCTATTATCTGTAGGTGGAAATTGGTGAAACATTGTTATTGTTTTGGAGACAATAGAAGAACAAAAGATAACAGAAAGATCAAGTTATGAGGTCTTAAAGCGTGTTGCGTGACTTAAATCAGTCGCAGCATTTCTCCTAACTTTCCTGCATTAAAACGTTGGAATGAAAAGTCTGAAGCTTAGCTTTTAAAATCTTGATAGCCAAAATAAAAAGGGTACCCCAAAAGGCAAGCATTTGGGAATTCAAAATCGATATTTTTGTCTCCAGCAAAATCTGGCGGATGAACAGTAATTTGCATATAAGCGTAAGTGAAGCGAAATAGATACAAATTGCCGTGGTTGTAAACACAACATTTCCCCAGGTGGAAATCTTATTAAGATCTTGTAAGATCTTGTAAGAATCTTGTAAGATGCTTATTAAGATTAAGATCTTATTAAGTTCTTGTAAGATCTTATTAAGATATCATATCTTAAAAGATTTCTTAATAAGATCTTGACAATATCTTAATGTCTTTGTCATCCTTAAGATCTTAATAAGATCTTAATAAGATCTTAGAGTTTCTTACTAGGAAATTTTTACTAAGATTTTTACAGTAACTTAATAAGATCTTAATAAGATCTTAGAGTTTCTTACTAGAAAATTTTTACTAAGATTTTTACAGCAACTTAATAAAATCTTAATAAGATCTTGTTAAGTTACTGTAAAAATCTTAATAAAAATTTCCTAGTAAGAAACTCTAAGATTTTAAAAAAAAACTTAAAAAGAACTTAACAAGAACTTAAATAATAAAGGTGCCAAAATTAAGTTTTCAACTAACTCAGATCTGCATGGCCCTCTTAAAGAGATTGAGTTGTATTAAATCATGTTGCCGATTTTATTAAGAACAAATCCTATAATCAGAATTGAAGTTGCAAAACGTACCATAAAAATTTATTAATAATGCGTTTATGTCGGTGTAACCTTTGAACTTTTTCTTTGTTTTGTATTTACGTTTTTCTAGATTTCATTTTGTTGTCTTCTTAAAAGTTATCTTAAAAGTTTGTTTTACATCATCTGCAAGTGTAGCAGTTTCTAGCTCACACCAAGGATGAGCCTCAATAACATCTCTTTTAAATGAAAACTTATATTATTATTATTGTAAATGAAAGTTTGGAATAAGTCAAGATCTTACTAGGATCAACTTTCAAAAATAATTATACAATCTTAGTCTAGATCTTAATTACATAAGGCGGAATACTGGTCGATTGGCTGAAAATAAGCCACTGTTAACCCTGTAATATTTTAAAAAATGATTGGGACCAGGCTTAGCCTAAACTACCTGGGCTTTCATTGAAAAGAGAGAGAGAACAGTGTCAATTCCAGTTTAATTCCCTCAATAAACAGATCAGAGAGGGTTTAGGATACTAGCCCCATTAAGCTTAACCCAAGAGCTGTATAGTTAAACACAGATTTAAAAAATATTGTTTCCTTCATAAAAGTAGCTGCCCTCTGAATTTAGCTTATTGCAACTCCTGAGTGCAAATTAAAAACCCTATTGAATTTCATTTGAATCTTGTGTGTTCCAATGTCTGTGTCTGTTTTTCATTTTTTAAAACCTCGTTTATAAATTACATGTTTACAACCCTTGCATCAGGAGTGCGGTCAAACGCATAGCAAGCCCGGCCATTGCCAAGGTCTTGGCTGGGCTTGCCAGGAAAGCGTGGCGTGGAAAAGCCTGGTAAGCCCGGTCAAGGCCAGGGTTTTGAGGTAAGCCTGGCCATAGAAGCGTGACTTTTTTGGCCATGCTAAAAAATAGGCTGGCATTTCATGGCTTTCCCGGCCAGAAAACCAGAAGCCGGGAAAGCCAAGAATTCGTGGCCATGTTCTACAAGTGACAGCAATAAGAACTAGAAACAACAATAAGAAAGGTATGTTTTTACAGGATCAATACCAAAAATAGAAAATACAGAGTTTTAAGAAATTAGTGCAAGAAAAGGAAAAACATAGATCATAAGGCTACAACAAGTCCACTACTCTCTTTCCACAAAGTTTGGCATTCTAGCAAAACACAAATCTTGCTTGTTTCCACTCAGATAAAAAACTTTTTTTTCAATAGCAGTAACACTGAATTACTTATATATAGATACATGAAGTAATATAAAGTTAATTTTCAATATTTGACGACGAAGCGATTCTGCAAAGATTATATAAAAACCATTTAAGCAATAGAAAACGTTTTCTGTGTTTGCATAGCCTGATATAAACATAAGAGGGGTTGGGAGAATTCGAGACAGTTATTGAAACCCAAGACGCAGTCGAGGGTTTGCATAATGGTCAAGAATTCTCCCAGCCCTGCGAGTGCAAACACAGGAAAAAATATTTTCTAGTGCTTTTATGAAATAACTTTCCCAAGAAAAATAGCAAAACTCTGTTGTTTAGAGCACTGATTAAAAGAGAAATTGTTACCAGTCGTGAAGTCTTGTACTCGAAGCTTGTACAGTTAATCAGTCCTTGTTTTCCAAATAAGATGCTTTTCTCACTTAAAATGTCAGCTCAAGCAAAAAAAAACTTGACACAGCATGTTTCTAAAGATTTTTCAAGTTTCAGCCGATGAGGAAATAGGTAAATAAACTAAACTTGTCGACTAATTTTTCAACTCAAAACCTTTTTTAAATTCTTGCCTGCGTGATTAGCGCGCAAAAAGCAAAACATATTGACGTCACAACCATGCTTACATACTCTCATGCAAACACGCCTCTCGGCTAATCAGAGCGCACTTACTATCTGAGTTATTTTATAAACTGAAATATATACAAGTACCTCCTATTCTGAATTTTCTGTATGGTTCTTTTTCATCTGCATGGGTAATTTATTTAACTGTGAGGATCATTTCTACTTTCATATCTATATCCACATGTCCAAAAAAAATTGTCATTTCATGAAAGCTCAATTATTTCCATTCATGTCATTTCCACCATTGGGTACACTAGCTCACCATGGCCAGCTCTCCAGCTGGCTTGATAATTTTAATGGTTAAACGATTGCATCCGATCAATCGCATAGCTAGGTCAGGATTCGATTCCCGATCAAGCCTTTAATTTTTTCAGGTACTTGCTCAACCTTTTAGATAATGTCCATTTTACTGCAAGGATCATTTCCATTTTTATAACTGTTTCTTACTGCAATGTGTTCCTTGGATTTACCGTTCCTCGTAGGTCGAAAGTCCACTTGAACATGCGAACAGTTCCTTGCTTTGCATGCTTTTTGAGCTTCCTTTTGGTAGAGTTCGTTCAACTAATGAATGATGTGATCAAGGTGTCTTTGGTTAGATCAGATTTCCATACACTAAGCTGTGAGCTTTGTCCAACATGGATCCGTCCAACATGAACAACAGCCACAACACGTTTTTCGTCGCAGTTCTTTGATTGATAATGTAGTCCAACATTTTCTTTCCCAACTTAAAAGAACAACGTTAAGTTTACCTCTTGCTCTCAACACTTCAAATGCGTTGGTTCATCTTAATTAACGCTGAAAATAACTGCTATTTAGACCCAAACGGGAGCACATCGCATTAGTCGCCATGTTTTCTTGTTTCCCAGGCCTCCACGTGTGCCTTTGGCACATGCGCGATTTGATTTACTTTGTCACGTGCGGCTTTTGAACCAATAGAAAAGTGTGAAATGAACTTCCGTTGAATAGTTCAAATTCACGCGGACTTCACAAGCAACAAAGTATTTTCGTATGACCGTCTTTCCATTATCCGTGTTATTTTCGAGACAAAGTGATAAATTGCGAAGTTTGTGTTCACATAAAGCATGTTTGCAAGTGAGTTTACTCAGCTGGATTAATGTGGAAAGGTATGTTTTCCAATAACTTTGCGTAAATATCCTTATAAAGTTCAAAGATGCATGCAAAGATATGCCATTGATCAGATCCCTTTTTGCTGCTTTTTGTTTACTGCAGATCGAAATAACTGTACTCTTTGTTGCAAATAGTCAATGGAATACTCTGAAAACTGTATGTTCTGGCGCTACAAGGTTATAGCAGACTTGTCAAGACCAATGTTAGACAGGAGAAGAAATAGCATAATAAGTAAAGTTTCTAATGGCTACTATACAGGTTAGAAGCAATAAATTTTCAGTTAATTCATAAGGACTTGAGACTTGAACTTACATATAAAATATTAGAATACAGCCTGTAGGTTTGTTTATTTGAACTTTAATTCATAGTATAAGTTGCATAAGGTTGTAAGCTTCTGGTACATGTAATCTTAATATCATTGCTCCAATAGTAAGGTCACAAAACAACTAGCAATGATTAGAGTCCATTTTATAAAAAGGTGTGATAATCTACATAGTAATTCACAATTTTCTTTCATAGTATTTATAAACTAACAAAACTTATAATGTTTTGTTTTTTCTCTTCTTTTCCTTGATTTTTGTGGAAGAAATACATGTAGATGGACAAATCCAATGAGTAGGCCACTTGCACTAAGATGTCATGTGACCAATGCTTCCTTTAAACAATGAGTTGGAATCTTGCTGATGCCAAAAATTGACAGAGCACGTAAAAATTATCATACAACAGCCTGAACTGAAATTTGAGAGGAAACGCATTCAAGGGAGATATTTATGGCACAAAGTAGTATGATTTGTATTGGCCGGCATGTTGGAGGGCAAGTATGCCCTCCAACATGGCGGCCAAAACTACTTTTAGCTTATATCTTGTTAAATGTGTGATAGTTATGCTCAGATGTGCTGTAAACTTTGGCACATATTTTCAATATTTTCCTTGAAGTTTAAGTGCACAATTTGTGTTCAGAAAGGGATACTTCATAATTTTAAAAATAGCATTTTGGTCATGTAATCATTTTAAGAAAATGGTGCGGCTTTGAAAAACCAAGTAACTATTATTTTATATAAGATATGACCCATTAATCGTTTTTCGAAGGCAAAATCATATAAATTTCATTTTCATAAAAACAATGTCACATGACCTCTTGGTGCAAATGGCAGTTTTGGCCTATTGAACATTGTTTAAGTAACTGGTAAAATAGCATGATTTAAAAAAGATAATTAAAACTACGCGATGCCAATTCATTGAAAGATACAAATGACATTATGGTGTTTTTGCTACAGGGGTGTACTTTGTCATACTCAGAGTGCAAAGAAAGTCAGTTTTACAGCCTGCCATTCAGGCAAGCTGTAGCTAGCATGTATTAGCCCACATATCATTTTAACTAGCCCCAAACCCTTTTTGTTAAGCAGGATTGATTACAGTCCTTCTGCAATTTGAATTTCCCCGAACAACAGCACTTACCCGTCCAGCAAGTTAAGAGCAAAAATCACTAGCCCGATAGCAAAATCCACTAGCCCCGGGCTATCGGACACGACTCTCTTTGCACGCTGCGTACTGGACTTGAACTAATAGTCTGCCCTTTCTGTTTTGTTTCTGAACTAGAGTATATTAAAAATGTGTACATTTGAATTAAAAATAGCTTGTTTCGTGGAAGGATTTTTTGTCAGGCATACCTTTTAATGAGTAAAATGTTAAATTAAGAAACTATTCTTTTTTTTTCAAAATCCAGTATCTTGACTTAATAATTTTTTTAAAAATACATATATATATATATATGTTTCAGTAGTGCAATGTTACTTTTTCTTGAATTCACTATTTTTAATTAATGAGGCAAATAAATGTAACACCAAACATGGAGATTGACTGAGAAAGTCTTTGCAATTGACGTGGGGGACTCCTTTTTAAAGAATCAGGTCTTGATCTATTGTCAAGGAAACATTCCAGAATCCTGACCAAGAAAGTTGAAAGCTCTCTCAACAATACCTTTTTTTCATCTTGCAAGATTGTGTTAGAATCTTGACCAAGCTCTTGCAAAATCTAGAACTTCAGAGACAAAATCTTGAAAACATTGCGAAAGAAGTTGTTAAGATTCTAGTTACAGTTCAAACCAAGATCTCTACAAGTTTATTATTAATCAAGATTCTTACAAGATCTTGTAAGGTTTTGGTCAGATTCTTGTAAGATCTTAAAAGGTCTTACAAGAGTCTTGATTAAGATCTTACAAGATCTTTGTTAAGATTCTTGTAAGATCTTGGTTATAAGATTCTTATAAGATCTTGCAAGATTCTTACAAGATCTTGTAAGGTTTTGGTAAGATTCTTGTAAGATCTTAAAAGGTCTTACAAGAATCTTGATTAAGATCTTTTAAGATCTTACAAGATCTTTGTAAGATTCTTGTAAGATCTTGGAACTTATCTTGTAAGATCTTGGTTAAGATTCTTACAAGATCTTACAAGATTCTTACAAGATCTTGTAAGATTCTTACAAGAATCTTACAAGATCTTACAAGAATCTTAATAAGATACTTGTTAAGATCTTGGTAAGAATCTTAATAAGAATCTTGTTAAGATCTTAATAAGATTTCCACCTGGGTCCTCGCAGTTTTTTCCTTAAATTGAAAGCGTAAATTCGCATGAAAGAGCTCAGCTTGCACAAAATAATATAAAATGAAACGAATCAAGTCGAAAAGTGGTAAAAAAAGTCAGGATATTTCAGTTCGATGGAAAGTAAGTGATTGGGTTGGTGATTTGCGTTCTGATAAAAACAACGTCTAGCGTAGTTTCAAACCGTTCGGCTTCCTGAATTGTTTTACTGGAATTGTATACATTCTGCTGGCCTAAATCGTTAAAATATCTTATGAAGTCGAAATATTTATCAAGTTGAGCATTTGCATTTCCTTATAAAACAGAGAGTAGCACGAAAGCTTCGATCTATAGATTTTCTTAAGTTAAATTACCTTTGTATCGTGGAAACAATACTCTGAGGACGCAAGGACGCAACATGCGCCGGCTTCCTTTGTGAGCGCGCAAATAGTCATGGGACCCGCGATTTTGCGGGCGACACAGATCTACAGGCGCTGTTCCGTAATGATTAGGCTTTTCAGGAACAAATGGGGTTGCCATTTTTTATGCTCTCATGAATTTTAGCAAAACAATAATAACTGTCCTTGAGACAACTTTTAACTGAACATAAAAGTAGATGTTGTAGTTGATTTTTTTTTTAAATTTTATCTCAGATAATTATTAAATCTCAGGTAATTATTTATTTTATCTCAGATAATTATTTGTCTTTTTCGAAAGAAAAACAAACATTACCTGAGATAAAAAAATGAACTACAACATAGATACACTGTACAAGCAAATCAGTGGCATTATTTTGAAGTGTTTGTGGAGTATTCTTCTTGCTGGCTGGTATAGTCATTTAAAGGTTATAAAGAATAATTGAAGTACAAATTATACATTTAACAAAATGTATTAAACTGATTAACCAATAAGAGCAAATGGTGGGTGATTTACTTTTGTTATGGTACTCTGTATACCAGTCTGCAGAGTATGGCAGGTGCATGCGTGAGTTTTTTTAAAAAATATGTAAGCAATAAGGGCCTAAAAACGGCCTTGCATGTGCGAGATCTTGTCAAGTTCTGCCATACTCTGCAGACGGGTCTGTATACAAGTTGCTTGAAGTATTTTTCTGGCTTTTTGATCTCATTATTATATTATTGAGGGATATGGAATCTGAAGGGTCTTAAATATTGTACAAAAGTTTGTTAGCTGTGAATATAAATGGGGGTAATTAACGATTCAAAGGAAAGTGGCGTCTATTGAAATATCCATTTGTAATAACCATTTGTATAAAGAAGTTTAATCCATTGTAAGTATTCATTGTTTTGTTATGATTTCTCTAGGCAACTGTGCACTGGTGAATACAGGTGAGAGTAATTCACAATGTTGTGGTCATGACTTTAAAATTGTTTTGTTTTGTTTTTTTTTTAATCAACTTTGAAATAATTGATAAAATTTTGGCTCGGTTTCTGCCCTGAAGGGTACAGAAATAAAATATTGTAGTGGGAGTGTCAAACAATTTTGCAGTCTGAGTCAATGTTGTGTTTCCTTGTGCTCACTAAAAATACTGTGTATTACTTTACAGTCCAACTACTGTAACTGGGTTCACTTAGACAAAGTTGACCAATCAGATTACAGGAAATTAACAATACTTTGGACCAAGAAAGTAAATGTTGTGAACCAATAAGTACATTAGCACATAAAAAAAGGAAATAATAGGTTACTCGAAGCAGATAATTTAGATATTGATAGTAAAAATTTTTCAGGAAAGCAAAATGTTTCACCAGACAATGTTTTTGTGATTGAAAATTGACATATACACTATAACATCTAAGGGACATATTTGTTTGACACAAGCTATTACTTTGTCATCTACATGTACAGGCATTTTCATCATATACCATTGGCAGCCACGTTTTGCAATAACATGCAAAGTCCAAATTATAAAGTTTTTACTTTTGTCGTCTCCATCACTCACTTTAATGGACCTCTCAAGAAACAAGGGCTTTCTTCAGTGGGTTCAAAACGTCACGTCTGTATTAATTAATGTATCAGTTGTGATTGGTTGATTTGGATCCATGTTGTCTATTATTAAAATGAAAACATGAAAATTTGATGAAATTTTCTTTTCATGGTAATTAGGATTTACAACTACCCAATTATAGGAAATTAACGCTTCATGAAATTAACACAAATTTAAGTTGTGTTGATTTTTGTTTACATTAATTTCTGTACCATTAAGTTTTAGTTTCTATCATTTTGGCCCCAAATTCTCGACATGCTCCAGACATTCTTGACACCTAGAAACTGAAGAAACTGAATAGCTTTAGTTTCATGCACTTTATTTCAGATCAATCTTTCACAAATTGATTACTGTAACAATTATTTCATCTTCATGGATGATGGTCGCAGTAAGAAGAATATCCCTCAAAATCTGCTTCCTGGATTTTGGTCAAGTTTAAATAAATTTGTTCCTGTTGTTGAAACAACTTTTGTTCCTTTTTAAACGTCATGTTAATTTTCTTTCTTTGAAAGCGTTTATTTCCTATAATTAGGTAACTTTCTCAGAATGTATTGTTATTGTCCTTAATCCGATTGGTCAACTTTGTCTAGGTGGCCCCGGTTATAGTAGTCGCACTGTAATACAATTGAGAACAAAACTCGTACTTTGTCATGTTTGCATCAAAACGGTGCACAGGCATCCCAAGTTCACCTCACAAGGGTGGAATGTATAATTTGCTTTCTGTGACCGAGTGAGTAGGTTTCATGTGCAAACAATCGTTTCAAGACGTTGTATGACATAATATAATACTGAGATCCGCAAACAATAAATTTTGTGATATTTTTACCTTTTGATAAAAAAAACTGCACTCTAGATAAATAAAGAAGATTTATCTTTGATGTATTTTTGTATGCTAGTATGAATTCATTGTTTTAGTCGACGTGTGGCTCTCTTGCGTTACCCCTGGAACTCCATTCATAAGATGAATGCACAGAAAAACAGATTAGGTTCTCTGAGGCCTGTGAAAACAACTGCATAATGTGTATTTTACTTGAATCTAATTTTTATTTATTATAAATTTGCATTCATGCATGTACATCTAGATGCACACTGTATTTATTTTACTGAAATTTCTTTAGAAAAGGTGGAGTACCCCAAGGATATAAAGGAGCAACCTTTCATAGGTATGTAGTGGTTTAAAGTGCCATAGGCATCCATCTTTTATTAGTATATAATATTGTACACACTCAGGGCATGATCAGTATAAGGCAGATGAAAATAATGACACCAAAGTCAAATGTTCAGTGTACATTAAGATGGGTAATGAAAGGGCAACAGCAACAAGGGAAATTTGAAATATTGACAAAGACATGACTTCCAGCTGCCTGGTTAGCTCTATTGGATAAGTTCCTGTGTGTTGTGCAAGAGGCTGCTGGTTCAAACCCCAGCTGAACCAACACTCAGGTTCTTTATTAAATAACTGAAGAGAAAGGGCGGCCTTTGTAAATAATAACATTTTCAAAAGGTTAGACTTTCTGGTGCTCTCAGATATAACTGTCATTATTATACATCAGACTCACTACGAAAAATCTGATTGGTCGAGAGCATTCAATCAATTCACAATAGCTTGTGAACTTGACATGATAAATGCAATATCTGCTGCAGATATTGCATTTATCATGTCAAGTTCAACGTCTGCCTGGTTACCAAGCCCCTTGGAGTGTTCTCCTCAGAAACAGAATGGCTGAACACTTAAGATGAATGTCTTCTTTTGCCTATTGTTTAAAAAATGCATAGTTATAAACAATTTTTGAATTCAGTTTTCGCATGATATCATGAATTATCAAAACCTCGTGTCTGTATTATCTGCCTCAGCCTTCGGCTTCCACAGATAACACAGACCTCGGTTTTGATAATTCATGATATCATGCTCAACCTCATCCAATAATATTGTTTAATAACCTGCCTGTCCTGTCTCACAACTGTACAGTCATGCAACAAATTCTATAGGACATTATTATATAAGCAGCGTGGAAAAAGTCCTAAACTGGTTATGTTGTAAATTGTGCCAGAACAGCCTTGAAGGGAGTGGCGCGCCGGTAATAAGATATTAACAGATATTTATTTCAATATTTTACTTTGTCTTTGTTTAGAGTAATTAAGGATTTCATGATTCAAGGTGGTGATTTCGTAAAGGTTAGTTTTAACTGTAAACTTCATAGTACTAAAAGTTAATTAATTTAACCAAATTTTAGTTCCCAAAACAGGGATTTTGATATTCCACACCATCGCATAGCCGCGAAATTCAGGTAAATCCGCGAAATTCACAAAAACATGACAAATACTGTGAAATTCGGTAGAAATCTTATCAAATTTAATACTTGTCTGTACAAAATATTAATTTTGAAACTTACTTCAGCTATTGGGGCTATTTACTTGCCGTAAACTTTCAAATTTATCTCAGAACTTCGTCACTGAAACGTGCAAACCGTATCCCGAATCTACCAGGTGTAGATTGTGTCGCGAAAAACTGGGCACTAGCCATGATGTTAAAGGCTTTGCCATTGGTTCATTTCTGGAGCTTAAAGAGTAAATGATAACCTCTGTTAGAAAAAAGTTAAAAACGGTGGTCTGATCAGCACAAAGCCGATATTGATTTCCAGCGAAATTTGCCTTGAAATAACCACAAAATCAGCCGTCTTTTACCGATTGCTTTTTGGTGAAATTTGCCCCGAAAACTTCGACAAAATTACCCCAAAATCGACCAATTTTTCCACGAATTTGTCCCTAAAAATCCGGCGAAATTTGACTTTGTCCTCTGCGACCTGTCAGAAACGCTAGCCCTGCCAAAAGATACTTTACAAAAAACCTTTTCACTTGATGGCTGTCACAAAGATTTCTAGTTGCTGGGTATATGCAATTTTGTATAAGGGGAAAGTTCTTTTTATCCTTTTTTTTCCTTTTCTACGAAAGTAGCCAGGTGTAATGCTCATAGAAGCTGGGGAAAATCTGCTGTTCCGTGCCTTTAGTGACAGCCCTGCATTTTATAGATAGTGCCTTGTTTAAGCCAAATAACTACACTGGACGGACCATTAGAAAAGTTATGGGGGGGGGGGGGGGGGGGGGGGGGGGCGGGCGAAGTACAAAAAAAAATATTCACGCAAGAGAAAATTAAATGAAAAAAAATTCATGCACGCCAATTAATCCTAAAAAAATTCATGTTTTGGCCTAAAAAAAATTCATACAAGAAGTTTGTTAACGAAAAAAATTCCTGCGGCTCGAAAATTCCCCTCCCCCCCCCCCCATAACTTTTCTAATGGTCCGTCCCTGAAGTACTCTATGAATATCATTACATTAGTTTTATACGGGGCATTAAGTACGGATACCACTTAGATTTATACTGCTGATTAATAATATTTTTGTCTTAGGGTGATGGCACAGGTGTTTCCAGCATATATAATGATGTGGCCTTTCCTGACGAAAACTTTAAACTAAAACATGATGTTCCAGGTCTTCTGTCTATGGTAAGAAACAGATAGAATAACAGCAGGCTAGGCCTTTTGATGGGTGTGGTAAAATCTAAGAAGTTGGGGATTAAGTGAAAGGTCAAGGTATAGTTACATAATTGCTGTTGAAAGGGTCTTTTATGGAGCAAGTAAATAATAATTATGTTTGTAGAGGAGATTAATGGCTAGTCTTTTGGCTCAAGAGCTTTGGTGGCTCAATATGCATGATGTTTCCAACCTATGCTGATTTATGTAACAACCTTTAATTATAAATAATTATAGTCATATTTTCCATAATCAACCACCAAACAATGCACAATAAAGTGGTCACTTATGAGAGGCAAACCAGTGTGGGTCTTATATCAGCTGCCATCAGTTGCCATTAGGAAGAGAATTCACTGCATTTAATGTCTAAGTTACGATAATAATCAGGGCTCGAAATTGCAACTGATACGGTTGCCAATGCAATTAACATTTTCTCCTTGGCGACTAAAACTTCTGGTTTAGTTGCCACTTTGGCGACCAGGTTTCTCTATGATTTAGATTTAAATTAAAAGAGGAAAGTCAAAACAAACATTTTATCTTATCCTTCTTTGCTTAATTCGTCATAAAAAAAGTGTGCAAAATTGCATAAACAAAGCCAGTTTACCTCCAAATTTATATTTTCAAACAATCAAATCTGATGGATCATGCCATACTATGAGCTGTGTCATTTACATAATACAAACTGGTGACTATATTTCTCCAGTTGGTCCCAAAAGGCGACCTGAGGATTTTTTTAATTTCTAGCCGTGGATATACAGCTGTACATGTAATACCGTAAAATTCTGAAAGTAAGCCCCTCCATGTATAAGCCCCCCAAACTCGTAATGCAAAAACCCTCCCTTAAATCGTCCCTCCAAATATAAGCCTCCCCCCCTTTTTGTACTCGGAAATTGCCCTCAAATATAAAGTAAAACCAAGCCAAAACGGTAAAAAATAAATAAATAAATAAATTTCCTTCCAACTATAAGGCTAGCTCAATCAATTTAGAAATGCAAATTTCTCTCCATAGATAAGCCCCTCTGAATATGAGCCCTTCCAAAAATAAGCCCCGCAGAAAGGGCCTTAGAAAAATATAAGCCTAGGGCTTATTCTCGGAATTTTACGGTATGTGCACAGGTGTAGTTCCATGCCATCACTAAAAAGCATTTTGTAATACAGTCTGAGTAGTGCGAGATACAGCAAACATAGTTATAAGATCATTGTCAGTGTCAGGCCATAGTTTACAAGAGGTTTATAAAAACAAAGAAGAATAACAAAACTATTGCCCCCAGAAAGTGGTCGTGGTCACTTGCAAAAAGAGGTGGTCATTAATGAGACTTTTTTAATCAATCGTAACATTTTTTGTGAATTAAATTTTAAGAGCTATCAATTGTGAGAATTGGACCACCTGATACTATATCAGAGGTCCATATTTTTCGCATGTATTTATTAATAATGAAAAAAAAACTTTTTTTTAATGTTAATTTGTCTTTGGTGTCAACGCAAATGCTTACACAGTGCTTATCTTTTTCAGGCTAACAGTGGTCCAAATTCTAATGGCTGCCAGGTCAGTGCACTGAAAAAAAAAATTAAATCACTTTCTTATTGAATCTTTTGTTCCTATAGAATATTTTTCAAACATATATTTTTATTGGTAATTATTTTATTATGTATTTTTTTTTGTTCCTTGGGTAATTGGAAAATGAAATTATCTTTCTCTGCCACTACTTTTAATGTGCTGATAGTTTTGTCTTGATGTTGTGAGTTAATAATGTGAACTCTTTTCCATGATTTCAGTTTTTCGTAACCTGTGCAAAGTGTGATTTTTTGGATGGAAAGCATGTAGTGTTTGGTAAGCCCTACAAACTAAGTCAAAGTAGCTTTGCTATGCAATGAATTTGCCCTCTTGCAGCAGAGGCCTTCCTTCGCAGCTGTTTTCCTAAATTTGAACTCTAGCCATGATGTTGCTCCAAAAAGTCAATGAGCATTATTAAAGGGGCAGGTTCATGGTAGATCGCATGCTCGTTCGTCAAAGTGCTGTTTTTCTGCTGGGACGTGCTGTATCGACTATGCAAGCAATATGATCATGTCATAATGTTGTCAAGGAACCAATCTGCATACTCCCCTGGCAGTCATTTACACTGATCAACTTAATTATCTGCAAATAGCTGTAAATTAATCAACCATGGAATAAAACCTTCGGGTCAACAATAAATTCAACGTTGGTAGTGTTGGCATAATCCACTAATTTTTTTGCAATTTTAGTACTCCTCCATCCTACTTCATTTTACTCTGAAATACACTTCTAGCTTGAAACACACTCTGAGATCGCTGAGATACATGTGTGTGGGATTATTAACCAACAGAATTAAAAATAAATTGGAAAAAGTATTTTAATTAATGAGCATGCGCTTAACCATGAACCTGCCCCTTTAATCTTTGTGAACTAAATTCCCAGAAAGCTTGAAATTCCTAGGAATTCCCAGTAATTCCAAGTCATGCAAATTAGGAAGAAATTAAAAACTTGGAATTTCTGGGAATCTCTGGGAATGGCTTAACAAACAACTGGAAAATTTACTGGGAATTCTAATTGGACCTAGCCATTCAAATTAAATTTTAAGGAACAATTTAAAAGCTTGGAACTTCTGGCAATGTCTGGGAATGGCTTCATACAGTAACTAAGAAGTCATAGGACTAATTCCAAATAATTCTTAAGCCAGTAGAGAATTGAGTCTTGGACTTAAAGACAATGAGTCTGGACTGACTCAGTCTCAAATACCGTAAAATTCTGAAAATAAGCCCCCTTTCTTATTATACATTTTTCAAAGGCCCTTTTTGAGGGGCTTATATTCAGAAGGGCTAATCTATTGAGGGAAATTTGCGTTTCAAAATCAATTGGGCTAGCCTGATAGTTGGAAGGAAATTTACCGTTTTTCCTTTGTTTTACTTTGTATTTGAGCGCAATTTCCAAGTACAAACCCCTGGGGGGCAGGGGGGGGGGGGGGGGGCTTATATTTGGAGGGGCGATTTAACGGAGGGTTTTTGCGTTACGGGTGTGTATGGCTTATATTTGGAGGGGCTTATTTTCGGAATTTTACGGTATAGCGGTAAAAAATAAAAGGAAATAAAACATTGGGAGAAATTGCTATAGCAATACCAAAAGTCCACTGGACTTTAACAAGAAAAAGGCAAGCATGGGAATTTTTGAGGCAGATTAAGCGGTGGTGACCGACTTGGGGCATAGCACGTCGTCATCACAGGTCATCATGTTCTACCCCTAGGGCAGCCTAGTTGACTGGAAGGATAACAATTGTTGGTAAAATTTTAAACTGAGTTTCTCACTTACTGTTTTAAGTTGTTTTGTTTGTTTACTTGTTTCTTATTTTCTCGATTACAAGCACACATAGCACTTTTAACACTACTCTCTCGTTTCACGCTCTCAGTCACCTTAACATAGCCATCTTCTTGTCTCCGGCTTTCGCTCAAAGGACTAAGGAAAGAGAGGCGTTTGGTAGTCAACCATTTTTATATTTTAGATATTTGCTTTTTCTAAGGCAGGGTTTCACTAGCGTCGGAATTGACTAGTCGTTCAGAGAAAGCGTTTATGAGCCAATAAAATAAAATAAAAAATTCGTCAACTTCACAGAATCGAAAGCGCAAGAACTTGAACGTTTCCCTTTTATGTTTATGTCATTCTTTTCTTATTTCTCATTTTACTGCCGATTCCACTTACAAAATATAATCTGTCGCATACGATCAGGCAAAAAAGGGAAAAAATGATTGTCTCAGTCGCAAGCTAAAGCACGGGAACTAAGCCAATTACAATCTTATTTCTTTACAGGTAAAGTTGTCGATGGTCTTTTAGTCATGAGAAAAATTGAGGTACGTTATACCTACAATTGTAGAGACCTAGAGCTGTTTCAATGCAATGTATTTCATTTTGCAATTGGAGTGTGAACCACGGGAAACTGTGGCGATTAAAAATCCAGTTTCTGTGAAAGTATGGTCGGTTTCTGTGAAAGTATGGTTGATTTCATGGAAGCCACTAACATGGGGAGTTATTTTACGAGTTAGAGACTATTTATGTTTAATTAAAAATATATATATATATATATATATATATATATATATAAAATGGTCATTTTCTTTGTTTTCTTGAGCTGCACTGCCATGTGCTCGGGAAATCTTTCTTTGATGAAGTTGCAGGTCGGATGGTTTTGAGAACTGACATATCTTGCTACCATAATGATCAACAAAGCTGCACTGCTGTTTGAATAGATTCTGCTTTATTATTATTATGTCTTTACTCTCAGAGTTCAACTGTTAGCCAGTTCCCGGTGCAAGTCCCATCCTGCAACCTTAGTAGTCGAGAACTCGTAGGAGGATTCGTGCTGTTCCTAGTAGGGCAGTCTTGTGAATCTGAGCCACATCAAGATTCACCCCTATGCTTTCAAGATGGCCAACTAATCCTTTTGGCACTGTCCCCAGTGCCCCGATAACAATAAGCACAGCTGTTGTTTTGAACTTCCACAGTTTTCTCAATTTCCTTGCCAGGTCGTCTCTTTCTCCTTTAATTCCACCCTTACATCCCCTGTTACATCTACATCAATAATTTGGCAAATTGCTTGTTGTTTGTCTGCTTCAACTAGATCAGGCCTTTTGTGTTCAAGCTGATGATCAGTCTGTATGCTAAAATCCCAAGGGATTTGACCTTCTCGGACTCTCAAACTTTTTTAGAGACATGCTCATACCACTTGTCAGTAACGTCCGATCCGTACTTTCTACAGGCACCAATTGCCAGCTTTTGCAACGCCATCATGTTTACATTTATATTCTCTCTGAGCCAACGCAGAGCATTCATAAACTACGTGGGCTTACTGATTCTTCCGCACTCTTGCACCACTTGTATTGTGAGCTGACAGCCTGTTTGTCAATCTTTACCTTTATTGCATTGGTTCGCAATGCCTGTTCCTGGGCCGCTGTTAACAATCCTTCTGTCTGCTTCTTGAATTCCCCCTTCTTCAACCACGTCCAAGAGAGGTTACTTGTAACACCCTCTTGTTCTTGTTTTCTTCTTGTTGTTATTATTATCATTATTGTTGTTGTTGTTGTTCTATTTAGTGTCTATAATTGAAATCTATTTTTCTCCATTTCTTTCTCAACTTAGAATGTTCCAGTTGGACCTAACAACAGACCTTCATTACCAGTTGTTATATCACAGTGCGGCGAGATGTGACTAATAATCATCGTCTTATGTCTGTCATTAGAACAAATTTAAACTGAGGCCCCCACCACACGTATCCGCGTATTTTTGAAAACCGAGAATTAATGATTTTTTTCCTCCGTTTTCAAAAAAACACGCATCCACTCGAAGCGTATTGGAACCGTTCTCGCCCGTCTATACGAAAACACTAGTCATTTGAAATACGATAGCATCCCTTACGGAGCATGCGTTATGCTGGTATTAAATGATTCATGACATCATCGTATTCGAAAACATCCGTTTTCGTCCGTGCAAACGTAAACGAGAAGCCAGTGTTATCAAAAATCTTCACTGTGGAGAGCGCTTCAGAAAAGATGCGTTTTCGGTGACGATTTTGACCGAACACGTCTGGACGGTTAGGCCAAACCGAAGAGAAAAATCTCCGGTTTTAAACAGCGGATACGTGTGGACGGGTCCTATTCATCGCAAACTGCCGATGTATACTCTAGTTTTGCATGACTTCACCTGTCATATCCGAAGTGATGGAAAATGAGTGTAGTACACTCGATTTTACTCACCGATAGTCCGCTCATGTTAGTTCATGACCTGTATAAATACACCTTATAAACCTTTGAAAGTTTCTGTATTCAACGCTGTCAAGCAAAGAACTTGAAATTATAATGACAGCGAAGTTTCCGTGTGATTTATAGAGAAACTGAGCTGTCAGTGTATTATAATTTTATGGATAGAAATGCAGACCAGAATCTCCCGAGCAGCTCCAAATTTCGCGTGTAAAATTCATTCACTTACATTTTACACTGCCGAATTTACAAAGTGGTGCCACAAGATCAACTTTTACAATCCGACTTGGTCATGCTTCTGTGTTGACCGCACTTCAAGAAATGTTACGCTTCAACCGTTTTGTCTCTGGGGCACAAGAGTCAGACAATAACCCACCAGTCGGATGAATGTAAACATAAACTTTTCAAAAAATGGGTACATGCAGGCTTTTCTTAGGGAGAAAAGAAAACTGTCCGTAATAAGGAGGTGCAGACGTTCTTACGACTTCGTTAGGTTGCTCCTTATCTAAGAAACGCGCGGAGAAACCGTAAAAACGTCCCCCTGGGAAGTAGGCCAGAGGGGTGGGGGAGGCTATGTGTTTGTTTTTTAAATAGACTTGAGTTTTGTCACATCCTGTTTTTCTGAGAAAAAGGGACGTTTCCTGTTACAGGTGAGATCACAAATAACGGCCATATTGATATCGCTGTGTACTGAGTTTCTAATTTCAATGAGGTCTACAGTGCTTACTTAAACGTGCGGAAAATAAAAGGCTGATCGCAGTTAAATTAATGAAAATTACGTGGCATGAGCTACGTGAGTATTACCACGCTGTATTTGTTATAAAGCAATTTAGCAAACTATTTTTAGTGCACTGTCTGCATCCTCACCTTAGGTTAGGTTTGCCAGATTAGCAGAAGTCGGTCATATTTATTTGCCTCGTTTTTTTACTGTGTCTTATAATGCAAGGCGTTCAGCTAAGCTGTTTCAGAGAGACAAATAAAAAATTACTAAGGAAATTTAAAGTTACAGTACATTGGACTCATTCGCTAAAAAAACAATGACAGACAAACTTAGTTAATAGCATATATAAAGATGAGTCCCACTCAGTAGTGCATTAACACGAGTTGTAAATCTAGTCTGGAGTAAACAACCTGCCATCTAAACGTTTGGATCGTTTGTTAGAGTTAAAATCTCGCCGCTTTGAACCTTATTCATAAGGCCGTAACAGAAGGATTTAACTTTGCCCCTTTCAACTTCAATTACACATGGAGTGTTGCCTCCGACTCTCCCAAGGTACAGCGATCCTTCTGGGACACTAACCCCACCGATGACTGCGTGGGGAGGTACAGGATCACCAACGTTACCTGGAACAAATTCGTGGCCTGTGTCGCAAAGACATGTGCCACTACGCAAGATCGACTCTATATTACTAGTAGTATAGATATTAGTAAGCTGACAGCCATTGCTGTCTAAAATCACTTTAAGAGGTTTCTCTCCGTTTCCAGGAGATCGACCAAAACCTGTAGTGCCCGCTTTGATGATCTTTTTTGGTAACGGGTTTCCGTCTTCCACTGGAATCCAAACAGGCTGGAGATTAGCTTGGTAAAAGAAATATTCTACTTCTTGCCTTCCATAACAGTCGTTGCCGCGCACTTTCCTCTTTACAAACAGGCAGCCATACCTCAGACAATTTATTTCAAAGTCCACGGTGCACAATTTGGATCCAGCATACAGCGATGCGTACTTCCGTGGTCCCTCATTTGTTATATCCACTGCGACTGTTATGGTCTGATCAGGAGCGATCTCGCAGAAGCCCCACTGAAGTAAGTGAGTTCTGACCGTTCCTCCACCCCTTACCCTGCCATTTTGAATAGCATACAAATCGTGGCAGAAACGTGGATTCGCGGAAGAAATTTTTTGCTGCTGAACGCGGATATAAACCCCAATTCTAGACTTGTTGGTAACGTAAATGCTGTACATGCTTAACACTAAATAAAGAAAAGAGATAGGAGAACAAAGACAGAAAGAATTGTAATTAGATAGGTTTTCGTATCAAACATAGAATTAGTTACTGACTTAATTAACAGGGCTGATAATTTCTGAAGTCGATAAGAATTGATCGTTCTCTATTGAGTTCGATGCTTATCAATGGACAAATATCGAAAATCGAAAATAATCGATCATAAGATTTCCTTTGATTACCGATCTGAGCGATGTTGATCGGCATGTATCAAAATAACATGATAAAGATGTGATGTGAAACAAAAGCCTGCATGCTGCAGTCGAACGCGGTCTATAGAAGAAAGAGGAAGCCAATCGGCAAGAATTAAACTAAACTCGAACTCAGTACACTGTATTAGAAGCTCAAAAATACACGAGGGACTGCAAAGTTCCATTCAGATCAAATTTCTGAAAACTCTTAGTCTTAGATGTAGGTTGTTTTATATGGAGGGTGTTTTCTGAGGCCGTGAGGCACTAAACTTTTAAATGACTCAAACTTTAGGGATAGGGACTCTCGGTGCTTGAGAGTTGGCGCGTAAATTAATTAGTTAACCTCACCTGAGTTATCAGTTTTGGGGTAAGATTTTCCGAGACTGAAAGTGAAAAGAAGGAAACGTTCTTCTGGAAAGCCAAAAACTGAAGAACAGTGTCGAAATAAAAAGCTAAACAACTCCCGTGGGTACTTGGCGAAAGGGATTTTTAAATATGTCACCACAGGCAGACCATCCACACTGTCCGAGGCAGCGTGATGTCACGCGCGATAAGTAGTATTCACAGACATCCCAAGCTCGGAGTGAGAGTATTGCATAATCGCAAAATGGCCGTGCACGGAAAGGCCTGGAATGTCGGTAATATATTCAATAAGATAAATAATCGCAGGATTTAAAAAAACGTTACTTTATCTATTAACAGTTATTTTATCGAATCGTCCAACATAAATTCATATATTATCAAGTGGATGGGCAAAGTTGTCGTTGATGGAGCCGTCAACAAAGTTTGTGGACGTCAATAGCGGAGTCTCTCATGGAACTGTCTTATAATTAGGCCCAACCTCGTCCCCAGGGCGAAACGCCCTGGGGATGAGGTTGTCTTAGGCCCTGTTTTGTTTTCGTAAATGACATATCGTGGCCATAAATCCAAGCAAATTAAAAATCTTCTCGTGAAGTATGCTGACGATATCATGTTGAGTGTCCCTATAAGGTCTTATTCCCCGGACTTACCTTTAGACTAGGTGTAGAACATTTAACGCTGGCATCGTCTATTGAGAATCGAATGACCTAACTGTGAACCTCAAAAAGACGTAGGAAATGGTGGTTAGGAAATAGTAAGAAACTAATTCCGAAACTTACGAAAGATATTGAGTTCCCCCTTGTTCTCAAGCTACCGCAACTGGCCATGGAACGCACATATCGATCATATAATTTCTAAGGCTAGTTATGGACTATTGCCCCTGCAGGGACTTCGCCCGGAAGGCGAAATCCCGAGGAGGCACTCTAGTAACTCGCGGGTATATTAAGGAAAGTACTTACAGTTGAAATATACAGTCATACAGTCAATATAGAAAAACCCTCGGTTTGCTTGAACAGGGGCCGCGAGGAATCGGTAGGTAATGATGACGTTTCTATTGTTTGCGCCCGCAAGGACGAAATGGTTAGGATGACGTAAAGACAGAAAATCCCGAAGGGACCGCTCAGGTAGATTTTGTGACATTCATTGTGCAGTCATACTGCGATACTCTTTTGCGTTACGCAGTGACATTCTGTGGAGGAGTTGTTTTGAAAGTTATGGACCAAAAGACACTGGTTAAGCGCAGGGGAGGTTATAAGGTGCGTTTAACTGTGTATATATAAACACTTGGAGAGTTTGCCAGACAAGAGATCACAAATCTTTGATTTGTCTTGGAGATCTTGACCGGAATTAGACTCAGTCCCAAACAAGCAAGACGAGTGAACAACAGCTTCAATCTTGGACAGAACTGTTGAGACAATTGAATACTTGGACAGCATTTTTCTAAACATCGTAGCTGTACCGGTTCTTTCCTCTCCCCCTTCCCCTGAAAGCAATGTTGTTGTGCATTCAAAAGAAAGCCTGATCCCTGGGCGTTTGTGGGAAGCAACATTGAATTGGGGGAAGGGGTTTTCTTTCCGCAAAGGCGTCGTTTTGGAAATAGTTTTGTTGCGTAGGAAAGTGAACATGATGGGGAAAACTTTCTCAAGTAGTTTTGTCCGGGATTGTAGCTTATCACTAGCAGAACGATGGACGATTAGAGAAATTCGCTGACAATCAAATTCTGTGCTGACTTATTCCCTGCTCACAGATGTCCTTGGCAACCCCTCCTCAACCTTCTGATTTGCCGGTTTATATAATCAGTGATCGAGATGGAGATCCAAACTGAACGGCAAAAATACAGCCATATGGTCCTCAGAAATCAATCACTGATCACAGAAGGAGAGAGCGATCATGTTCCTCGCCGGAGAGAGGAGTACATGTAATCATAATGTTCCCGTTTTCCGTAAGCATCGTGTTTCTAAATGTACGGTAAACATTTATGGCAGGTAAGCCAGGAATGATCAATCAAAATTAATTGGCGGTGCGTCATTTCTCAGCCAATGGTATTTCGCTTGGTCTGGGCGAAGCAGAAATGAAAATTTATAAGAGATCGTTGCAAGCTTTCCTTCCCTCCGCTCCCCGCGGCTTCGCCGTTCGCTAGCGCGTCCTCTCACGACTCGCTTCGCTCGCCATAAATTTAGAGCTTGCTAGTGCAGACCATGGAGAAAAGTTGTCTTACCCAGGTTGGCTCTGGTAGACGGGTGTCGCGCGGTGACCCTTCTTTTTTTGTTTCAACTTTTACTCAAAGTCTTCATTTTCTCTAAGATCTTTTGATTCATTTTAACCAAAAAAGGCAAAATATAACGCAGATTTTAACCGCACTTTCCTCTGTCCACTATTTTGGAAATTTCGTGCGCACTGTAAGCGTACATCAAATGAATTTTTTCGGTTTCATAGCTACCCACACCACTCCCCTCTAGTGACTATGGTGTCATTCTTATAAACCAAAGTGATTTGCATGATGTTTCCATATTTACAGCCCAAGTTTGATAGGGAAAGAGTTAAAGGCAGCAAAGTTATACATGTATAACTCAATACGTGTATGCCACGATTTGATGATACATTGAGGCGCGGTGGTTTTGGCCCCACGGTGAAAGAAAACTGCCGCAGAAATCAATAAGGACAAGGATAGGACTCAGAACTGAGTGGTTTAGCTATTATGGTTTAAGCTGGTTTAAGCTCCACAGAAACAAAAACAGATAGGATTTTAACAACATCTTTTTAAAATTTAATTGAGCACCAGTTAAGTTGACTTAAGAACCCTCTACTCTTGCGCATCTTGTTATTCTCTATTGTGTTTCAAAATCAGACAATGTCATAAATTTTAGTCCAACTGGATATATTTCCGGACAGCCCTGAAATGAAAGAAAAAGGCAATTACTTTTCTATTTCTGGCTAGAATTATGATGTTAAGGAAATACACTAAAATAATAAATCGGCTACCCCACGTAAGTAAGGGCCTGTTTACATGGAGTGGGGGACCCGGTCTGGTGGGGTTGGTGTCTTTTGTTTTCACGCTCTGGGGGACACAAAACAAAAGAAACTTACCCCACTAGACCGAGGTCCCCCACTCTATGTAAACAGGGTCTAAATCTCAAGAAGATATTGCTCATGCGAGCCACAAACTCGATATAAAATCATTGTTTTATTTGAAGCCGAAGTGCTAAACGTGCACGTACGTAAAGTGAATTAAATTCGAATTCCAAAATACGAGGTTCACAAAGCCCTATGTGCTTTATATCGGGTTTCATAATGTAGATCTTTTTGGCATTTTTATTCTCATGGATCACCAAAGCGAACCTTTCTCTTAGCATACATACTTATCTCTTATACATACAGATTTATAAAATTGTCAAAAATATTTACCTAATAGCTATCTAGGGCTTACTATAATTTATAGTTATTATGATGTGGCCAAGGCCATCTGCTATTAAAAAGAAGTAAAGTAAAGGTGGTATATGATCGTCCGGCTAAGTGCAGTCATACATGTTGTAATTGTTGACAATAACTGACGTTCCAAAAACCTGTTTGGTATACCATCCACAAGTTACTTTGAATCTGAACGTACCTACATTGTGCACTATTCGTGTTTCCTCCGGTCATGCAGTGCATCAGTTTCCTAAGAGGAGTGGAGCGAAATTAAAGTGAGCCTTAATCAAAGATAGGTGTAAATATGAATGTATAATCATAATTATCTTCTTAATTTGCTGACGTTGGCAACGAGTTCAAAATTTCCTCGGCCACGCCAGTTGTGGTCTTAATTATGTTTTGTCCTATTTGAATTACTAATTTCCTAATTATTTGGCTGGAGTGCCCATAAACTAGCTGGATGAGCTAAGTGCACTATTTACTATAAATTTTTTAGCTCTTAACCCTATTCATTCCGGTCTTGTTTTCGCTTCCTGTGACTGGGGACTCCAGATGGTCCCCTCTATAACTTTAAAACCGCTCTTGCTACAGCCAACAAAATTACACAGAACAAAGCACTCATCATTTCCAGCTTCCGGGCATAATTTCATTGAGACAATAATCAAATTATAATCGTAGTAGGTCCAAGTTGACAAATATTATTCAGTGTGAACATTTAATCAGTTTAGGTAGTGTTATTTTCACCAATATTGAGTTCAGATATAGGTGCATTGGATAAAGCCTTTTTTAAGGGGGTGGGTGGAGAAGCCTTTTTTTAGGGGGAGTGTGGGTATTATTATTGCCAATCATCATTTGCAGTGGCATGCTTTTATACCAAATATTGATGCCTTTTAGAATGATCTTACTTTACCTGTGAAATAGGTAGTAGAATATTACGTCCTATTATTCCATTGTGTTCTTTTGTTTACTTGTAGGTATTTTGCCCTAGTTGTTATTCTCTGTTTCACAGGTCAAGTAAAATCACTCTTTTTGAAATGACAAACATAAATAGCATATCAGAAAGCAGTCTTTGGGTGCCACTTGTACCAAGAACAACAACGTATTTTAATAACAATGGTTACAAATATTTTGACAATTAGTGTGAAATATTGGTCAAAAAGATTTTCAAAGAAATTAATGTAATACAACTTTTAAGTAAAACTCAATGGCAATGGGTTTTTGTGTGGAATTTCCTCCTATCATTTACAAAAGTAATAATGCCTACTCGTCAATAAAACGAATAATTATTAATCAGCAGTTCCCAGTTGCTACTACTGACAAATGTAACATGTTTTAATTGAAATGGTTACAAAAATTAGAGTAAAATTTTAGCGAAAATATACTGCCAACGACGCAAATATAGGTAAGTAAAACTTTTGAACTAAACGAAAACGACATTGAATGATCTATTTACATGTTGGAAAGTCACTGTCAGTCTCTCTGCAAAGAGCATTTTTCATGATTTTACACTGATGCGATTACTTCTTTAGCACTTTTGTCTTTGAATACAACAGCTGCTTCAACAGTAAGAATGAGCTCAGTAATGTCATCATCATTGAGGTCTGGAAAGTCTTTCTCGAAGTCTGGATCCTGTTCTCTTTTGATGGCATACAATTGTTTAATAATATCGTCAAATATGTTTAAGGACATTGTGTCTTTGGCAGTGATTGTTAGAATACTTGCCATAACTTTATTACGACATTTGGTCTTCAGTTGTGTTAGGCCACACTCGGGGCATTTTATTATTTTCTTGTCACTGTCTATGACTTTTGAGTGACACTTGTTGCAGTTTAGATATGACTGTACAAAGTTAATTCCGTCTGGTGGGAATTGCACTTGCACTTGTTGAATGTTGTCTGGAACATCATCGTGTCGAGTTATATTCAGTTTGGTGGCTTCAGTTACATTGCTGTATTTGGTCAATGTTAAGTAGTTTGTTCCATTAAATTCTTTGATGGCAACATTTGCTAAATTGTAACATTGCCCAGATTTCATCTTTCTTGTGTCCTGTTCCCACAAGACCAGACGGAGAGAAGCACTGTTATCTGTAAACATTGCTTCTTGTTTCGTTAAAGTTTTTCCTTCGAACATCCACAGTTTCAGGCGTGCCATTGAATAAGACACGGCCAGCAATGTTTACGAGGGTACTGTTTTGTTTGTCCTTAATTTCTTCTACTGAGCTGTCTACAGCTTCCACGGTTTCTTCTTGTATTTTCTGAACGTCGAAATCCATCTCATTTTCGTCAGGATCTTCAATTCTTGTTCTCCTGTTGAGAATCAATTCCTCTTTTTCGGTCTTCAGGTTTTTCTTCAACTGGAATCTGTTTATTTTGACTGGTGATGAAGATTCGAGCTTGCGCTTGAGCACTGAATGCTTCTCTGGGGAGAAGCACACAGCACGATACACTTGAGAGTTTGTCTGGAAATTTAGCGAGAAGTGTTGATTCTTGTTTTGGCTTGTCTTTATAGGTGAGAGGTTATGTAAATAACCAACCATGCTTTGTCCTGAAATGGAAGCACAAAATCATTAAGATTGAGTTATTACTGATGAGATCAAAAGAATAGGAATTTTGGAAGTAGATAATATTGTGGCAATCTTTTAAGTGAATTGGATAGAGATACCACAAGTTGTATTGGGCTTTGATGGATTCCATAGGGTAATTTTAGTTGCTTAAGGATTTCAATATAACATGTTCTTATGTATGTTTATTTCAAGAGAGATTATTAACAATGTTCAGATTGACAACCAATATTACTCAAGGTACTGCACATATTTGGGCTAAGACATGTGATCAGATGCTGCTGAAATTCAGGTAGGATAAAATTGTGGGTATGAGAAGTAGACACTTTTTAACAGGTTCATTCAGAAATTGTGTCCTTAAGTATTACCGGATCGTTCATTTTTTTAATCTTGTTATTTCTACTATAAAATGAATGATAAAAATGGCAAACAACTTACCACTTGGGTTATTCATACTTGTTTCACCTGAAAGGAAAATTGTTACTATTGGTTACTTTTGATGTCACATACATTCAGTCATTTTTGTTTTTTGAAAAGGTTTTTAGTCCTTTCAAAAAGCTGACTCAATCTTTTTTCCTCCTGTTGTCTGTATTTCAAGGAGTTATTTTTTTTTATACTTTTAAGTCTATCAAAAGTCATTGGCTCTACAACAAGTGAAGATAATTTTTAACTCTACTTTAACCTACATATGTGATGCCCAATGTTTGTTCAGACTTTCCAATATTTACCCATGCTTTTGGTAAAGTTAATCCTTGCTTTTGTGGATTGTTAGGGCCCATACACGCTTAAGTGGTAGCTCAGTTGTCTCTCATGAAATGAATTGCCATTTTTTGCAGAAACAGTCACAGGAGCTATAGCTACTAAAGAAGGAATTTCTGGAGATATTGAGGGGCCAATATAATTGTCAAAGTTAACAATAACAGCAACAGGCAAATCTGGAGGGTTATGGGGGGTGGTATAAATGATATCTACTGTTCCAGTTGCACCATTACAAAGACCAACTGATGGCCATAAGTTCATTGTAAGCATAACAAGGGCATTCTTTGAAATAAGTAGTGTTGGTTCTAACCCATACATATCCTGAGGAGGAATTTTGGCAGCTTGAGAACTGGAGTGTTTTGCATCAATTTTTGCAATTGGTTGTTTGAGTTGTAAGAGTGAATTGTCATTAAAACTGGCTACTTCCTCATTGGTGTAAAATAATCGAGTGGCAGTTTTGAATTGATCAATGTTATTAGCTTCTGATGGTTGTCTAGTTAATAGCAGTTTCCAATCATTTTCAGATGTTTCTCCGTTACGCAATCGTAAAAGAAAATCCCTAAAAACAATTTGCTCTAGATCCGTTCCTTTGACTCTTTGATTAACAGTTAATGTAACTACATGGTTAAACATCATGTAAGCATAATAGCCCTGCTGTCCTATCTGATTAGATGGTTTTGCATGAAACAGTGGCTTGTCAGACACAGGAGGCAATTGCATGAGCTGGATCTCCAATCAATATTATTGATTTTCCACTAAACAAATTTTCTTTTGCACCAGATGATTGTCTACATCGTTTGTCAATCCATCCAAGTGTTCTTTGCCCAAGCATTGAATACTCATCAATAAGAATATAATCTGTATTTGAAAGTCTTTCCTGTAATTCTATTAGGCTTTCACCGGACAGGTCTTTCTCTGACTGCGGACAAGTTGGTAGTTTTAAAAGTGAATGAACAGTTACCCCTCTGATGTTGTATGCAGCTTTTCCTGTTGTGGCAGTGATAACACATTTCTGTTTAAGATAAGACTTCAAAGCTTTTATTAAATAGCTTTTCCCAGTTCCTGCAACCATTTATAATAAGCAGCAGAGCGTCTTTTTCAGAGCTGTTTTTTGAGTGCTTTGTAATTATGTCATATGCAAGCTTTTGCATTTCACTGAAAGATTCAACATTAATCACATCTGTAGGGGTCAGTGATGGTTGAAAATTTTCTTTTAATGTAACAATCCAAGAGGGCATTTCACCAATTTGTTGAGCAGTATATTTCATAGAGTCTATCAGGTCCAATCATAGTTCGAGTTTGGGAGCTCATTATTGAATTTCTGGCTTGACTTGTAAAACTCTGATAGAATCATCCATTCTCCCTGCTGATGTATTTCTTGATTATTACTGTTTTCATACTTTTGAAGCTCTATATTTTCTAATACATCTGAAATCTTTTGAGACCAGTCTTGGACATGTCTTTTGGCATATGGTGTATTGAGGAAGTTGTGCCATTCAGTTATGAAGGTTTGATTGTTTGGCTCTGTGGTGCCCCATGCATCATCAAGAGAATTTTCCCATGGTTTAAATCTTAGAAGTTGGAATTGGCAATATAAACTGTAATATTTTCCTTTTGGATTGGAAGAGTATGTTGGGAACACATTCGGAATAATATTATCATTTCGCTGTTCAATTTTTTTGTTAGCTAGTTTGTACTTTGTAGCGAATTCCATGAAATTTGTTTTCACTATGCCAGGAAACTTATTGCTAAAGCTATTACGGTTTGCATATACATCAAGAAAAGAATCACTTGTACAATTTCTATTGTCTGGATTTCCTGATTTTTGTAGTCTTCGAGAGCCATTTAAACTAAAAGATTTGACATGAAACGTGGTGCTGTGTAATTTCAGTGAAAGCAGATGGTGCATAGTTTCTCGCTCTCCTAAACTTTTTATCATAAGTTTCTTTATTACCTTCTTAGTGTCATTTTCAAAACCTGATGACTTGATAACAGTATTGAAAGTATCTTTTAGTTGCAATGAGTTTGGTTCACCCTTTGCAGCATATTTTGCAAGACATTCTACGCAAGCATGCATATAATGATCAATGATAACCAGAATGTCACAATTAGCTCTCCAGCCCTGAAGTTGAACTCTTTGATGGTTATTCAGTCGTGTATCATTTCTTTTTGTAACAATTTTAGCTCTGTATTAAACTGATTTGTCTTTGGTATGGATCTTTTCAAATTCTAATCTGGTTTTATCACAGAGATGAAATGGGTAATTGAAACAACACTTGAGATCAGATTCATTCTGTTTGTGCTTCAGACAATAATTGGTACTGCAACGTGTGTGGCACTGGACAGTATTCAAAAGGTTTACATAGTCATTACATTGTTCATCGTGTGATAAGTCTAAATAATGTAGTTTGCATGGATGCACACTTGGTTTCGACCAGTTATTTTGACAAGGAGGGCTGGGATTCCATGTTGAAAGGAGTGAATCTACATAGTCACAAATTGTTTTTGTTGCCATTTTGCCTTTTTGAATATCCTGCAAATGTTTCTGTTCTTGTTCACAAGAGTCTTGTTTTAAGTTTTGTTCAGCTAAAAATCCTTTCAAGGCAACCTGAGTAAGCTCACAAAGACCAGGATCATTCTTCAATTTAGCTGTGCCGTGGCAATGTATCTGCTTCCTCTAGCTTTGGAATTCATATCTGTACCAGTGCCATTCAGCCCCAAGAGTACCATACAACCAATGCTTTATGAAACGTTGTAAGCGTTGATCAAAAAACCAATCAACAATGTGTGGATTGTCTATTACATCTTGTCTCCTTTCCTCATTGGTGCAATCATGTGGTTTATTAGAAAACAATGAATGCAATTCTGGCCAATGCATGTCTGCAGATGAGAAAGTAAAAAAGATGGTTGGGGCTCCTTTGGTGGTTATTATATATATTGATTTCAATTCATCTCGTCGTTTATGCCAGTAAGCATTACTACCTGTAATGTTGCCCACATATCTTGATAGCTTTGTCATAAAACTTGTGGAATCGTTTTTTGATCTCATTTCAGGCAATTGCTCTATTGTGAGATGAGCATCACCTGGATTCTGTTTGATGAACACAGAAGTTTGTTGTAAAGTGCGCTTTCTTTGAATCATATTAAGTGCCCAGTAGGAAAAGCGTGGATGTTTTACAAAACGATAAACCCATTTGCCACCTAAGAATTCTCCATATTTTAAAAGATGTTTAATGCTTTGAGCAAAAGGAACTATCTGTTTAAACTGAGATTGGTTGGATCACCTTTTCCATCAGGAAATAATGTTGGAAATGCCATTTTAGCTAAATATGGTGTTGTATATTCATTGAACGGTTTATTTTGAATAGATGGCCAATTCATAATTTTCCCTGTTATTTCCTCTTGAATTTCCTCTTTTTCCTGTTTTCCATTGTGTTGAATAGGAAGAAAGCTACTTGTTTCAGTGTCCTTGTTATAGACTACATCTGAATCATTATGTAATTCAGTGTCAATTAAGGAATCCTGATCTGAGTCGTTCTCGAAAAGTTCATCACTTTTTGTTTCAAATGTTGGAAGTTGTGATGGTATACCATCATCAGGTAGACAGTTTAAAGCGTCTTGATCAATTTTAACATCTTAATTTGTATTGAGGATTATGTAGGGTTAGCCAATGCAATGCATCTTCAATTTTATGCCTTCTGACAGTGACTTCTTTGCAAGAGTTGTCTTTTCCTGTCATTTTTATGAGAATAAAAGGAATGTCTTTTGGGTAACGAAGCAGTGATTTGGCAAGCTCTTTAACATCTTGAGGCAAATTGATACAGTGCCCAGAATAACCTCTTTGTCCTCCAGGTTTTATAAAAACTCTCATTATTGGGAGAGCTCTGGCTATTAACATTTCGTCGATTTGTTAAACCTTGCAATTCCTTAGGCACTGAAGAAGGTTTCATATAATTCTCCTCTGAAAATTTTTTAGGAACTTGCTTATCTCTTCAACAGTTGGTACACACGTAGTTAGAAAGTGTTTTTTTATTACTGCGAATTTTGGTTTTCTGTGGCCAGGCCTCAAAACAGATTTTACATTGGTAAATAGTATAATCTAGGGATCTGTGAAATGTTGTCATTTTTTTTAACGCCAATTTATCAATCACAGTTGATGTTTTCGCGAACGTTTCATTTTTACAACTTTTGTTTTGATTGTCTTGCATCTTTTTTAGTTTGGAAGAAACAATCTTCTGCTTTTGGATTTTTGATTTGTTTTTTTTTGTGTGTGAGGAGTTTTTGTTGTTAGCATGCAATTTTGGTTTTTTATCTATTGTCTTTTTAATTACAGGCATCGTAAAATGAAGATTTTGCTTTCTTTGATACACCATATTTGCTACTTTGTCATCTGTTTGTGATGTGTTTGGTGAGTTAGAAGCTTCTTCATCATCAACAAGTCTAGCTTTTTTAGGATGTGTTATCATATGTTGTGATTCATGTTTCCTTTTTTGGCTTTGTGGTTTAGCAGCTTTCCCTTTGAACATGCATTTTGTCTGTCTTTGCTCCGTATGACAATTGTTTCTTTCTTATCATAGTTACAGATACCATCTGGCTTGGAATTCTGAGAAAACTGGTGCTTTAAATCTGTTACACAAACATCTTGCACTACATCATAGTGAATTCGATTTGAGTGGTCCAAATAGATTGAACAACTATTTGCAGGTTTTTTACCATCGATCATGGTTCTTGAAAATTTCAGCCACTTATGTGTTTCCCCAAATTGGGTGTAAACAAAAATGTCAGTGGATAACAGTGAAGCTGCACTGAAAATTTCTATGTCTGTTCCCCAAACTCCATTTCTGGTCATATGAGAGTTGGCTAAAGAACTGTTTAATGACCTATTCATGTGAGGTAGTAGGAAATGTTCAATATGATACATGTGATTTATTATTTGCACTCTCATTTGAGTATGATAAACTTGTCTACCAGATACAGCACATGATAATGCTCGAAAAAGACAATTTCCATCACCTAATATGTGAATGACTTTTGAGGGTTTGCCAAGTGGCTTAGAAGGTTTTAGACAATGTTTTACAGCTAATGGGAGATTAGTGATAGAACACATAAATTTCTGTGAACCTTCATCGCAACGGGTAAACATACAAGTTGCCAAATCTAGATTAGGCCCAGGGTTAGTTTCAACATCATTTGCCGGGGAATTCAAATTACTATTGGTTATTATGATGGTACCTTCTGGTTCATTCTGAAGAGACGGATGGTGAGTTAAAGCGAACTTGACCATCAACCAGTCTAGCTTCTTTAGCATGTGTTATTTTCTGATCTGATTCAGGTTTTCTTTTTTTGCATTGCGGTTTAGCAACCTCCTCTGTGAATATCACCTTTGTCTGTCTTTGCGTAGTATGGCATGTGTTTTCTGATGGTTTTTTAGTGATAATTGTTTCTTTCTTATTATAGCTACCGATATCATCTGACTTGGAATTCTGAGAAAATTGGTGCTTTAAATCACTTACACAAACATCTTGCACCACATCATAGTGAATTCGTTTGGAGTGGTTTAAATAGATTGAACAACTATTTGCAGGTTTTTTACCATCGATCATGGTTCTTGAAAATTTCAGCCATTTATGTGTTTCCCCAAATTGGGTGTAAACAAAAATGTCAGTGGATAACAGTGAAGCTGCACTGAAAATTTCTGTCTGTTCCCCAAACTCCATTTCTGGTCATATGAGAGTTGGCTAAATAACTATTTAATGACCTATTCATGTGAGGTAGTAGGAAATGTTCAATATGATATCAAATCAGGAATGTAAAATCTGTAAAGATATATTTGGGTAAGCCACAGGCGATTGATTTGCATAAGCTCAAAACGATGAACAAGTGATTTTAAAACAGGTAAGTATATTGCTTCCATGTAAAAAAGTAAGACTAAGCAACTCCAAAACCTTCCTTTAAAGCATTCCCTACTTTCTCGTGCTTTCAAGTAATTGCAGTGCATTTCAGTAACTATTCTGTACTGCTCAAGAGAGTTATCCATTATGTTCAAGCTATATATGTTCACATACCTCAAAGCTTGCACTACTTTACAGCTTCTGAAACAAATTTTTCAAAAATTGGCATGTTACCACAAGTCCTCGTAAAAGGTACAATTCTTAAAAGCGACTATCAAGTTTAAAACACACAGTTGGAACGAGGCGTGAAGACACACAAGATAAATGAGGCATGCAAAAACACACCAACAAACATGAGATGTGTATTTGAACACATCAATGACAAGTGTATGCAATCTGCAGCCAAAAAAGTTCTGCAAGAAAAGGAAGCAAATGGTTTTACAAAACCGAGTGTGCATTCACTGCCATGTAGGATTTGTTTTCTGGTATGAATCAACTTCGTGCATGATGTCGAACAGATGGACGTCATCGAGGTGTGATAAGATAAGTCTAGAAATTTTTAGCCGTCCTCAAGTCAAAGAAAATTCTTGGCAATATTTGCTTCTCCGAACAGATAATCAGACTTTACAGAAAACAGTCCCTGGGTGCCCCTGAAGTAGTCAAGAATAAAAGCTAAAGGCTATGCTGCGAAGAAGTGCGTAAGAGAGTCGCAGCCATCCAGCCATAAAAAGTCGTTAGGACTATTTTTCTCCTGATTGGCCCACTCACTATCTATGACCAAGAGACCATAATAGGACTATTATCATTTCTTGCAATGGAAACGTACTGGATTTGCAATAACATATTTTTATCAATAATCAAAATTTTTGTTACTGCACTTTTCAATAACAAGCGTACTCTTAAGTCTAAACCCTGACAAACAGTTACCGTTATCCAAATAGATTACGACGAAACTGAACAAACAGGAAGGATCGCAATTTACCAATGAAAACTTACAGACGCGACCTTTGGACCCCGTGAATAAAACATTTGTTCCCTGAAAGGTTTGTTTATAATTAAGAGTTTGAAAGTGTTCGACTTTGGAGGCGCAATCCATAAACCTTGCCACGTTTCTTTCTTTCTTTCTTTCTTTCTTTCTTACTCTTGTTAAACTTTTGACCTGAACAATTTACGCAAAATCCATCTACTCGGCTGAAACGAGTTCCCTTAAAAGTAAAATTTCCGTGTTTGAAAATAATTTGTTGAAAACTAACGCAGATATAGGTCCTAAAAGTTGAAAAAGTATACATAGACGTTAGTAAGTTACATCCCACCCTCATGAAAAAAGTCTGTAATTTTGAAGAGCTATATCTTTGCTTAAGACGTACCACTTTCAAAGTTGCCGAACTAAAAAATTTTACGGCGCTCTTTTCAGTGGTATCAAAGGATTCTTTCTAACTCGTCCATGTTAAAATTTTGAAAAAACCGCGGAAGGGTCATGAAAGCACACAGAGGCTTTTTACGGGAAGTACAATCCCACGCAGGGATGTTTTCTCCGTGGGCAGCTAATCCGACTTAATCCCATTTAATATGTCGCACTCCTCGAAAGTGCGAAAATTTCCTTGTCGTGTATTAGATTTCAGATACATTTTCTTAATCTTCATTTCGCGCCAGAATAAATTAGTTTGCGCGCAGAGGGCTTCTAAAAAAATCACAAGGTTTGTCCCTCTTCGAGTCCACCTTCTGGAGATACGCCGGCTTGGTAGATGGAAGACATTGCCGAGGCGAAGACCTGGCATTTTTTCCTCCTCGTCGTATTTTCTCCACGACAAATGTTTATATTTGTAGTGCGAATGCAGCGCATATCGGTGGATTTTACTTCGTGCGGCTTGCTACTTCTGAAAGAAGAGTGCCGGATTTCATCGTTTTGTTCATGTTTACTAGTGTTGGCGAATGTAAGGTAAATGAACCGACAACTGTAGGGTAAGAATTGAAGTTTTAAATTTGTTTCTTGGTGAAAAATCCCGGAATTGGAATTCGTGAAGCCCGTGAGTGTTACCTCTGTTACCTAATGTCAGGCGATGACTCCTCACTTTTTCGATGCGTAACACGGATACAAGCGATAAATTTCATTCGCAAAGTGAAGTATAATTTACTTAACGAGACCATTTGACGAACATTTCTATATATGCTTTATTTGCTTGGCTTATTCAGGCTACATGCCAGGGGCACCCAACGGCAATTTTCGGGAAAATATCTGTTCGAAAGACGATTTGAGAACTAGAATTTTCGGAACATTTGTTGTAAAATTTCTTGCTTGCCTGCCTCTCCTAGGATTTTCGAACATCTACAAAATGGTATAATTACCCATTTTAAACGGATATTTACCCTAAAAAAGGCCACCTAGAATTTTCGGGAGCCTTTTCCTGGCTGAAATTTTCGAAAAGGTAAGTTTTGATCCCTATAATTTTCGGATCACTAGACTTTCAGCTAGGAAATCCGAACAGATGAAAAGTTTTTAGGGGATAAAAATATGCCTATATCTACCGTTTAAATACTAAAATACGTTCAACAATGCTATGTTAAGTGGTTTTGAACTATATCCTCGTTGGGTGCCCCTGACATGCCAGGAGTTTGATGACAATGTATGTGTGTGCTATAATTATGCTGATAAGTTTTTGCACCTTTATATTGAAACTCATGTAAGCCAAACTTCTTAACTCTAGCAAAAAACTCCTCTATTATTGAGGAACTTTTAACGTCTTTCGGGGCACAATATGGTGTCAAATTTTTTTCGAAACCAAACTTGATTTTTGGCGAAACAGTCTATAGCTTTTCTTTCTTTGAAGAGAGCGCGAGGCAAACGTCCGTGAGTACAGTGTAAGCCAGTGATTCTTTAGGTAGAGCTAACCAACATAGGCTGCACTTTAGGTGGCACACCCATGGGTGCAGTGTAACCCAGTGATTCTTTGGGTATAGCGAACAAACATAGGCTGCACTTTAGGTGGCACACCCATGAGTGCAGTGTAACCCAGTGATTCTTTAGGTAAAGCTAACAAACATAGGCTGCACTTTAGGTGGCACACCCATGGGTGCAGTGTAACCCCAGTGATTCTTTAGGCAGAGCTTACAAACATAGACTATACAGGTGTACATCAGATGGCAACACCTCTTCCAGTTAAAACTTTGTCAGAAAGTGCTACACCGTGGCACTTCGACTATTTCTTTACCGCGCTCTTGATACATTGTTTTGACGCACAACTGATAGTCAGGAGAAGTCGTATTGTCTAAAACCATAGCAAAAGACAAATTTACACACATCACAGAAGTAAGGTATTTCTTTCAGGTATTACACGGTATTTCTTTCAGGTACATTTACATTCAAGTATAAAAAAAATACCTACGTATACTAATAACTAAGCTAGAAATGAATCTAAGAAAAAAAATAAAATAATAACGATATAACAATAAAAAACTTGCTTTACCTTGAGGCCTTGTGTAAAGATATTTATATCTAAATGAAGTGTTTTTAAATTTTTCTTTAAAAACATTATTGCCGCACCTTCAGGGACAAGCTGTTCCACCACACTCTTCCGTCATAGGAAAGGCGTCTTTTTTAAAATTCAGTGCGGGGTTGAACAGCGAGCTTGTATCCATGCATTTTCTGTTAGGTTATAAGAGATTAAATCGCATGCAGAGACGAACAAAACGGGAAGCCGTCAGATATTCTAGAACCGTGTTATTTACAGTGCTGTGCCTTATTATTACTTAACTAACTAACTAACTAACTAACTAACTAACTAACTAACTAACCAACTAACTACGCCCTGATGGAAATAAGTTTCGGCCGCTTTAAATTTTGAAACAATTCACTGGTATTGTATAGTCATAATTGGGGCGGAAAGTTAGCACGCGAGCAAGGCGATTCTGCTGTAGTTTCTGCAATGTAGACGATATATATTACGGCAATGAGCTCCCGAGGTCCGTTTCCGAAATCACAACTATATGTGGGATGAAATGTATTCTGCGTCTCCTTTTCCAGGTTAGGTTAAATAAACCCGTACCAACGGTTTGTTTGACAAAGCTCCCGCGGCTTTTGCGATACAAAGTAACTTCATTTTTAGTTGTGATGGCATTACTGCTTAATCATGACGGCTTTAGAAGAAACTGAACTATTGTGCTTCGCGATTTCGCAAAATCGCTATGGGAATTAAAAAGTATTTTCTTCCAAAAAAGCGTTTTCACCACCACCTTCATTGTGGAGTCAATTATCTCGTTTTCTAAAGGTCCTTGAAAACTGACTAAGACAATATTTTATTACCTACAACCTAAGAACCTGATTTATGTTGACCAGATCGAAACAAAACTGGCCTCTGAAATGGAAGAAGAAAAGCCTTTTATTTTTCTGATTTTTGCCAGCTTCAGCCTGCCGACGCGATCGTGTCTGGCTTGCTTTCATATGATGACATTTTCCTGACAGAAGGGTGTCGGGAAAAACACCTCGCGCTGGTCATACGTGACAAAATCCGCCGCGCCTAAGCTAAGGGGTGGACCATTTGATTTTTGATGGGGGGGTTGCAGGATTTTTAGACTGCTAGATATTTTTTTTTATTGCTCCAACACGTTTTAATTTATTTACAATTATTTTCTTGGCTTGAAAATAGGCAATCAATGCAAAGTATGATAGAACTCTACTAGAGGAGCTCATAAACATTAAGTAATACTTTTTCTAATACTTGAACTATTTAGATAGCAAAATTCCACGAAAAAGTCACTTTTTTTAACCTAAATGACAGTTCTCTCGGCCGTCATGTAAATGCTGCGTCACGCAAAAGCTTAGAAATTCAAGCGTACTCTATTACAAAACCAAAAACCCTTTTGAAGCGAAAATTTGTTTGAAAATTAGTTTTCAGCTGCTCTAATACACCATGAAAGTAAAATCTCAGTAGGATCGATAGTTTTGTAGTTTGAATTTTTGTGACGTCATGTGAAAACCAACAAAATTATAAGGAATTGTATGAGCTTGTATGGAGCTCTCCGGGATACTTACAGTGCAAGCCCTGTGTGTCTTCTCATGTTTTCAACAAAAACTTCCGGAAGGAAGAAAATTAAGTAAAACCCGAAATTTTCATGGACAAATGAAACGGTCCTTCCTGGCGGTTCACTGATCATCGGCGATTTTAACGATGCTATTACTTGTAACAAAATACTATTAATAACTTCTCGACAATTTCTTACAATTAGTTATTCTCGCTTGGTCTGTTGTGGCCGTTTTTACACCTCGAGAAACACTTTTTATCATATAAAGAATGAATTCAGTCGAAGAAAAAAGGGAATTTCGGGCCGACCGGTCAAAGAGGAGCACCTTCCAAGAGAGTCCCCAATACGGTTTTTTAATCGCTTTATCCCGACCATAGTTATTAGAGGAGACTGGTTATGAAAAGCGGCAAACATCAATGATAAAAACAACAGTGCTGCAGTTTATGTTCAAAGTACCGTGAAAGTGCACAATCCTTTGTTTTCTGTTGGCAAATTGTTACGGAATAAATTAATGCAACGTTTTTATTGGTCAATACAATCAAAATGATAGGAATTCTTTTGAACGTTGTGCACTTTCAGGTCCACAAAAACATATAACAAAGGAGTCTGACGGGTTTCATAACCATTCCACTCAATTAACTATGTCCCGACCAAAACTTCGTCTCAATCCTGATAGCTATTATCGACCTGATCCCGAAAATACTGTGTGTTCTAAAAATATCGACTTTTTGAAGGTTCCAAACTGCCTTATCTAAGCTGAAATTAGTGGCAGATAGAGGGGTAACGCCGTCACAAAGGAATTCTCCTATGAACTCTCGAATCCTGATCTCTAATCGGGCAAATCCCGGTTCCCGAAAAACCGACCTGGGACCCTCTTCGATGGTAACCCCAAACATTTTGGTACACAAAACCGAAAAAAAGACCGTTCCATTTGACTTTCGAGCGGGATTCCGAAAGTTTTCGTTGCATGGAAACTCTTTATATTGAAAAGCGCACATCTACGGTTGTACTATATTAAGGCACCGATCTGTCGATGTGTTCTGTGGCATGCCATGTACCCTCAGGAGCTGGTGTTGTTGTATCTTCATGCTCGGTGGCAGGCTTAGTTGATTCCTGAGGACCCTATAGAAAAAGGAATTACAAAGAAATGGATTTTATGTTTCTTTGATTTATTCGCTGTATGCCATGGATAAAGGTCTTACAGTGGAAACATCAGAAGTTGTGCATGCTGTGCTTTCCCCTGAATTAATTGTCTTGTTAGATACTTAAGGGAGTAGTCTTCTTCAAATGTAAACCTAAATTGTCAGTGTTGTGCAAACCTTCAATTTCTTATGAGGGATATATGTTGTTGAAGCCACAAATTTAATAACTGACCACAAAAAATAATGTAATACAGCCCCCAAATGTAATTCAGTTTGACAACAAATGTAATGAAACCCTCCTATGCTAAGAAAACCATATACAGCTATTTCGAGAAAGGTTGTCGGAAAAAGTGCACTCGACAATCCCGAAAGGCATTGTGGATAGTTTTAAGTTCACTGTTCTTTAAAGAAATTTGAAAGAATTGGCACGAAAGGCCGTGGAAATGTGTTTGCCAGTGCTAAAGGAAAGCAACAAAAGTAGTTTCGACAGTTACAGTCGTCAGAAACAGTGTACTGATCATATCCCATATTACCTTTCGGGATTGGCGCGTGTACTTTTTTCCGACAACCTAACCAGAGATCAGGCTCTATTTTCGTTTCGCTTTGAAAATTCCGGCGGGCATGGCGAAACGAAAAGAGAGCCTGATACGAACCTTCTACGAAACGTCTGCCGCCCACTTTTTTGATTGATTGACATTTGCCGAATCAGCCAATCAAAATTACTTCCGTTCCTTGTTTTTCTAGTATGCAAATTTTTCACGCGTGGGGAAAATGCAGACTGGCTGACTTAAAAAAAACAGCTTTTATCTGTTAATTTTTTCAGCTAAAAATATAACAGTCAGCACAATCACATTTAACTTCTTGCGAGATTAAGGGAGATCTCGAAGGTTATTTCTGTCGGCGTAGAAGGTAAAAAGTTTTCGAAAAGACGGCGACACGATGTTCTATTTTGTTAGGCGCGCTCGAATTTAAAATACGGAAATTTCTATTTTTCTGTTGCCTTAATATTTTCCTCGGCAATTTTCCCCGATTTTCAGTACATAAATCTTTAAAAACAAAAGCAAACAGCCAACGAGCGAGGACACCGGTTTTCCTGGTTTATTTTTTACAAAAAGCGAAGGCAAACAACCAGTCTGTTGCCTTAAGCCACCAGCTTTTATAATAATGCTTACACTGAAAATTCCTTGAACAGCGATGCAATATTTTTCGTATAATACTTCACAGTTGGCGATTGAGGTTTCTTTCGCAGTGAGCCTCCACTTGCGTACCCCGTTCAGAGAAGTCATTCCCGGCTAAACTTTCAAATGAAACCAGTTTTAAGATGGACAGTATTTTGATTTGCACTCGTTTGTTGGTAAATCAAAAGGCACCTTGTTAGCGGTCAACAACTTGCAGAGGGATTCAACTCCGCGATACACTAACTTTCCGTAAATAAAGCATATGAATTTTCTGAATTTCCATTTTCTGAATTTCCATGGCACATATTAAGGCATATTTTCCTACCATAAGACCATAAAACAATAAAAAAGACAGCAAAATCGATCCTCTTCTGCGCCGACGACGGATCATTCACGAAACAACCACGCGAGGAATAAGCACTATCAACTTCCGGCGTTTCCGACAGCCAATCAGATCTTGTGGCATTGTTCTAACAGCCAATCAGCATTACGGCCAAAATCTGGTCGTAACGAGCACAAGCGTGAATGAGTTATGATCAGGCCCAATTTTAGTGGTCGCCGTTAGAAAGAATGTATGAGAACCGCTAAAATTGGGCCTGATCTAAGGTTACCGACAACCTTTCTCGAAATAGCTGTATACTTAAAAGAACGTCGGGGTCAATTAAAGCCAGACATAAATAACTGTTTTGAAAAACACAGTATTCTATGCATTTAATGGTAAGAGCGCCGCCCTCAAATATGACCATTGCACTTTAAAGTCGGATTCGAAAAGCTCCGCGGTGGTCTTTTGAAAACCGCAACTAATATTTTATTGCATTTATTCGTTAAAGCGCAGCTTTTGCTAACAAAACAGCGTCCTGTTTCAAACCATACTGAAACACAGGGTCCAGAGGAGATGTGTTTGTCGTTAGAACATCAAAACCCGTCGAAAACCTCTGAAAAAATGGGTTATTTTGATCGCGTTACAGTCTCGTTACACGTTCTATAGACCGCAAACCAAGAGACGGAGGGCTCGCAAGATCGTGCGCCAGCGAGGATATGGCTCGCGGTTATTGATTTGCAAAATGACGAACAACAAAGTCGATGTGGGTCACTTAAGAAGCGAAGAAATCGTTTACAGTAGATTCATAAAGATATTCACACGAAATCTGGACCCTGTGACTGATAGTCCAGTCAATCTAGGCATTTTTTTGAGGCTCAACATCAAACTAATTGCGACAGAATTGTTTTCAACGCCATTTAATTAAGGGTGGCCTACTTAGCAACATACTAAAAATCCGCCAAAATCCGTTCGGTGTAACATGTCAAAATTAAGCGTTAAACATTTTGAGCTTTTACCACCGTTTTCGTTGATACGCGACTTTCGAAAACAAAACACCCGCGGAAACGTTTCCAAAATTTCCGTCAATCATGCATGTTATCGACAGATCGGATCGAAATCCACCAATCACAACAACTATTGTGACCTTCTGACCTTCTTTACGTCATGCTAGCGGGCTGTGATTGGTGGATTTCGATCCGATCTGTCGATAACATGAATGATTGACGGAAATTTTGGAAACGTTTCCGCGGGTGTTTTGTTTTCGAAAGTCGCGTATCAACGAAAACGGTGGTAACACAGGGCACCTTCGTTAGTTGAAATTATAAGTTCAAACAAAAATGCACAAAATGTGTTTGATACTTTTATGGAAAAGTGAAAGAAGAAAAAACAACTGCTACCTAGTTTTCGGTAATAAAAACGAAGTGCTTCTCTTTCTTAAAAAGGATAAATATTAAACACGGTTGGCTTTTGCACAGGAAGCCCATGCTCCACTCCTGGAGCCCCAAACAAGAGAGAGTGAATGATTATTCTCTCTTGCCCCAAAATAACAGGAAACTTACAGGGTAATAGAGTGAACTGTTCGCTGTAAAACTACAGCAAATTTAGTCGTAAGGCTTTAAATCTGAAAAATGAAAGCCGTTAATTAATCATTAGCTTTTAAAATATATCCTTTCTTAGTCAGATTTCTGTTAGGCGTAAGGGTAAGAATATATATCAGAACTGGATTTTTGAAAAACGTTACAGCCAAAATAGAGCTCTCCCCTCAAACAGTTTTTTTCTTTCAAAAACTATCTTCAAAGAAGTCAACATAAAAACTAGGAGTGAACCCGTTGCTTTTTTTACTTCTCCTCCTTTCTTTCTCCTCGCTCTTAGTTTTCCCTTTCCTTGATCTTTTCTAGCTAAGAGGATTTTCGGCACATTTTGCTTTCGGCTTTTGGTATTTTTCTCAGTCAAAAGACAGCACTTTTCGTTCGGTACTTTTTCAAAAATTCAGCAAGATAATGCTTTGAATTTTACGGTTACCTTTACATTAATTTTCGTTAACGTACCGACACCATCAAGTATATGTTTCACTTTTTTGAAGCTTTCCTTTTTCTTCTTGTTAGAAGTGAATTGGAGAGGAGAAGAGGATACTTTTAATAATTCTTTACGATGCACAACAATGCGGAGTTTTTGGGCAGGTTAAGCTCCACTTCCTATGAATTTGATAAGAGGGAAATACGTTTCCATTTAAGGAAAAGTGCTGTTACCTTCGCAAAAAAAAAATATAAAGGTTAACGGAACATTCATCGCATAAGAACTGTGATTCCAGCAAACGTTTGTTTTAAGAAAACGAAATAGTATAATAGGGAAGCTGGTTTTTAAGGGAAATGTTAACTCTGGGCAGCCAAAACAATGCTTTTGTAAAAATATCTTGTAAGAGTCTATGGAGTAATGGAAATTCCCACGCAGAGCATAATTCGCCCAACTTAGTCAGAGGCCTAACATGCAGTAAGTTGAAGTGTTACACAACGCTCATCCGAAGAGAAACATAGGTTCCGCAAAAGAGGTGAGCCATCAAAGCTAAGTCAGGCAATAATGTCGTACATATGTCCAGTACTTTCGCGCCTTTAATGACCACTGCAATTATTTTCAGACGTATAAGATCCCATAATCGTTATAGAAAAAGAGGTCTTTATTTACCAATGGACGAACAAAAACTGGTCAAGGTTCAGGGTTGTCCTCTCAAATGAAATGCAAGGAGAGAATAGAAACGCCTTCACACCACAGAGAGATTAATATACTTATTCATCTTACCAAGAAATGAAGGGCTGCCGCAGAAAATACAAACTGAACACACACACACACACTAAACTGAATCTGAGACTCGCTATAAGAAGAAGATTTAAGAAATGGTAAACGTGCAGCGTGCAATCGTGGAGTTATGGATACACGCGGGAGGTTGCTAAGCACGAAAGAAGCGTAATCGCCTAGTGCGACTCTAGCTTCTTGAGTGCTTAGCAAACCTCCCAAGTGCATCAATAACTCCATGGTTGCACAGCTGCAACGTTTACCATTTCTTTTACAGCATAATCAAAAGAGAAAAACATTTTTTTCCATTTGCCTTCGGTTGAGTCATCGGTCCGAGTTCATGTATGCTGCCATCTGCCCGCCCCTCTGAGTTTTTCTTTCGCTGAATCAACCGTTCTCCGTCTTCAGCTCTTGAGGTAAATTGCCAAACGTTTTTCGTTGTTATTCTGAATGGCATCTGTCTACTTGCTCGTAATATTAGGGTAAAAACTTTGAGGGTAAACTATAGCTGCAACTATAAACACCAACTAAAAAGACTAAAAAATAAGCTAAAACTAAATAAATGAATAATTATCAAGCTTATTTATGTGACAATTTTTGAAATAAACGTAAAGTAGAAATGAGAAAATTTGACTGTAATTCCTTTAGAATAACAGGTAACACTAATTTTAAAAAGAAATTAACTAGCTTTGTATCGAAATCTGTCAGGGGAAATCCAGCTACGAAAATCAAAGTTGCAACTGAAATTCGCCGACACACAGCCGGCGCTGAAGCTGTTGTTTTTCGACCGTTCTCTGAACGACTGTTATGAATGAACACTGAGGAACAAAAAAATACATATAGAAGTTACTTTTTGAAAAATTTATTTGAAAACCCAAATGTTTCTGTACTCAAATGAAATTCACTTATTCCAGCGTAATGTGCCCGTTTAAACTCAACTAAAATTTTTAATCGATGCGATGAAAACTTCACAACAAAGCTGTCTCGAATTTGAGCGTGTTTCCTAAAATATTTGCTTGAATTTAGCATCAGCTTGACAAAAAGTCAATAACACAATGCTAAATAAATTGATAAATTTACATTTCAAACAGACTTTCTCTTCTATAAAAAAACACACAAAATGTACCTTAAATCTTCGCTTGCTCGATTTTCCTTCAGCCGATTCTAGCCGCGAGGAAAACAGTGATTAATTCATCTAGGGCAAATTTGTGGCTTGATCTTTTGTCTTTTTTCCGTCAAAACGACAGCTTAGTATTTTCTTTAACTTCCACTTTTCATCTGTGCATTTCATCGGTGTATTTTACCGTCAGGAGAGGAGATTTGTTGAATTTACCTAAATTTTACCGCGCTAGCTCAGTTTCTTGGCGTGCGCCCACGGGAAAATTGTAGTGGCTAACTGACCAATGAGAGCGCGCGATATACTTTTGCTATGTCATAAAAAAAAAAAAAAATGAACAATCACACTGCGCTTGGTTTTCTGGATTTCCCTTACAACAGATTTGGCCAGGTGTGATGAAAAGCGCAGAGCTTTACGATCTAGCAAAAACCAAATAGACAGTCCTTAGTAGAATATTTATTCACTCACATTGTAAAGTACGGAGTCATAACCCTAAAGGAGGTTGCGCATGTCGCGAGAAAAAAGAATCCCTTCGATCACACATACTGTGTCCAAGGTTTGAAAATAACTACCTCGCAAAACTCGATTACAGAAAATGGGAATAGGTCAAACAGTTTGTACTGATACAAAGCTATCGTCCGTTTCACACATTTGGTCGCACGTATCTTGCAGTATGGATGCAAATTTGGTAGCTGACTGAAGGTGAACAAAATGTCAGATCAAACTGTTCACCATCCGTCAGCTACAAATTTGAATCCATGCTGTAGCAGGATATAAAAAATTACCAGCCTGTAAAACTGCCAAAATACTTACTTCATTTCTGATATTGCGCAAAAAATAATTACTAATATTTTTAACCATGTTATCACAGACTGACTAATAATTTCCCTTTTAAATACCGTCATAGAAAAAAAAAAATAAAGCTTGGAAAACAGAATGTGAAGACAGACGAGTGGCTGGGTAACCTGTGCAAAGCCCTCAAGACGAAACACTGACCCAGGTGTTCCAAACACATTAAGTCCGCGGTTTTTAAAACAAAACTACCGAAAATACATTAGCGATGTTGCATCGAAAATTCTTGAGGAAAAAAAAACAGACAATTATCAGATGTTTTGTCTGAATTTGTCATCTTCCTGAAATTGAGTCTCCTGTGGGGAAAGTTGAAAATCTTTATTACCAATTTTTCTCATGTTTCACCGAGCCGATTTTCGCGGATTTTAAGTATGTTGTTAAATAGCCATCCAACAATTAAAAGGCATTGAAAAAATTCTGTTGCAATTAGTTTGATGCTAAACCTCAATTTGACTGGACTATAAAACAGTAGCAAGCGAAGCACGTTTACGTTAGGGCAGAACGGGGTCGCGTGCTAGGCAACGGGGTCACTCAAAGTTTCACCGTTGTCCATTTATAGAACTGAAAGTCTGGAAGACAACGTTTGTAGTAGGGTAAATTTTTTGACAACTAAAGTTGACATAGAAAGGGTTGAACACAAACTGTTAAAAAGTGAATCTAAAAAGTAAAAAACAGAAGGAAAGGAGAAATATTTAGAATTTCTGTTTCGCTATGGCCATAGGCCGTGTTAGATTTACTGTTTAAGCTGCTTTACAACATTTGTGACCAAATTGTATGACACTTTGCCTTAAACGATCCTTTGCCTTGAGGATAAAAAACCCTTGCTTATTAAAACCTTACACAGAGATTCCAGTCACGCGAAGTAAACTAAAAAAGGGTAATATAAGTATTTGTTTTGAAATGCCTAGAGGCCCAACGTTGATTCCCTGCAACACTTCGCGTAGAGTCTCGACTCCCTATTCACGACAGCCGTAACCAACCGAATAATCCCCCCAAAAAGTTACCCAAAATGCAGTCCTCGGGTTTTATTGTTGTTCTGGTTCTCGTTTAACGTTTTGTCTCTTTTTACCTCTTGTTTTTTTTTTGTGCCACGGCGAAACATCGCACTTCACGAGAAAGCAGAGGACGAGGAGACAGAAATCCCTTGGCAGTGTTTAATGAAGTTTACGAGGCTTTCGTAAAATTCGCGAGAAGGGAATCTCTACGTGCATTGGAGATCGGTAAAAGGAAGTATTGCAGCGCAAAATTAAAAGCGAAAGGACATTCTTCATATAAATGGAAAGCGAATCCTTTAAAAAACTGAAATCAGTGAGGTTGTCGCAAACGAATATGACCGTACGAAAGGATCTAACGCCAGGAAGCTTGTTTATTCCCTTAAACAGAGTTTTGTTGGACTTAGCCACGATAAAATTCAATACATCCTCGACCGTGACAAATGCCAGTGCCGGCGAAACATTTTTTAACAGGCCTAGGCTTAAACCAATACGGGCACGTGATGTCCATCTTAGACATCAGGTCGATCTAATGTACATGGGTAGACTCAGTGAACTATGAAAAGCCAATGCAGTTCCCTATCGATAATATTATTATGTGTTATGGATGTATTCAGTCACTTTTAGTGGTTGAGAGTCTTTAAGGGACAGGAGTGGTAAGGATGTCGCTAATGCCCTGAAAGGAATTACATGGAACATGGGGCCCCGGTCGTGAGTCAAAGCGATCAGGGTACAGAATTTAAACGTTCTGTAAAGAGGCTCACTAAAAGATGAAAATAAAGACCATCCTCAGTCACCCACACCACCCTTAATCACAAGGCAAAGTTGCAAGAAGTCGTCGATCCCTTCGCGCTAAACTGGAGTTTGACGACTGATCAAAACAATCCGTTTCAAATGAGACTTTGCCAAATTATTCAAATTATGAAGTGACCCATGCCTTAACATGCCTGAGCCTGTCAGTGTGGTTGTTGGTGTGCTTGGTACAGTAATGAAGGGGATGGTAGAAAACATCAAAAAAGTATCAGAGAGAACTACTGTGACAGAGAGCCAAAACATCTGCACGCTGGGATCTGCAGGAATCCTCAGGAAGGTGTTTAGTGTATGAACTTGACTGACTGATGCTCCAGGTGCATGGTTAGTACATGCACAAAAAGAACACCAGCAAAGACTGTGACAGAAGAGACCATAATAATAATAATATAGATTTAGCCAAGGCTTAGAGCTTTTTATAGTGTATTCAAACAAAATATGAAATCGTGTAATCTACGGTAACGGTGAAGACAACAACAACGGTTAAAAAAGAAAACCAACAACAATAGGTTTAATTAGCAAAAAAAATTGCAAGTGCAGCACGCTTTTTTGTACGTGAAACTTTCACAAACTCGATCCTAGTTACACATTTAATTTATCAGGAAATGTTGTATGCATGTGTTCCTGTTCACTTTTTTTTTTTTTTCCACTGCCGCTCATTTTTACCTTGATGGAATTTAGCATTTCTCATTTTCTTACCGCCGCTATATATTTTTTCTTCCAAAGAAATTGTCTCCGTTTATTATTATTATTATTTCTCGCTCTAGCTTTTTCCGTTATAAACGTTAATGTGTACGTTAAAATTTAGTCAAAAGAAAGACTCGGGTTTGTTGTTGTGTTCTTCTCTCTAAAAGTCCGGGTGGCCATACATGCGATTTACCGCCGAAACGTGCAGGGTGCTTAAAATGCAAAATTTCACCCCAGCTTACATGAAGGGGTGGGCGTACTTATGGACGATTTTGTCAGAACCAAAATTGATAACCAGGTTTTCTTACCCATGGTGCTCTACGTGCGCGCGAGAGCTCCGCTAATAATAATAATAATAATAATAATAATAATGATATTATTATTATTGTTATTATCATTATCATTATCATTATCATTATCATTATCATTATCATTATCATTATCATTATCATTATCATTATCATTATCATTATCATTATCATCATTATCATTACAGCAATAACCCGTTTTCGGTACAATAATATGTATGAATCACAGCTTTGAAATGAACAAAGCCTACAATAATAATAATAAGCTCATAATAATATATAATAAGCTCACCTCCTCAAACGAACTGAATTCTAATTCTTCATTTATCAATAGAGGCTTATCGCTTTGTATGTCTGTCGTCATTGTAGTCAACAGTGTTATTTTTTTTGTACATATAGGAAGGTTGACGGTTCTTCCTTCTGGAAGGGTCATGCTGTCCATCTTCTCAATGTCAAACTGAAAATCAAAAGTAAATGCATAAGTCCTTGGGCTCTAATTGTAGCTGATGTAGTGACGTTGAAGGAAAACGCATTGCTGGAACAGGAAAAAACGTACGTAGATAATGAGAATTGTTATTTAAAATTAGATTTATTTAGCCCTTATTTTGTCTTCTCTAGAGCATTTCCTCCGATTCACCGAAAGGGTTTTTGTACCATTCTTGCATCATCAGCTGCCAAGGGCCCTTTCAGTTTAATCCTTTTATGACGGCCGGCTCGTAGCGAAAAAACGGCATTTTTCACCAATTCCTCTTCTTTGGACTTGTTTTTGGCTAATTAGCATAAGAATGGCAAAAAACGAGTTTTGCAAGAAGAAAAGGCACTTTTTCCGACCAGTCTGGTGTAATTAAACAGCTTTTTCGTTTTTCGCGCATGCGCAAAAGCCAAAATTTGGACTTTCCGTTGCGAATCTGTTTCGATCTTTCTCTCTCGATCTCTTTTTTTCCCTTCTTTATTGGCGGTTTTGTTGCCCAGTTTATCGTCTTTCTTTTACACGGAATTGTGGCTGGCTAACTTTTTAGAAAAGGGAAAAATTTAATTTTCAGAGTAGGATGTAAACAACGAAATTGGTAGTGGATTTTTCCGCAAAATGTTACCTTTTTTTGTGAGTGCAACTCTGTCAGAATTGGTCAGAATATCCAAAACGAGGTATCGCTGGAAAGATTTATCTTTGTTGAAGTTGTTGCTAACCAATTTATTAACGTAAACGGAAAGCTAAATGGGTTCAGGGAGGAAGATGTGCGTCGTTCCATATGGAACGAAAACGGCCAAATGAAAGCAGTCGTCGAAGGATTAAAAAAGAAATGGTTGTCGCTATTAGTGCGTGTATATCAAGTTATATATGTACGTGGGCTCCATCCTCGGACACCTAGGGGCAGTCAGTCGGGCCGGCATAAAATGCTCAACGAACGTTTTCAAGCGGGAGCAGAAGAGCCCCTGGGTACCGACTCTCACTGGACCATTTCCAAACGATCAAGCGAATGCTGGCTCCTGATTGGGCACAAAAATGCTTTGTATTATTGGGCCCAATCGGCGAACAGTATCTACTCCCGAGTTCTTTTGGTGAGTTAGCTCACGACGGCTATCCTCTCGTCATAGTGGCCCGGTTCGTTCACCAAGGTTGTGCGTGCAAGGAAAACTTTCATTTTCTACTTTCCTAACCAGAATCGAAGGAACTACCGATGAGTCGCAAACCCCCTCCCGGTTGAAATCAGTATAGTAGCAATTCAATTTGCTCCGAGAAAATTCTGTTGACTGATCACAAGGTATCGTCAATAATAGGAGTTTAAGATGCAGTGGCGACGATAAAGTCAAAAAAGCATAGCTTGACAAGGTAAACCAACAACTTTGCACTTGCAACACGCTATTTTTGTACATTTCTTCGCCTTCACTGCACGACTACTACGTGAAGATCACCAAATTTCACGTTTTGTGAAGGACGTGAACAAATCCAATGGAAAGGTATTACATAACTTACTGGCTAAAGCAAAAACGCTCAACCAACAATTTTTTAGCGTGTTTACCCGAGAGGATGTGACATATATACCTACTCTGGGTCCGAATAGTGACATTCCAAGTATACCTTCATTAATCATCAACCTGAAAGGGGTTGAGCAGCATTTGCATTCCCTAATTGAAGACAAGGCTCCCGGACCTGACCAACATTATCCGGCGTTGTTGAAAATGGCTGCAACTGAGATTGCACCCATTTAACAGACATCCATAAGAGATGAAAACTCACCAAAAGTTTGGAGAGAGGCAAACATGTGTTGCATCTTCAAGAAAAGTGATAGGATAGACCAATTTCTTTGACCTGTGTTCCATGCAAGATTTTGGAGCATATTATACTCAGCCACATAATGAAACACCTAGTGGATTACGGTATTCTGGTTGATTCCTAACATAGCCTAAGGGGAAAGAGGTCCGCTGAAACACAACTGTTAGCCACGGTTCATGACACAGCATGCCCTCCAATGCAATGACTCAGTATCCCTTGCAATTCTTGACTTTGCTAAGGCTTTTGATAGGGTACCTTACCAACGACTGCTCAGCAAACTCGACTACTACAGGAGTAGAGGCCCACCTCACTCATGGTTTTTATCTTTCTTAACCCAAAGAATGCAAACGGTTGTGTGCGACGGAGCCTCATCCAGCCCAAGGAAAGTTACACCTGAGGTAGCACAGGGCACGGTTTTAGGCCCCCTACTTTTCTTTCCTCACATAAACGATTTCCCTTCCAAACTTCAGTGTACTGTCCATCTTTTTGCGGATGATTGTCTTCTTTATGCCATCTTTGTGCATCCCACTTCAGAAGCTCACCTTCTTCACAATGACTTGTACAAGCTTGAGGAATGGCAAATAGCCCTAAAAAATGTTCCACTATGTGTATCACCCTGAAGAAAAATCTGCCACCGATGAATTTTACATTTTTCGGACAAGTACTAGAGAATTTCACCACCCATCCCTACTTGGGTGTTCAGTTCGATAGGAAATGATGTTGGAAGGAACATATCAAATTCGTGGTCAAAGATGCTAATAAGATCTTAGGTCTCATAAGGCGGAACCTCTGGTTCTGCAACGAAAACTGGCCATGTATAAAAAGACTCGACTCGACTATGTAAAACGGGTCTACTATGCAACGTAAGTCTGGGATCCACATTATAAATGTGATATTCGTAGACTAGAAGGTGTGCAAAGAGCCGCAGAGCGCTTCCGTAAAAGTAATCACCGCTATACCTTCAGCGTTAGCATTATGTGTTAGAAAGTCTTGGCCTCGAACCTCTTGAAACGCGTAGAAAATTAAGTCGTCTATGTACGATGTACAAAATTATTCACGGACTCGTTGATTTGGATGTACATAATCATTTCAATTCTACAAGGAAACACGAACACGGAAAGGTCATGCGTATAAGTTCCAGACGCCCTATATCGCTAAGAATCCCATTTTTCCCGACGACCTCTAGGGAGTGGAATCAGCTCCCAGCTGAGGTAGTGTTGTGTCCATCGCTAGCTGTGTTCAAGGAGAAAGCGACTACTTTTATGAACAACAATCCGAACTAGACAAGTCAATTATGTTCTTTTTTTAACAGTTAGTGCGAAGCCTCACCTGTCTCACTAGCTTAGTAAAGGTAAAGGCAAATCACTGACATAAGTTTCTCTCTCATTATGAACTTGGACATGGTTGATAGCAACTCAGCAACAGAAGAGTTCACTTGCATTTGACAAAGTGATCGAGTTGGAATAATCACGATAGAGACTTAAAAAGTGTGAATTCACTTTTCAAGTGACGTTTTCGTGGCCGTCAGCCGTAGTCGTGGTATCTCGTTATGTAAACTCGTGATTTACGAACGCGTGATCGATGCAAGCGTGTATACCTGTAGCAAGCTCAAGCTTGTATTGTTGGTAAAGCGTCTTTAAAATACCCTTACTTGAGTCTCCATGTTTTAGTTTTCGGGTACGCATGCAGTAGTTTGAAAAGGGGAGTTTATATCAAGCTGAAAGTTTCCTGACTGCGTGAATTTTTTTGGTGCATGAGCCAGACAAGCCGTGATCAAGTCAATAGCCATCGTGTACGAACTCACGGAAAGAACCCAGGAGATTCTGTTCGCTGATTGTACCTAATCAGGAACCAGCATTCGCTTGACCGTTTGGAAATGGTCCGGTAAGAGTTGGTACCCAGGAGCTCTTCCGCTTGTGTTTGAAAACGTTCGTCGCGCCTTTTCTCCCAGCCCGATTGACTGCACCTACAATCGGCGACAAAATGAGTTGAGACACTTCGCCCAAAACTGGGCTTTTTTACGTTTTCTTAACTTCAAAAGGAGGAAATATAGCTTCCCTTCCCCATCCCCTGCGTGCAATGTTGTGCCCTTGTTCTAGCTACCTATAGAAACACCCCAACTTTGAATGGAGGGGACAGGGGAGGGGTGCAGATTCTTTTGTTCTCCGAGGTTACCCTGTTTAAGTACAATGTCTCAACAATTTTGTCGCCGATTGTAGGTATCCGAGGATGTGTGGGCTCGCGTGGGCTCTCCTGCTTACTGTAGTTCCTTGATGTACATGTACGCACAGCTATTACTGAATCAATATTGTTGCCCGGGGGCATAACAATACAGAGAGATTAGGTTCTTTTTAGCTAAAACCTGTACAACTGTAGTCCGAGAAAAGGTTATAGATAAATAAAACTCAATGCATTGAGAATGCAAATTGGGCCTATTCTCGGTTTAAATCAACTGCACCTGCACAAATGAAAAAGTAAAGAACACAGCAAAAACCAGCGTCCAAATAAATCATTTGCTTTTGGCATTCCTTTGGGCCCAATTTAATAAAAGGAATTAATGTTTGCCGTACTAGACGAGGATGACTTCTTTAAGTGAGCGAGAATCATACAGCGCAACAGCGCATGGTACCCGCAGTTCATCGAGAAGACGCCGCTAGACTGTGCTAGCTTATTAGAGAAAATAAGGTAAATCTGTCAATGTGGATTTATGTTGATAACAGGACTAAAACGCTCGGACTCAAAATTAAATTTACCTCCTTAGTGGTGTAGAAATCGCTGTCCTTGTCTTGCATCTTCAATTTTAGTTTACTTGCACGGCCACTGTAACTGCAGGTGAGTTTCTTGCAACAAACATGCTGATTGTGTTCTATTTCCTGTAATTAGCATAAAGGAGAGAGAGAGAAAAAAAATTAGGTCATGCCTGCAGGCCCACATGTATAAGGTAATTCGCGCATTGCCCGATGGTTCTCACCTATTTAGAGATAAAGGCTGGTGTGTATGATGAACCTTATTTTCAGTTTCTAAGATTTTTGGACGACAGTCATATCTTTTTTGTTCTAATCGGTAACGTCGTTATCCTACTGAAACTAAGCTTTCCCAGCCGAAATGCTAAATGCTCGGAAATTCAAGCGTCCTCTCTCATAAAACGAAGATCCCTATGGAACCGAAGGTTTATAGTAGAGCTTTCTCGCGCGCTCAGCGAGCACCATGAGTAACAAAATTTGGTTACACATGCATCTGAGAATTTTTTCACGTTACTATACATGTACGCTCGCCCGGCCACACCACAGGATGCCAATGTGATTTTTCTTTTCTTTTTACTTTGAGCTGGAGCCTGCAATTGTGTGATTGACGTCCATGACGGTCATCTTGGCGATCCAGACTTTTAGAGAGAAAAAACGACAACAAAGCCGTGTCTCAATTCATTCGACTAAGTTTTAATGTCTTAGCTGACGTGGATAACAGTGGAAAAGCTAGAGCGTATAAAAAAAAATAAAAAACAAAACAAAACAAAACAAAGAAGACGAGTTTCGTTAGAAACAACGACATGAAAATTATATGGCCGTGGCGAGAAAATGAGAAACGTTAACGAACAGTGAGGTTAAAATGAGCGGTAGTGGGAAAGAAAGCGATCAGCACGTAACCTAAACAACAATCTGTTTTTGAGAACATACGACATTCCCTCCACAAAACGTGTTTTTCCACCCATGAATTTAATAACCATAAATGTAACACTTAGACCATAAATGTAATAAAAGTCGACCATAAATGTAATAAAAACCATAAATATAATAAAAATCGACCATAAATGCAATAAAATTTCGACCATAAATATAACACAATTTTAACCATAAGTGTAATAATCTGGCTCACCATAAATGTAATAAATTTTAACCATAAAGGTGATAAATGCAATATTCATCATGAAATGAGGTTTACAATTGCCAAAGAGGTTGTCAAATAATGCTTTTTTTAATGGTTGAAGGTTAATGTTTGATATAGTAGCAAAAGGAGGATTGGACAATAAAACATGCTCCTTCAAGCTTTCCAATAATCTATGCATCAGTTCCGTTTGCGATACACGTTATTTCCTATCTTAAATGTCCTAACTAGATACTTTTATAAATTTGACCATGAGTGGCTTTCTTCTTTTTTTTTGGGGGGGGGGGGGGGGGAGGGGGAGTTTGTTACTTACGGTAATGTGGAAGGGAGGAAAGTGAAAATGAATTGGAAACTAAATCTATTAGGTTTGGTTAACCTCGGTTGCCGAGCTTAGCCAAACCTAATAAGGAGATCAAAAATGGACACAATAATTAGTATTGTTTTGACCGGCCTTTGCACCGGTCATATTTTAAGCTTGTTTAAGTTAACGCATATCCTTATTCAATGCCTCTTGCTCATCGTCATTCTCCTCTTTGCTTTAACACTAACAGCAAAGACACTGACAATAGCACTTGAGGAATAAAGAAGCCCCGCAAGATAAATCCCTCCTGTTATCCAGGATTTTTCAAACTTACCTCTTTATTCACAATTAATTCACTCAAGAGCGACACTTATTCAGGCGAAACTTATATATACATTTTCCCATTCGCGAATAACACGGTACGACATTTTTTTTCCTCTTTTTTTTTTGCTTCAAAACCGAAGAAGCAGCAAATGGAGCGTAAAAAAGATAGTTTTTAGGCAAATTTCCCTAATCAGTCATGTCAGCATTACTGTAACGAATGTTAAAACCAAAACAACAACAACAACAAAAATTGCATTTGTTTGTCTTTTTCAGCAGGTACTTGGAACTCGGAAATATCCTTATTCTCATCCGCGCACTCGTTACCCGCCCTTGCGAACAAATTTGATAGCTATGGCTAATTTGCTACTAGGTAGTAACAGCTGATAAATGTGTACTATATGAAAAACGGCGGAACACATGGGCGACTGGAAAACTTGAAAGGGTATGTTTTATTGTCCAATCCTCTTTGCTATTATATATAAAATTAACTTTCAATCATTAAACAAACATTATCTGACAACGTTCTGGCAATCATAAACTTGAATTGATTATAATATTCCATTTACAACATTTGTGGCTAAAATTTATTACATTTATGGTGAGCCAGATTATTACATTTATGGTTAAAATTTTATTACGTTAATTGTTAGAAATTTATAACATTTATGGTTGGTTTTTGTTACATTATGGTTAGTGTTACATTTATGGTTAATTATTACATTTATTGGTGATACACGTGTTACTAGAAAGTTTCACGTTGTAGTCGTGCAGCAATAACGGCAAAGAAATGTAACAAGAAGTGTTCTGTACGTGCAAAGTTGTTGGTGTTTTTTTGGCCGTTCTTAACGCCGTCGCCGTTTAGCATTACACAATTCCATTTTTCTGTGAGTAAATTATAAGTATAGAGTAACTAGAGCTTTGCTTTTAGCACTGGATAAATCTATATGTTATTAATAAAGGTATTTTTTTAAGGTGGCTCGATGGGGTTTTCAGGGTCAAATCTACTCGGAAATGAAATTGCTTTTCAAAAGTGCCTCGTTTTCGCAGACAAAAGACGAACATCAAGACTGTTCAATTTTTACCGTATTTCTAACATAAAAACTTCATCCAAAAATATCTCAATAAGGCTTTTAAAATTTCGCTTAAACGTCACGAACATCGAGACAGCTACTGGAGGAAACGGCTTCCTTGAACTATTTCGAAAGAAAAGTTCCCAGCGCCGATAAATACGGCTGCAAGTACAGTAGGATTGGTAATAGCGCCATTTTATAATACTTAAATTAACCATAGATATAATTGCAATCAAGATTAACGTTATAGTGTTAACCCCTACTTATGACGTCATATCTCGTAACCATAGTCATTACTATCGCTAAACTTGTCTCAAAATTCGCGCGAGGGATAAGAGAACAGTTACAGAAAACTTCAGGTGCTGATATTTCATCGTCTAGGAAAAAATCATAAAAAGCCTTGGGAAAAACCCCTGCCCTTGTACGTCCGAGGATAAGTAATTACTATAAGGAAACGATGATGATAATGACAACGATAATGACAAAAGAGAAATTTACTACTGGCTAAAAATTCTAGCGTAGAAGCGATCTGTAGTTTCTCACCTCGAAGAGACTTGGTTTGTCAACTTCCATCAGCTTTTCAATATAAACCTCTAAATAACGTCTGGGGTCTAACTGTCCAAAGCGGCGAGGAATGTGAGCATGCAACTTATAATATACATGCTGTAAATCCATGGCTAAAGCCCTAAAAAAGAAAAGAATAATAAATTTCCCAAAATTCGCTTAGCGTGTGGATCAATTTAGCTGTGTGCTGCCTTTATTTACATCCCTATTAGTAAAACCCCATTAACGAGACCTAACGAACAACCTAGCTAGCTGCGATACCATTAGGAAAAGCGTGCCCACTGCTCAACCTGCAAACAACGCCTTTGGGCAGTTTCGAACTTTTTGGCCATTTAATCGGACCCTACCAACTAATTAATTAAAGGCCAATGTCTGTAATCCCTGTAATTTCGAAAGTTTTTTTTTTTTTAATGTTTATAATCAACTTTACCATTCTCTAGATGATAATGAATTGTTACTAGGTTGCCAACCGGGTTTCCGTTCTCTTTATGGTACGCTCACGGTTTTTCTTGAGGTAACAAATGCTTGGTCAGTAAGCATCGACAATGGCCTTCTAAATGGCGTTGTCCTTATTGACCTTACTAAGGCCTTCGACACCATTGGTCATGAGACCATCTTGCGTAAGATGTCATACTTGTGGTGTCGATTAGGCAGCTATAAAGTGGTTCTCGTTGTAATTAAGTTGCCGAGCCCAGAGATGCCAGTGACCCACTATCAACTGCTCGAACCCTCAGTTGCGGCGTGCCGCAGGGCAGCGTATTGGGTCATTTGCTATTTGCAAAATTTTCCTGGCTTTTTATCATATTTCTCCGACTTCTCTTGATCGAATGACTGTTTTGTTCCTCTCTAATTTGCACCGAAGCTTTACTATGCGACGTCACACGGGCACGCGGAGTCAAGAAAGGTAGTTTGAAAAAAATAGAGTCATTTCCTTCCTCCTTAATGAACCCACCTGAAAGTGAAGTATTAAGAACGGTAAAGTTTATTTTCCTCGCTTCTAAATTCTCCCCGCGCGTAGATATCTCTTTAGCGCGTTGTTCTCCTCTCGTTTTGTTACAAAAGCTCATGCCCGAACTTTGAAGCTGTCATTGCCGACGAGCTGCCTAGCGATGACCAGGAGCCGATTACTTGGAGCCTTCATCTCCCATATAAGCCCTTGGAGTCAACCCTTTCCTAATCTGAATTTCTTCAATTCGACGGATTTAAGTAGGGTTATAACTGGAAAGCACCTTTTTGAATGTAGATTGCATTTATAGAGTTAATTACAGTGGCGGATACGAGGGAAGGGCCGAGGGGAGCCTCTCCCTTTATTTTTAGACCAAACTGAGGCCCGAAGGGCCGAAAAAGTTTTTTGGAGACCGCCCCCCCTCCCCCTTATCTAAAGGTCTGGATGACCGGGCCCCCACCCCCCCCCCTTATTTTGAGGTTGGGATCCGGCACTGAATTAAGTCCATTTCTAAATTTAAAATTTTGGCGCCAAGTTTCTACGTCGTTAATGACGTCATATTGTCAATCAAAAGAGTAAAGCTGCCATCATTGCTATGGATTTTCTCAGCCTATGTTTCTGCCAAGTTTTGTTTCGTTCGGAATAATCTATCGAATTCTATATGTCCCTAATGAACTATGTGGGAGGAAAAACGCCCATTTCTGACCACCGTGCAAGTTTATATTCCATAGTATTTGTTCGCTGATTAAATCGACCATACTTCATATCAATCCGTTCGAGTGTGGGCATCTGTTGATTTCTTAATACTCGACCAAATTTGCAGGTAGTGGGATCGATTTCTGTGTCTCTGAGTCAGTGGCTTTACCGAATCTTGTTAAATCATTGTACCTAAAACGATTGGCCCGTTGAACCCCAAATAATTCAAAATATCTATGAAACACGCGCTAAAGCTAGTTTTCCTCGAATGAATCTTTGAATTAATAATAACTACAGTGTCACCAGCCACAAGAAGCGTCTATGGCAGAGAAAAATGCCTTAACCACATTCAGACCGGGGCTTAGGATTTGAGCCCCCCCCCCTCTAAAAAAAAAAAATCTTGGTGTACGTGTAGGTGATCGTTGATGTTTCCATGGCAATCGAGCTTTGACAGCTTTTTTCCAAAATTTGCTGGTTTCGAACAAAAGCGGGTTAATTCTAGTTGTACTTATTTGATCAAAGCTTTACACTTAATTTAGCAATATTTTATGGAATTTATTTTACCTGTTGGTGTAATCCAGCCCTTTTAGTGACTAACTTGAGAAAAAAAAAACATGAACTTAGAATGACCCATTTGTGGATGGAAAAATATATAGAACAAATGAGGAGGTGGAGGTGGAGGAGGGAATAAAAACATTGAGGAGAGAAATAATAAAATTGTGGAGGAGGGAATAAAAAATTGAGGAGGGAAATAAAATTGAAAAGGGAGAGGGGTAAGTAAAAAATTTTGTGCAGTGTAA
>OZ037775.1:35628818-35643818 GCA_964035525.1 Porites cylindrica | reverse complement strand
CATGGGGTTCCCTGAAGTACCGAGTTCCATGGAATGCCATAGCATGTCCATAGAGTTCGATAGAACACCATGCAGTTCGTATGAGAAAATCCATAGAAATTCAGTAATCAAGCAACTCCTCAACTTGTTAACCACATTTTCAAGTCTGCACTTCTTATTGGATAGAAAAATAGGAAACATTTGGAAGCTTTCTAAAAGCAAAACTAACTGCGTTTAGTTTAAATTACACCATCCTCGGAGACCCAGGGGCAGTTAACTGGGTCGATAAAATGTTCGTGGTGAAAGTTTACTGTAAGATCGAGACGAGCCCCTGGGCACTTACTCTTACCGAACCAGTTCCAGAAACGTTTGAATTGCCTGCTTCTGATTGGCCAGAAAAAAAATTTTCTGGCCAATCAGCGAAGAGAAACTGCCGGGTGAATCTCGTGTTTTCTTACACGACGTAGTTTTCCTCATCGATCGCCATAGTCGCGTAGTGCGTTGAACGGGGAAAGTTTCTCGAGGAAAGTTTCAGAACAAAATGTTAACAACCCGCAAAAATTACAATCTTAAGCACGGCTACAAGACACAAACACTCTCCGATGAATTTTTGGGCGGATCTTTCCAAGGTATCGTAAATTTTTATTGCTGATACGATACGCGATGCATCACTTTCACTTTCCACACCTTAATTTGCTCACATTGTCTAGTATACAACGCCAAGCTTACATTTTAGATGTCCATATTTGTTGCACGACCTCTGAAACTTTCTACAGCAAGAAAATTTCCGTTGCACGGGCCACGAAACTTCGTCGATTGATCGTGGGAATTACTGGCTTGCTGAAGAGTCTAACCTTCAAAATGTTGCGTATAAGCGAAGGGGTTTAAAAATCGTTAGATGCTAAAGGTTATGAATTTCCTAGTAATCCATTGGTCATAGTGATTTCACCTCTCATGTCAATTGTTTCGGACCAGGTAAAGTACTCAAAGTCACTAGGAATTCAGGCCGCTTACTTAGGGGAAAGCAAAACGAAAGATCGAGAAATATTGAATGGATAAGGAGCCTTTTCTTTGTGTTACGGAAGCCCTGAATCATTAACTGGGGAACAAAAAATTCAGGGCAATGTTCTCTAAGGAGTTTTACCAGAAGAATCCCGTTGCAGGTATATACAGCTGTTAATTGGTAAGTATGATGATTTGTTTACTAGGAAAGGTGTTACACTGAATTCATTGTGGGGAGTTCTAAAGGGGTAAAATGGAATGTTGTTGCTCTGGGAAATTGGGATTTAAGTCACTAGCAGGGGGATTCTATCACTGAGAATGGGAAAAAATGTAAAAAATAGGAATCGAGGGTTATAAACAGTTTCAATTGGATTGATATCCCCTCTTCAGGACTCTCATTATACTTAACAGTAGATCTGGTTTTTATTCAAGGATGCTCAGTAATCTTATGTCTAAAAGCTGACAGACACTTAACAAGAATTATCATGTCACCATTTACTGACAATTGAAAGCTGAAGAAGTAAGCCTCGTGACTGCTTAAGATAATAGTGGAATTGAACATTTACATATTATAAATGAAATACATCCCATAATACAGAACTACAGATGCCATTACATTAACTTTAGTTTAAGCTGTTGAGATTTTTTTTTTTTACTTTATCATTCAGTATTGGAGTTCACATGTCTACTTATAAGACTGCTTGAGTTATGTAAATACTAGGGAGCTGTAATATTTTATTCTACTTTAATTTGTTAATAAACGTTTACGCTGGGGTATTTGTTGGTGATTCTTTCTGTCCCAAAGGGTTTGTTTTACTAGGTGGCCAACAAGTATACTTGAGTATATTATTCGAAAACTGTCTCGAAAAATGGGGTGCGCATTATATTTGGGTGCACATTATTCACAAGTAAAGATGGTATACCTACACATAACATACAAAAACTGTTTTCCAGCACTCTCTGGGAAAAAGGGAACTGTGCTGAAATTGTCACTTACTGTTTTCGATAATTCTAAAAGTCTTTCTTCTTTTAGATTTTGTTAAGTGTACAACCTGCAGAAGCGAAAAAAATCCTTCCTTTTTGATAACAGTAATGAAAACAGCAGAATCATTCCAAGCCACTTATGTTGTGACATCAGTGCCAAGACTGTTAGTCTCCTTAAAGAAAATCAAGATGATCTGAGACAGGAATTTCAAGAATCAAATCTTCACTGCTTGAATTTGCATTCTAGAATTCTAGAATTTGCATTCTCTGATTGTCTTCTACAGAAAACAGTAATTGATAATTGTAATAAAGTATTTTAGAGACACTGTGTGGAATGGTGACCATGCAATGAAGATTTTTACCTTTCTGAATAGGGTGTTTAAAGATTTGAAAATAATTACCAGTGAAGAATATTATTGTCAGATAAGGAGAATTATGACAGGGAAGTTATGAAATATCTAACAAATGCACCAAAGGAAAATTGTTAATATTGCAGCATTATTCTTTCAAAATAAGTCCAATCTTGTACCATCAATTGCAAGAGAGTTAAAACAATGACAATATGGACGTGTTTGAGGGGGTCAGTAAGGGGAAACATCAAGCCAATCATAGATAAATAGTTTGGCAAAAAATCACATATTATGTGAAATTACTTTTATACATGTATTTGTTAAAAGATATTTTATAATAAAAATTCATTTCTACTATATTAGCCATAATTCTAATCACAGTGAAGATTAACCCAGGTTCTCTTATGCGGTTTAGTAAGCCAGAGACCCAGGTCCTTGAAATCAAGAGCTGAAGTTGGATCTTTGGAAAGTGTCCCTATATCTTGGTGTCTTCTCCCTGGAATTTCCTTAAGAGCGTTCCCTTCTTGCAAAGTTTTAGTGACTACAAAAATATCTATATAGAAATCCCACCCTTCCACAATTTCTTAACTCTATACCTACACGTGTCACACACTGCGCGTTTATCGCCCTCCAAAACTTTCACATCAACCACTTTTAAACATTTCCGCAAAGTCACCTTTATTTTTTTTCCTTCAATAATCCTTAAAAACAAACCCACACAGCCTGCAAAAATCGACCTCACTTAACAAGTCAGGATTCAGCACATAACCGGACCGAGATTTCGAACTAAAGACAACGGCTGTATTTAAAATACGTACGGTAAGGGAGTTTGGCGCGATAGCAAGAAGGTGCGTGCACTGCAGCAAGCCAGCAATTCCCACGATCAATCGACGAAATTGCGTGGCCCGTGCAACGAAAATTTTCACACTGTGGAAAGTTTCACAAGTCGTGCAACGAACATGGACATCTAAAATGAAAACTTGGCGTTGTAAACTAGACAATGTGAGCAAATTAAGGTGTGGAAAGTGAAAGTGATGCATCGCGTATCGTATCAGCAATAAAAATTTACGATACCTTGGAAAGATCCGCCCTAAAAATTCATCGGAGAGTGTTTGTTTCTTGTAGCCGAGCTTAAGGTTGTAATTTTTGCGGGTTGTTAACATTTTGTTCTAAAACTTTCCTAGAGAAACTTTCCTACGCAACTATGGCGATCGATAAGGAAAACTACGTCGTGTAAGAAAACACGAGGGTCACCAGGCAGCTTCTCTTCCCTGATTGGCCTGAACTTTTTTTTTTCTGGCCAATCAGAAGCGGGCAATTCAAACGCTTCTGGGAGTAAGTGCCCAGGGGCTCGTCTCCGCTTACAGTAAACTTTCACCACGAACATTTTATCGACCCATTTAACTGCCCCTGGGTCTCCGAGGACGAAATTACACAGACAATGCAAAAATATTGTTCACCGATGCTGAAAGTCCCAGTGTAAGAAATTTTATTGCTAACTATAAAGAGGAATGTTTTGTGTGCTTCATAAAAAAATGATCCTGTTAAAAAAGTAAATATAGAAAATTGTTTTTTAGTAGGGCTGTCTGCCATTTATCTTTTAAAATCAGTGTTGCATTAAAAATATGAGAAGGTCACTGTTATTAATAACATGCAGTTGCTTCATTATATTTACAAAGAGGCTATTCCTACAGGACCCAACGTGTTTTTGCTATGACATGCGGGATGAAGTCTCTACTTGAAATTTATATGAAATTTCTGATCAACAAATTTCCATGAAAGTGTAAGTCTCTTCAACCACTGTTCCATTTGTAATGGAAAAATTTCAGTGGCGAATTTTGAAAAGAAGAAAAATTCGTAGCCTAACCACGGAGTAGTAACTCTCTGCTAGGTGGAGTTTGATTTTATTCATATAACAACAACCGTAACCCTAATTAGAAGCTAACCGTTTCGAGTCAGTGCTTTAATAGCTCTAATCAGTTTAGTCAGAATCCCGTATCAATAGCAAATACAAGACGATGTACGGGTGCCGTGCTTAAATAGCCAGTAGAAAATGATCCCACTTAGGCACATAAGTCTTCTCGGTATCAAAGTGTCTTTGGTTGAAAGCTAAGATTTTCCCTATTACTCGAGTCCAACCTGATTGATGAGATTGCTTTGCACGGCGTATTTCGGCAAACCTAGACAAGGAAATTTAGAGGTTTTTTCCCGCATCCGTGGATAGGTTAAAGTAGTCTGCTACACATCCGTTTTTAGTGAGGAGGAGCGTTGCGTGACGACACTAAAAATGGCTGTGTAACAGACTATGAATAGGCCTGCTGCCTTTTTTCAAAGGTTATCCCTCACCTGGGAGAACAATGCAATATTTTCCTCTCACTGCTTTACTCTTCGACAGCGTCGGAATAGTAAAATTAACTCTGAAAGGGACCACAATTTAAAGCCTTTAAAGACAGACATGGTCTCCACTATCGCGCCGTGATTTGACGCCATGTTTGGTGCTTGAATTGGCTTCCAGGCCTCACGCGATCACACGATCACGTGGGGCTTTTGAACCAATAGAAATGCGTAGAGGAACAGTTTTCCTGGTTCAAATCTTCAGGCGGACTTCTGTGCAGTACGACAGTGTTGTGTAAACGGATTGTCTTTGCAATGAATGCGTCCGAAAAAGATGTTCTTTACAACGCAAAATAGCGCTTTTGAGGTTGCTTACATTTGGCTTGTTTCAAATCGACTTCGATTAAACAATGACTCAGCTGGATCGCACAATATGTAGTTTCCGTCTTTTTTGTTTATACAAATATGAATGTGGTCTTTCCTGCAAATTGCCGTCGGAATCTTTTGGAATAATTACCAATTCTGGCAGAATTAAAAATCGAAGACTGTACTTCGGTGGACTGCTTCGATGTACTAAGAAGGAATATCATATTTAGAATTTTCATGCCTGCTACGTAAAGGCTGACGCCGTTTTTTCCCAAGGATTAGGTAGGACTTTGCTATAAGTAAATACCATAGTGGTTCTGATCGAGGAAATAAGTAGCACTTCCTTTTTCGTCCCATTAAATAAAGCTATGTTTAAGTCTTACATACTGACGGTTTATGCATTCAAGTATCAGCTTATTTTTCTCTCTGAATTATGCATCTGTTCGCCTGTTACTTTTCTTAAACACCAGGCCTAGATCCCTTGCTTTATATCAAATCTAGATTTTTCATTTAAGCTACTTCACTATGATTGCTGCATTCTAAAGTGCATGTATATAGTCACAAGTAAACATTAATTTGTTAAGCTACAGTATGTCAAATTTTCCGCCAAAAGCATGTTAACTTTTGATTGATGTCTTTAAAAAGAGATTTATGCGGTCCTTATATTGATTAAATAAATTGCAGTGGACCAAAATCTGTTATGTATTGCATTTGATTCACTGGATGTTTTAAATGGTTATTTCCTGTGAATTCCATGAAACTCCCTGGAGATCTATGGAATAATCGATGGAGTAGTTTCTACGGAATTGCATGGAACGTTTCCATGGAATTCTATGGAAAATGTCCTAAATCCTCCATGGAAAATATCGATGCAGAAATTTCAACGGAATTCCATAGAAATTGGTGTCCTAATGTTTTCCATGGAATTCCATGTGAAATGTCCTAATCCTCCATGCAAATATTTTGCATGCAAATCTATGGAGAAATTTCCATGGAATTTCATGGAAATTGATATCCTAACCCTCTATGGAATTCCATGGAGAATTTCCATGGAAATCCATGGAATTCCATGGAGGTTTTTCACACGGGTGAGACCAGCATCAAACCAAGGAGCACCAGATGATGCTCCTGAGTTTGCTCTGGCACTCACCACTTAAATAAAGGAACTTGATCATAAGCATAAGACTAATGATTTTTTGAAAAACATTCAGAAAAGAAGAAGACATTTTAGATATGAACAAAATAATAATAACGCTCAAGTTCAGAAGTTGACATGCATCATGATTCAGTTCCTTTTCAGTTAAGTTCCTCTAACCATATTTACTCAGTAGGCAATTGCAGAATTTTTTGAGTTTTGATAAAGACCTACAATGTATTAAGTGAATATCCTTTGACACCCATGGGAAGGAGCCACGTTAAAACTAGGTAAATCACCAATGCGAAGTCTAAAAGTGATTTGTCACAATCCAATGAAGATACATGTATTGGCTGTGTTGCAGACACTCTAAACCCTCTGTATAGAGCATGCCGTCTGAGAATTAGTGCACAATTTCATGTTTGAATCCCACAGAGTCACAAAGACATACATGTATGTCGGCGTTTTGTGCTTGGCTAGTTTCTTACGCAGTTTGTGATTAGTCTGATTTGAACTAAAGTGTTGACACAAAGTCGCATCATCTCAGTGACCTTTGTATGGTACGGTGGAGCCACAAACTTTCCCCTTACCAGTTGTTAGTTTGCACCGAATCACACCCAACATATTTAATTGGAGATACATCTACATCCACTTTCCAGTGGTGGCAGATCCTAGGGCTACCCAACCACTGCCTTAAAAAGAGCCACTATGAGGACTAAATCTAGCCAATACACCCTGTGGTAGAGTAATTACCGGACTCCAATGTAGTGATCCTATTTTGTTCTTGGCATATTTTACGAGAAAAGAGTGCAGTTATGTTTCATGCCAAAAAAAAAAATACATTGTGGGATAACGGTTTTTTGATAAGCATGGCTTAAATTTTAACCACCTGCATGCCAATAACAATAATACTGATGATGATGAATGAAGGAAGTTCTACAGAACTTTCATAGTGTATAGATTGTGTTTGGATAATTTACATATTTAAAGGGGCTGTGTCACGGCAGTCCAGTTCAATTTGTTTAATTTTGCCAATTACTCGCCCTAGGTTGCTCTACGTTCGCCGTCAATCGCTATGGAACTTAAAGTAAGCAAAGAAATTACATGTAATTAACAAAATCAGAGATCCGAGACGAACAAATATGAGCAGAGATCAACTTTGAAAAACTGTTCGGCTGAACAGTTTCAAAAACCCTGATTTCAATCCATTTCAGTCTTCTTCAGTTTTGCCCATCCGTGGCATCTGTTGTTTCTGTTTTAACCTTCTTTTAAAGTTTTAAGCGGTTATTTTTATGTTTCTCTTAATTTAACGGGCATTTTGTAATTTCTTAATTTGGCTGAATTTCGTGACACAGCTCCTTTAATTAGTCCAATACTGCAAGTAAAATGGCTGATCATTAGCCTGCGAAAACCTCCGTTTCTCCTCGCTCCTCCCCCCTGGGGACTTTTCGCGAGGAGGAAATTATGCGACTCAGCGACAGAAATTCCATACTGATGACGCAAATGAATGTTTACATAAAGAATCCGGTGGTCATGGGGTTCCAAACATAAATTTGTCCAATTTTGCGTGTCTTCTGGTCGATTGTGGTGAAGTGTTGTGTTCATCTGCCAACGAGCTCCAGAAAAACTCAAATGCTTCCTCTAGAAAAGACTATATTCCAGAAATATTAACTGTTTTGTCAGAGATTCTTCGTGTTTACATTTGACATTTGTGGCCTTTTGTCTCTTGTCTGTCATTCGTAAACAATAGCTAAAACAATGTAACTACTCCGTCGACCAGTCAGCGCTTCTGACCGGATTCTGGACAGATTTTACATCATCAGTATGGAATTTCTGTCGCTGAGTCGCAGACTTTCCTCCTCAGTCGCGAAACGTCCCCAGCGGCGAAGAGCGAGGAGAAATGGATGTTTTCGCAGGCTAGCTGATCATGTGAATTGGAAAAAAATTGCTCAAATTTTCAGCAAATAATTTGATATTAGTAAAAAATAATATGTGTAATATACTATTTATGGTCATGTGATAATACAAGAATTTCACCAAATCATATTATTTACAGTCATATAATAATAATAATAATAATAATAATAATAATAATAATAATAATAATAATAATAATAATAATACAAGAATTTAACCAAATCAATGGATAGCAGATTTGCTTCCATAACTTGAAAAGCTTTGGGTACCTATAAGATAAGAGAGTAAAATTGGGGTGTCATTTTATGCTAGTTTTAGACGTTTAGCAGTAAATGAAGCACCTGTAAAATAAAATACATATACATGCTAAAAAGGAGACAAAATTGACCTTATAGGTGTTTACTGCCGGGTAAAAATATATCGAAGTCGTAATGTACCCAAATCATAGAAATGCACAGATCTTTTGCATCTATAGTAACACATTTTATTTACAAAAAGTATTTTTATGTAACTGATTTGGTTTAAAATGAATCATACACGTGTATCTCCCTTTGGGGTCAGTGAATAGCACTAGATACAGTATATAAGGCAAGGTGCAAATATATATTAACTGCCTATTTTGGGTAGTGGATAATATTTATCAGATGAAAACGAGTTCTTATAGTTAATTATTTGAGAAATATCGCTTATCATAATAATTTGAAGCTAATTTTGTTTCCTGTGGTTGATGTTCTGTCCATTAGTAAGGATGTCACACCTAAATAAAACATGCGTGTAATGCTGCAATGCTGCAATGCCCACGGCCTGTACTGTACATTGGGGGTGATGTGTACGTGTTGTTATCTTACAACCATTTGCCGATAGTATCAATTGAATTTACAAAGAGTTTATATTTGAAGTATACTACTCAAATGGGGTTACGTTTAACCTGTGCCAGCCTTAGATAATTATGAACCAGTTAGTGTTAACTTGCACTTTCAAACCCAATGTATATTCTTATAACGTATGAATTTAGTTAGTTTCACGATGCATGTGCTTTTTATTTAAAGGAATACATTTTGTGATACAAGCAGTGCCTTGCAGAGGCCAATCGAACTTTCTATTAATTTAACTTCCTTTTTATTGCTCAGTGTATATATAAGATAATTAAGCCATTTTATTCTTGAAATTTTGGTTGGTGTCTAAATTGTTTGTCAATCTTTATGGTACCAAATAAAAATAAGAAACATGTGAATAATGATGTTTTGATCAAATTTGCTATCTTGAGCGAACGTTTAAAAAAGTGATATTTTAATCAACTTTGTTTACCTGACTAAAAGTATGAAAAACTGCTATTATGGCAATATTTACCATTCTGAGCAAAGATACAGTAGAACTGATATTTGATCAATTTTGCTAGATGAATGGGGAAAAGTATGGGAAACTACTGTTTTGACCATATCATCCTGAGTAAAATTGAGAATAAAGTGGCATTTGGCCAAATTTGCTACCCTGAGCAATAGAGTAGTAAACGACTATTTTGATCATATTTGCCATACTGAACAAAGATACGGAAGAAGTGATAATTTGATCTCATTTACTACACTGGGCGAAACACAAATAAGATGATTTTTTGGCCAGATTTACTATCCTGGGAAAAACTGTTGGAAAATGAGATTTGGTCATTTTCACTACATTGAGCAAAAATGTGGGAAATTACTACTTTGACCGGATTTGCTATAGAGAGCAAAAGCGTTCAAAAATTCATCTTCGATCGCTTTTGCCCATTTGGGCAAAAACCTGACAAATGTCAGTTTTGCTATCTAGTTTGACACCCCTGTAAATGCCTTGATAAAGTAAAGGTTATCCTTGTCCTTACACGCTAGGCAAATTTGAGGCAAATGCGGCATTTACCACATTTGCAATTAATGCAAGATTATGGCAAAATTGATCCTAGGTCATTAGGCAAAATTGAGCAAAATCAAGTATTTGCAGATGGTTTGGTCCAAATTTGCTATAGAGGTAAATCCGTTTTTTGCGTCCAGTGCAAGAAACGTGAACTGCATTGAAGGGGAGGCCTAGGGAGCGGAAGTCACAGAAGCAAATTTCAAGACAAGTGCTTGTTCGTTACCTCAGCTGACCACGCGTTTTAAGATTTCGTTACCAACACACATAGCTAGCAGGTGATTTTGTCGTTCGTTCATTGGAAGTTGATAAGTTTTAGGAGCCCGTGCGGGCTCTTTGATTGTTTAAAATTTTAGTCGCCCGAGACAAACTCTTAGGCGCCCGTTAGGCCGCAACCTTGAATTATAAGTCCAAGCAAAGTTGCTTTATGGAAACATAGTAAAGCTTGTTGCTATACTACAAAATAAAACGAGAATTTACGCTAGGCCGCACGCATTTTCAAGATGTTTTCTTAAAAGGGAAAACTTGCTCGCATCAATGGCTTGTACTAGGTCGAATAGACTACATAACAGGAATTTTAGATTTTACAATCAAAAGTGATATTTTCATATACCTGAATGAATCCTTCCTTATCTCAGTTGCAGCCGTGAAAAATCAAAGATAGAGTGCCGTTGGAAGCTCGAAAGCTTCCTCAATTTTGACCAATAATATATGCGTTCAATACTGAACGAGCCTACTGAACGAGCCGATCATAAACAATTAGGGTTTTTCCCTTTTAACACGGCTTGTGAATATGCTTACGAAAGCATGTTTCAGTCACAATCAAAACAATCTTTGACCTTCAATAGTTCCTCGTTCCTCTCCTTCTTGAAAAGCTACTCAAACATAACGGTCCCGGCAACGTTTAATGTGTTTTTTTTATCGGTAACTCGCAGTTTGCTTAAACTTGTGGCAGTTATGAGATCGAAATTTCCGTGGCATTCCACAATATAAAACAGCAAACCACATTTAACAATTTAGATACATGGACATAAATCGTATAAGAATGCCAAAGGTCAGAAAAACAAAAGAAGGGACAAACCCCTCTTCCACTTTCACAATAGAACAGGCACAAACAACCCTTTGTTATCACCAGCATAGCAATTAGGGGTCTCTCCCTTCCAAGGTTGGATGATCTCGAATAATCAATTTGCTATCTTTGCGAAGTCTGATAATTTAGCTCTCTTGGAAGAGTTTTATCGACGGTTCACTCCTGTCTACCACGACTGGATTGGCATTCCACAATGTAAAACAGCAAACCACATTTAACAATTTCCGTACATGGACATAAATCGTATAAGAATGCCAAATGTCAGAAAAACAAAAGAAGGGAAAAACCCCTCTTCCACTTTCACAATAGAACGGCACAAATAACCCTTTGTTATCACCAGCATAGCAATTAGGGGTCTTTCCCCTTCCATGGTTGGATAATTTCGAATAATCAATTTGCTATCATTGCGCAGTCTGATAATTTAGCTCTCTTGGAAGAGTTTTATCGACGATTCACCGCTGTCTACCACGACTGGATAACAAATTTCAGGAACGAACTTTGCATTTGTTGCTGTCTTTGCGAATTCTGATACTTAAACTTTCTTGGAACGAGATTATTGACGATTCGTGCACAAAACTGGGATTCAGTGCTGTCTACCACGACTGAATAACAATTTTCAGGAACGAATCTAGGACTGGTGAAGGTAAGTGTAAAAGCCATTGTAGCATTTGTCTAACAAACAATTTCTTACTACCCGCACAGTAAGAGTCAAGGCAAAGGTTTGAGTGAACAGTACATCTTGAAGAAGATAGAAAAGAAAACATACTATCTAGAGAAAGTTGTTGTCCCAGCGACATTGATTAAGACATTTCTACGCGCTATAGACTGGAAAAGAATCTTTCAGTTTAACGATAGATTTGCTGACCTCCAAGTCAGAACTAACGAAACTTATTCCTTACTTAGATGGCGCCACCGGCATCGTTATTCGCGCTTCTCGAAGGTAAGCAAAATGTCTCAGATTTAACAGTGGCTGGCAGCAGTCTATGTCAACAGATCAACCAATAACGTAACTTTTGTTCGAATACTCAATTTCGAGAAAAGCTGTAGTTTTCAAATGTTATCTTACTTAGGGACTTATCTAGTGCGCCTGCGCAGGACACATTGAGATTCTCGGGAAACAAAATTACTGTTACTGTTTCCCGAGGAAGCAGTCTTTAAGTGATTTGTTATAAAGCCAACGAAGAAAAAAAATTTCGTGTACAAATATATGAAAATAAATCTTGCGAGAGGTCAAGATTCGCGGGAAAACAGGGCTTAAGGACAGACGGCGTTGTAACGAGGGGTTTAGAGTGATCAAGCTGGTGATGCAAGGTTCTGGGCACTGCCAAAGAGACTAAAGAAAATGGCAGAAATTATAGTGGACCGTTTGATTATCCAGGAGACGTTAGGCATTATCCCGTGGTATTCATTCGCTGCAAGCAATAGCGAAGGAACAAATTATCTTTTTTTCTAAGTTCGTTTTCTGTTTTGTTTAATTTTCGTTCTGGTTTCCCTCGTGGACAAAAAATCTGTATTGAATATATTTTCCACCTCCTGACCTGTCACTTTCTTGACTTGGTAAGAAAAATGGCATCACAGACCCAGATGATAGCACTGACATTATTTTCAGATTAGTATTATTGGTTCTCCACTTCAGTTTAATATCAGGTTGAGTAATCATCATCTGCGATGGCATTTATTGTTTGCTTCCAAGTTTCAAGGTCAGATGATCTGTTTTTACCGTTAAATTTCACTTTGTTGAGCTATCTCAAACATTAAGCATTAAAGTGAGACAGTTTATTAATCTAAATTCTGGGGAATTTGAAATATCAAAAAATTATCATTATTTTTTTTCTCTTGTTTACTAATACTAATGTTCAATGAAGAATACTGAATAAGTAGAGAAAAGTAAAATAAAATTCCCTGCCCTTGAAAAACCAACCAAAGAGGTTGCAAAAACACAAATGACTAGCTCAGTAAATATTCTTATTTGATAATAACAGCTTTTGGTAATGAAATAGTCACTGAAAACTATCCATGCAAGACAGACTAAGTAACTTAAAAGAAACTAAACAATAACCTATTATTGAAGCTCTGCAAGGGCATACAGCTACTCACTAGTCTTGTATTGAAACCAGACAACTTTGCTTGGAGATAAAAATTATAGTTACAACATATAAAATGTACAACATTCATATTCAAAAGTATAGTGCAAACAAGAAATACAGAATTATGCACAAATGAAATAGAAACGATCTATAACTGACAGCTAAGAAAATATTGGACAGCTATTAAACTACTATATAACAATCTTGTGACCAGTAACCCTGGTACACCTGTATAATTTGTGTCCAGCATGATTAAGTATGATTTGGTTAAATTTATCAACTGCAGCCAGGCCTCATCAAACTTGATAAAAAATACTTTCTTGTTTTCTTGTAACTACAATAATATAATACTGAGAGACAGGAAATATTACTAGAAATGTTGTAGCCATAAGTGATATAAGTGTATGCAATCGTACAATCAAAAGATGAGGAACATCTCTGAAACCAAGTTAGTCCCTACCATTCTTCAGTCATTTTCGTTTACTCTCTCCACGAGGGACACTTTTGCCAGTCCCAATGGTGTCTATCTGAGAGAATTGACTGTAGGGTTGTGCACCATTACACTTGACCTCTTCATGTTCTTATTATATTATGAACTCTTTTATTTTTTAATGTGTGTTCTAGTAATCTTTTCAGGCAGGGCACTCACTATTGTCCACCAAAAAAATCGCAATAACCAGGGCCGTAGCTGGGTTTTTTCTAACGGAGCCGGGAGGGTGGGGGGGGCGGGGGAGTGGGAGTGGGAGGGGCATTATTGCGATTCGATTGCCGAAGGGCCGAGCCTTTTAGAGAGGTCTGGGGGTATCCTCCCCCAGAAAATTTTCAAATCTGCATGCTCCGAAACGCTATTTTCAGCACTTGTTATGAGATATGTCACCGAAAAATCGACCTCGAAAAAGTGTGATAAAGCAAGTGTTTTCAGCGCTTATATTTTACTAGTGTTCATTTCTGAGGTTCACTCCCTTTCTGTGCAATAGCACAGTGAAGCAGAAATTGTTTTTGTTGTTGTTGTTGTTGTTGTTTGGACTGTCACACGAGATCAGTCGGATGTAATTTTCTAGTGGTAAAAAAATTCAGAACCTTTTTGGATCACGTTCTGTCACTCAAAAAAGATACATATATTAACCTTGAAGGGCCACAAAAGATAACTTTAAAAAATTTGCATGCACAAATTTGTGCATGCAAATTTTTTAAACCATCACATGTTTTTTGAGGCTTTTTTTATCATTTGGTTTTGACTGGCAAGCTAAGAGGCGACCTTCAACCTGTATTACTCGATAGGCCATTTCGACACGACATAAATATATAAAAGGCGAAAAAACACACAAATGTACAGGACACAAGTACAAAATATCACTTACAAACATTCCCTGTGTTCTCTGTATCGCCTACTGAAATACGGCAAAAACTATCAAATTTGATTGAAGATTGCAGAGATCAAAAGATATAAAGCGATAAATCCAAACTTAACTCCAGCTACACGGCGCCATTTGTCTCGCCCTAACGGATGGGTTTTCTCTCTTGCTTCGAGAAAGAACCCTGGTTGAAACTGGCTAGTCACGTGGCTCCCAAAATCTGGGAGCCAAAAATAAGGAAGGGGAAGAATAATAAATAATTGTCGCTATGCCAAAAGGTACTCTAAATGGGCCCGAGAGGAGTTTGCCTTCTGGTTTATTATCAGCTGATGGTGCGTGGAAAGAGAACCAAGCGTACGAGGCGGGTAACAGTGAACTGTAACCCTCTGACATCACAGATTTACAATGTTACCCGCTCAGAGATTTTGGCGGGAACAAGTTTCATTGTTAAGGTACGGAAAAACGGGCAACAAAAAACGTGAAACTTGTTTTGCTGCATCGCTGGAAAACGAGTTGA
>OZ037775.1:35606318-35623818 GCA_964035525.1 Porites cylindrica | reverse complement strand
CCATTAATGTGTGCTTCGTTCTATTACTCATAAATCATGACCAATTATAACAAAACCACCGAGAAAAGAGACCAAAACCATACCTAGGCCATACAAATTCAAAATGTCATAACATGATTGCTTCACTTACAACCTCTGATTTAAGAAATACCCTTAAGGTCCCAAGAGTGACAAACAAATATTTCCTGCTAACATCATCAGCATATCATAAATAGTAAGATTATCAGAATTACTAAATTGATTACCAAAGGGAGAAGGCTTTGATCTTAAACTAAATTCGGTCAACTATTCAGGTAAAAGATTCAAAGACCCCATTCTGGTGCCCGCGGAACGGCGGGCTTCCGATTAACTGTGCCAGATAAAAGCAAGTTCTTCTCTAACCCTCCAATGCCAGATTCTTCTATCAGGTTTCATTTTAAGGAGCTCCATTTTATTTATTTATCTCCCTGAAAACCGTCGTTATGAAAATGTTTTTACCATTTACGTTTTTTGCTAGAATTTACATTTTTCTAAAAGTGTAAAACGTCCCTTGAATCATGGTCCAAAAGCATTAATAAAAATATGTCTTTTGATTGTCTCTTTCGGACTGCTGCTGGCCATAATTAAGGAGAAAAGTAACAGTTAGAATGAAAGTCTTTTTTTTTATTATTTTTTTAAGAAGTAAATAAGACTGACTGAGGGTAGACCGGGTTAGGATATTCTATTGGCTGTCTTGTCTGCTTGTCTGGCCAGAAACATTCTTTTCATCTTATTTGTATTATTTGTATTATTATTATTATTATTATTATTATTAATATCATTGTTATTATTATTATTATCATTATTTTTATTAATATTAATATTATTATTTTTTGTATTTTTTTTAGGCCTTTACGAAGACGAAAACCCATCAAAAGCACCTGAAGGTTAGCGCAATAATGCTAAGTATATAAAATTTAGCGGCCTTAGTACCCTCCTCTGTCTCAATAGACCTTTCCCGCATTCCTGTAAGCAAAGGCACCAACTCGAGGCTTGGAGGAACAAAATACATTGATTTGTATGAAATTGTCCACCCGAGCCTCGTCCTCATTTCTTTATGATTGCTCACTGGAGAGTAAATGCGGGAAAGGTCTATTTCCACTACAATACCCCCAGTTACCATGTCTCGCAATTAGGGTCCACAATTTCTCAAATACTTTGCATAAGATGCATATTAGAGATATAGATACTATTTTATCAGATTTCCTTTTGTTTCTTAAATACGCAAAAAATCTGCTTGGATTAAGTTTTACATTTTGGCAAGTATTTCCTCTTTTATAACACTCTTTCACTCTCCGTTCCACAAGTTGTTGTTCTCAGCTCCAAGGGCAGCACTGTTGGAGTGTGAAAGAGAAATGGCAAATTTAATTTTTACGCCATGCCTTTTCCTTTCGAGGGTTAGTTAATGTCTTTTGGTGGGGGGAGGGCGTATTTCATTTAGTACAAATGATGGTATCAGTTGTCCATAAAGAACTACTGGCGGATCTAGGGGGAAGGTGCAGGGCTTGCGCACACCCTCGTTAACATGACCTGGGGCTTTCTAATACAACTGGCATTATGTATTAAAATTTGTCTACGTCACTAGTCAGTTACGCCATTCCTTATAGTGCACCCCCTCCTATGGAAAGTTTTTAACGTTTTTCTCCTTGAGACGTCTTCTGGCCATTATTATTGATTTATAGATTTAGCCAGGGCTAAAAGCGAAGCTCCCATTAATAAATTTATAATTTAAATGAAACAATAAACTTGTATTCCACAAATCAGTTCACTTTAGATCACGTTCATGTGACTTTTGAGGGATTAATTAAGGCTAAGTGATTTAAGAGAAAAATAATTTGAAAACAGTCCAAGCGTGAGGAGGAAAGTAACCGTAATATATTTTTTTTTATACTAAAATTACCCTCCAAAAAAGGTACAAAGAAAAGCTGAAACGTGGGGTGTTCGGGACACGTACACGTTTGTGAATAATATGCTAGGTATAATTAACAATTATTTTGACGAGTGCACATTGGATATGAGTTGGCTTTAATCATTTTGTTTTTAATTTTGAGTAGACACATGCAATTACCATAGTTTGGAAAGCATGGTGTAATGGCGATTAGTATTTACCAAATTAGTAAATAACAATTGTCGCGCGTTTTAATTGGCACCCATAATTCGGAATATCCTTGGCTATTCACTGTTTTGCGACCGGAGCCAAGATAGCGTCTCGCTTCGAGATATTTTCGGAAGACGAAATTTGAGCGATAAATAAAGCTGTCGTACAAACAAATACCAAGAAAGTGACAAACTTTGGCTTGTCGGTGTTTACTGGTAGGTAGGAAGTTATTTTAACGCATAACTTGCAACAAAATCGTAAAAAGGCACTTGACATAATCCCTGAAATGCCAGTTGTTAATTGTAAACAAATTTCCTACTAAGTGACGTTTTTAATTTACAAATAGTTACAGTGGAACCCCGCCTTATGACCACCCCGTTTATAAGACCACCTCGTTATTACGGCCAGGATTTCATGGCCCAACGGTAGTCGCATTAACGGGGTTTCACTGTACATTTTTATCCAACTGATCTGGTAAATACAATGAACTACAACAACTATCCCCCTCAGGGCCGGTGAACAGTGCTAAATATATACCTACACGCTTCGAGTCTCTTTATATACAACCACTATTCACCTCCCCTTCGGGGTCATTTTAATTGTTTTATTTAGTTCTTATATCACACAAGTCAGCTTGCAAAAGGATCGCCTCTGACGTGCTGTTTGTAGGACCTGCGTGGCTTCATAAACTGAATTTCAGACTACCACTAGTTTTTGAATGTATCCGTTAGTTGGGTAAATATAGAAATAGAAGACAAAAGCGGATGCATTAAGGGGATTAAGAGTATTGCAAATTTGTAAAAGTGCCTACATTTGTGATAGCATGATAGCAATATTCCATTTATTAATTCCATTTAGAAGACGATGGTAATTTTCCTCACAGACGAGAGCGATTGATCAGTGGTATGTATGATATGTTGTATTTAATCGCCAAAAGCGCTCTTAACCCTCAGACGTACAAGGGGGGAGGGGGGAGTGGTTGCCACCCGCCCTCTTAAGTTTTTCTGAGTATTTTTCCTAGTGGATAAAAGATCAACACCTAATGTTTTCTGTAGCTGTTCGTTCATCCCTCTCGGACATTTCGAGACAAGTTCAGTTTCTATGGCTAGGAGATATGACCGAATAAGTAAAAGGAGGACAAGCCATTATTGAGTGAAAATACATGTTTTTTCAACTTCTTTCAACAATAAAAGTAACTCTTGTGGCTTAAATCATGCAAAGTGCCTATTTATGTGTTATTTTTCATGTGAAGCACAACAAAGTACCAGTTCTCGCGGTTTTAACCAGATCGGTTAATTCTTAGTAAAATCCAAGATGATGGTCAAGATGGCGACCATTGTTGGTGACGTCACATTCCTACAGCAGCGCCGCCACCTAAAAAAGATATCTCATCATGTTAAGAAGATCAGACTTTCCACTGAAGGCAAAATCGTTCCTAAATAATGCAACATATCAAAAACTCTGGTGAGGGGCCCCATTTACCGCCCCCATCCACCCCCCCCCCCCCCCCCCCCCCGCCTCTTGCACCACGGTGAGGGAATGAATTTGCGTGTAGGTCTGAGTTTTAAAATCCTTAGGTACTTCATGACTTTTTACCACAAGTTTCTAGGTGTGGGAAGGTGACCGGTTTTGAGTCTGGCAGACAGACATGGATTGCTAAAACCATACATTAGTTGACAACAGGCGAACCTAATAAAATAGTATAAAATAAAATAAATAAATAAATAAATACCTACATAAATACGACGGGCCGACTCGATGTGGATAATCGATCAAATTACCTTTACTGAATTTGGTGGAGAATTAGGAGATCAACAGATCGGAGAGGGCCACACTACAAAAGATTGATATGAAGTTAGGCCCTTTTAATTAGCAAAAGAATAGATGAAGTATAGACATGTGTGATCTGTGAATGGAACCTCCTATTCTGGATACTAGACCTTCCTTATTTTAGAGAAAAACACAGGATTTAAGTTTTGATGACCTTTCCGGTCCCGTGAAATAGATGGCGATCCCGCAACATCGCCCGCAAAAGTAATTAACAAAATCATACAGTAACGGACACAAAATACCAAAACGGTTTACACAAGCAGATTATGGCAACACCAAAGCTCACACACATTCGATCAATATAGCGACATTTTCTAGCTTCTTAGCTTTTCTTCGACCTCGCTCGTCCTAATAACTGTCGTATCTCTTGCTAATTTGCACAAGCGACCCGAGGTTCTTGCCCGTTACTATGTGACGTCATAATGGCTTGCAGATTGAGTCAAGAAATGTAGGTGGAAAACATAGAGTTACCTCCCCCCCTCCCCTGGGCAAGGCGTTGAACAGGACGTTAAGCGCTAGTTTCCATATCTCAAACCGCCCTTGGATACCTTGTGATGCCTACACAAGGTAATTGCATATATGTATACATATATGAGTGAGCGCTGACTATAGTGCTTAGGGTTAAGCACTAACAATACTGATTAGGGTTAAGCACTGAAAATACTGATTAGGGTTAAGAACTGAAAATACTGATTAGGGTTAAGAACTGACCACACTGATTAGGGTTAAACACTTAGAATAGTGATTAGGGTTAACGGTTAGCTTTTATTTAGGGTTAGGGTTTTCGCTACGGCAGTTAAATTACTCCACTACCTTTCAGCGAATCCTCGGTGGTCTAGTGGTTAGGGCATGGGACAATTGATTTAGCTCTCAGGGATCGATTCCTGCTCGTGACTCGAAATTTTTTTTTTCCTTTAAAATTGAAGAGACTTGCAGTTTGACGACATTTGTTGCGCAGTCTCTGAGTCAAGAAACTTAGAAATTTCATGTAAGTGTAAGTGAAAAGGGAGAGGGCGGTTTGAGATATGGAAACAAGTGCTTACGGAGAGGATGCTGAGGTTATGCAAATTACTTTCAATTGTCAAAATTCTATTGTTTTTAACGCGTGACTTTTTCCATGCTCTCTGTCACGTCCAAGGCTCCGAAATTTAGGGAGAGGTTAACAAGCGAGTTGGGTTTGGATAAGGGATATTTCGATATAATTTACGGACGTTTCTTTTCTGGTTATGCTAGATGAAGAATAAAAGTGTTAAGACAATTTTTCTTGTAGTTTTGAAGTAAAAACGCGTGCCATTCATAAAAATAGAACGCAAACAAAAATTCATCAACAACATTATTGTCTTAGTCAACAAAATAAATCGAAGTTTTATTTTATAAAACCTACAAAAGACGCTAGAAAAAAAATAAAGACCAAGACTGTTCCAAATTATTAACGATTAGACTTGTCTGTCGCTACTGATTTTATAATTTAGATGCTGACAGGACAAGAGACATCAACACATTGATCGCGCAAAATTGTTTGATCGTGCCGAATCGACGTCGAGAAAAAGAGAACCAAGCATCATTGGTATACTACTCCATTGTAACCAGTCCGTTGATAAAAAGGGAAAGTAAACTCTGCTATTTTCCAAAAATATGCTCGAACACAAACAGTTAAAAAACATGGCATTTACAGGATCTAACTCAGAGGAGGAGCGAATAGTATCCCATGATGCATTTATCCAGAGGCATTACGCAATATCGCAGTCATGGCAGATTCCATCGTGAAATAAGGTCGTTTTCTCGTCGCCTTTTTTCTCATTTGTGTTCCAGGAAAAGTAAGAAAATTGCATTATTTTGTTATTTGACATGACTTCTCCGATTTGCAATGGCTTAAGAGCGAAATTTCCACGTAGAAACATTTATTTTCATTGTTTCACTTAGTCTTCTTATCACAAAGTGTTCTGTGACCCACAACAAGGTCAGGAATATTCACGATTTTTTTGGATTATATGTTGAAGTCTTCCAAATGTGGACCTCGCGCCGGCAAATTGAGGTCCTGAATATTGCACAGGCTAAGAAGTACCCAGAAGTACCCACATTTTGAAGACTTTTTTTATCGAGCAAAGATGGCTGAAATTTCGTATCTTTTATCACATTTCAACGCCATGTGTGATAATATATGTGTTGTATGTGTAAAGCCTGCTGAAGGCTACATCTGTTGGGCGCTTTCGAGAGCACTTTATGCCGAAGCAATCACTTTGTATTTTCATAGTGGTTATTTTTAAAAGGAATTTGACTATAATTATTTTAATTAGAACAAGGAGCGGTAAATATTACCGTGTGTTTCAGTGTGATAGGAACCCAGACAAAGGTGCCACGCAGCATGCAAGTGGCACAACGAGGCACAACGCTAAACAAGCCTGCTCTAAAATTGAAAAAAAATATATCAGAAACTTTATTTATTCAAAAGAACAGATCAGTATTCTGGCCAGGAAATTTCCTTGAAGATTGCGTGAGTCAGTACCGGGTAGATTCAGAGGATTGTTTGTCGCATCGATAGGTTAAATTTTATTTGTAACTGCAGTTGTAAATTGAGCTCCTTTGAGCGCGATGCTGAAATAAATCCTCCTTTGGCAATTACCTTCACAGCGTAGCGGCTGTTTTGTTGGAGCCACTTTTTAAATCAGTCATGGTTTCGGTTCCCCTGGTGAACCTTTCAGTTGCCAAGTCTCATACTTTGTTTGTGGTTGCGACCGAGCGCACAAGTAGTTCTCGACAGATCAGTGAAACACATGTAACCCTTCAAAGTAACGCTGAAATTCTTCTTTAAAGCACAATGAATATCTGCTAACTCAATATTCTCAAAAGCAGAAGCTGCTGAACCGAAACATGTTTGGAAACCATACACATCGAGCACTACGATGTTCATTACGCGCGCGCTGAAGAGTAGTGATCATGATATGTCACGTACGCAGTGATCTCTGAGTGATAATATAACATGAAACGAGGTGCATCACGGGATACTATTCGATCGTCGTCTGGATCTAACTCGTACTGGTGCCTCAGTCTCTAAGTCCGTTGAGAACAATTTGGACGAGCAAATGGACGTGTTAATCGGTGCCGTGAATCAAGATGACGACAAGAAGGAATCTAGCCGAATTTTATAAAGTTTCCTTCGCCAGAAGTTTAGTTTCGCCACGAAACTCATAATCGTTTAAAAAAAACGGCCGCCGCCAACTCGATAGCCGCTTCATTGTATGTCCACATACTTTGAGCACCAAAAAAATCCAAGAGCCAGCAGCCTCTAAAATAACTCAACAGAAAGGATCTGTGAACTATAGGGAAGATTCCGTCACTCATTGTGGAGTAGCCGTCGTTAACTCTCTGCCATTACAACGGCCGCTGATAAGAGGACACTGTAAATCCAGGTAAAAAAAAAAAATTCCACGGAGTGACAAACAATTTCAAAATAATGCCAAAAATTCTTCTGCAATCACCATAGAACGAATCTTAATACAAAACTTTGCCAGCTATCAAACAACGGTTGAGATTTCAAACTCAGATTTCCAAACTCTCCGACAGAACTTGTAAAAGTCGGGCCGACCTTTTTTCATTGGCTCGCGCATGCGTCAGGGGTGACATAGCCCCTTTAAAATCAGCGAGATGATTAACTGAATCATTGTTTTCTACTTGAAAGGTGATCGTATCTGTTATTTGTCGGCTTCTGATAAAATACTCGTTGGATATATCGGCCAGATTTTTCCACTAAAATAACAACAACAGCAAAAAAATAAGAGTTTCACATTACGTTTGAGCGATACTCCTTTGGGTCTTGCAAAGATTTTTTTTTTTATTACTGTCCTCGTTTTGTATCACTTTGTTTTTCATATATGTTTCTTTGGTGTTGGCAGTCAATTTAACGTTTTTTTTTTTTGCAAAGTATTAAGCTTGCGAGATCGTTTAACTGACCCCTTAGAGTTATGAGCCGTAAGTGATAACTGTTCATCCACGGTAAGAGACTCTTGTCAACGGTAATAAAAGCTTTTTTTTTTCACTTTTTTTAACGACTACGAGGCTTTTTCAATATCAGCCAAGAAAAAAACAACAACAACAACAACGACAACAACAACAATAAGAGTTATGCGCTAAAAACTGGGATACGTTATACTGTTCGTTTCCATAATCATATTCATAATGCGGCTTCATTTTAGAATACCTTTTCTTTGGTATGCTTGCTTATTAATAAACGCCACTTAAGTTAAATCAGGATTACTTCATAGTTGCCTTTTGTCTTGTTTTAGGAGTGTATTTTGCTGACGCAAGTGGTAAAAGCGAGGCAGTAAAATTAAAGATGGAGCATTGTGCTAAACTTAGCTTGGGACATAAATGGAATGTTGCAGTAAAGGTTTGTGCTCAGGATTCAAAAATCAACCAAAAGAAGAAGCTTTGGGTTGATATTAAGGAACTTTACCCGGATGCTATCGTTGAAATGTCAAAAAACTCAATAGAAGTGACTTTAAACTCACCGAAGGAAAATCACCAATTTGCTGTGTTCGGAACTCCGGATGTAATTGACAAAAAGAGAATGCAGTTGGGTCTTTTTGGAGAAAAGCCGGTAACAGGAAAGGACTGGAAGATAATACCGATTCTCTTCGATGACACAGTTATGGCATACCAGGTATACATCAGATAACTGTAAATCTTTTCTTTTAGACTAGGCCCAATTGAGGTAACCTACAACTTTCATAGGTATGTTTAAGTTTGAAACCGTTCAAAAATCTCGGCACAACAAAAGAATTATAAAAGTAAATTATAATTAGTATAAAAATTCTCCCAGAATCCTTTGAGGCAATATTTTTTAAAAGCTTTATAACTTTGAAAATTTTATACGTAAAAGACTGTCAGACCACGACAAGATAACAGTCTAAGGTAATGACGTCATCAGTCACGTGACTATTTCTGAATTAGATTTTTGTTGCTGTGGCAAGAATTCATTAACGAGTTAAAAATAAATAGCATATTTGAGGTTTTAGTGTTGTGGGGCATTTAAAAATAGCCAGTTGACGTCCGGCATTTAAAATTTAGGGGGGGTAATGAACATGAGCGAAAAGGTCGGGAAACTAGGCCGAGGGCTGTAGAGAGTCGACCTTTTATCACACGGCAAAGAAAATTTGCAGGAAGGTAATGTTCTACCTGATAATTTTTTCATGACCAAAAGAGGGACATGACGTCATCAGTCATGTGAACAAAGCGTTTTTAATGTTTTAGATCGTTTTTAAAGTACCTTTTTTGTTATAAACAGGCAAGTTTTTGCTGGGTAGACACACTGAATTCCGCAAAGCTGATCGTACTACGTGAAAATTAACTTTGTAAGACATCAACACGACGCCGAAAGAACCAAAAACATAGCGGAATCGTAGCCGTAGACAGCTTTTTCGCCCTGCTCGTTAGTACGGCGCAACGAACAGAGAGGCTCTGCTGTAAAATTCCCGCACACTCTGTTTAAAACCCTAACATTGAACTCAAACAGTCACAGAATCACGCTATATAACGTGTCCCCGAGAAAACAAGTTTTTTTCAACAAATCTTAAAAACAAAACTGTATTGTCTCTGAGTAATTATATTTATTATTCCATTTTCAAAGCAGAACCAAACGAAAACTGAGCCAGAAGTTTGAGAGTTGCGTAAATTGACCGATATTGCAAGTAAATCGAAAAGAAGACCTACTCTAGAGACTTTTGTAAAGTCCTTTTTTCAACTTAACTGCTTGTTTGCCGAAATAAATGTTCAACGTTTGTTAGTAAAGGAGAACTTTAAAAAGTAAAAGGATGTATTTGGCGGCCACATTGTTTTTTTTTCATTCCGGGAAGAGAGGTCATGTAGCAGCTCTTCAAACCCAAAAAGCCAAATAGTTTGCTACCCTAACCTAAAACAATGGAAATAATGAGGAACAATGTTGTGTTAATGTGTTCCCGTACCGATGAAGAGACACCTTACGAGCAGAGAGAGAATCGTATGGTCATACTGTTCAGTAGGTAGCCGCGAGATCGATTGTTCATAAATTTCTTAAACGTTAAATGGGTTTATTGTGAGCTTGACATCTTCAGTAGCCTCGATCAGTTAGAGATTTAATTCTACAAGGAAATTGAAAAGAAAAATAACAAAATAACAAAACAAAACAAAAAGTCGTCCTTGGAAACTGTCAATCACCATAGAGAAGGAATACATATCACTTTTCAACTTACGGAGGTGATCCAGTGGATAGAGGCGTTAACTTCAAGATCTAACTCATTCTGAGTTTCCGGGTTTTCGAATCCCCTTGAGGCAAATTTTTCGTAACCTCCTTTTCCTTTTAATCTCTTTTTTACTTTCTTTTTTGTCTGTGTGGTGCATATAGCTATTAACAAAGTGTGTTAAATTGAAAGTTTACAGGAATATTAAAAAAAAAAAGATTGCGGTATGTAACCAAGTGTTTCTACAGCTCAATCGTCGATTTTCACATGTGCGTAATTTAATTCGAGAGATAACTGCTTTTAGATGGGACGTCTGAATCAACTAAATTCGACAGTTTCAAATTAAGTACGACTTTGTCGAATCTGCGGCTGATTTACAGTCGAAAATTCGACTTAGGTTCAGCATTTTACTTGGAAGTCGCATTTCACATGAGCCGAATATAATGCATTAATTTTAGAAACCCTTATCCTTATTGGATAAAAAACTTTTCTAGGGATTGGGAATATTTACAACAAACGAAGTCAAATTATGCACCATCATATTTGACCTCTGAATCAACTGCCGTATTTAATTACTTTCATCGACTAAAATCGGCGTTCGGCACTCATAACAAATTCCACGTTTGAAAGGGGCCTAACATGACATAAGTTTCAGCTCAGTGGTTTGCAGGCTGTTATTAAGTTGTTGTTTTCTTTTCAGTAAGAGCAATTCGTATCTTTTTTGTAAATCCATTCCATTAATCGACTTGTGCCACGACACAAGAATCAGCTGTAATAGTTGATTTTACTTTCTCTTTGACATGATTTGTATGTCACTGGACATAAGTTGAAAATCAAAAAGAGCGATCAATTTTCACCCAACCATTTCAAATGGATCGCTGCAAATGGAATCACTTCTCAATATAGCGGACAACCTCAAACCGTGACTTCGTAGTATAAATATGCGGCACCGAAGAGAGACGAAAAAGCTAACCCTTTTCGATCAAATTATTTTAAGGTTTATAAAATTCGAAGCTTTATATAGTGTTAATAATTATAATTTACTTTTACCTGTATCACTTGGAATAACAAGGCGCGCGAGCACTAGTTATTTGAACTGACGCTTCAGTCTCTAAATCGAATCACATCTCTAATAAGCCAGATTTGACTTGTCTCTTAGTCTAAGTAAAAAAAAAAAAAAAAAAAAAAAGGAAAAACCTAGAAATTAACCAGTAATCCAAGAATGTCAATAATAATTTGGTAATTCGACACACACCTATTTGTTAAGACCAAGCTTAGTATACAGATGTTTCATGTAAGGAACTGTGGCGCTAACATACATTTTTCATCTTTCTTGTCAAAAGAACGTGTGCAGAGCGGAAAAAGCACGAGGTCGTCAACTGTTGACAACACTGGCTGGACTCTTCGTCTCTAACAGTGACCAAGACATCGAAATAAATTTCAGAGATGTGGAGTTGAGTTGGAAAGTAAAAGGTGGTAAAACCAAGGTAGGAAGAAATAATAATAATAAAAACAACAACAACAACAGCAACTTTTAAAGCGCTCCTCCGTAAGAACTGTTAATCCGTAATAATAGTACGTGAGTATGGACGCAGAGATGTAATCTTTTCACTTGTCTTGCCAAGATATGTCCTTTCTGATCTATTCCATTATTGTTTAATATAAGCCAATTGTAGACATGGTAATTCCTATTTAGGGGTAACTTTTACGCCCTGGCTAAGTAAGTCAAGCAATACTGTCAAAAGATGTCAATTCAGATAGGCTGCTTCTAAGACAGATATATTCAAGTTTATTGCGGCAAACGGCAAACGTCAGATTAAAGTTGCGAAACAGTAGTTTTTGTCAAATTCTAAATTAAAATTGAATAATTACTTGTAAATTCGGCAAAGCGGTACCAAAAAATTGGCTAGAATATATCTGGCATGAATCTTCTCATCATCGAATCGATATAATAGATGGTAAGTGGCTAGGACTGAATGGGAAAACTCGATTATATGGCAAAAGTTCAACGTACGTCGCTCTAAATATATATATATTTTGGACGTGTGACAGCAGATAAATTTAGCATAATCTTACCTCGTATTTCATTGGTAAATGTTTCCTAGACGAGGCAAGTTAAAACGTTATTTGGAGCCAATGTTGCCCGGCCAGGGTATTGAATCTTGAACCCATAATAACAGTTGGGTTCTCTAAGAACCTGTTTACACGGAGGCGGAAGACTAGCAGGCGGATCATCCTAGCGCTTTACACCCAAAGGGTTGTACGTCCTAGTACCAGGAAGATAATGTAAACTGCCCTTCGCTTCTAGGAAGATAGTACCAGGGACAAGGTTATTTATTAACGCCGGTAAAGAGAACAAAAGGGCCAAAATTGCCCTTTTGTTTTTGCTGCCCACCATTTTTACTTCCTTGTCGAACCTCTCTACTCGGGCACCCACGGACTGAAATTTTTGCATGTAAACCCAGCCTAAAGTTGTTCCGCCTTCGAGGATCTTCCTATAGTCATGATTTCCCCCTCTCCATGTAACACTCCCCTAATACTTATCCTTCCTTATGCTTGCATACTATAGTACTGATGGTAAGAAATGTCACTTTGAACCCATTGCAGATTATCAGATCTAAAGATGCATGGAATTCTCCCGAAGACTGTACCGACTTCCCTCGCTGCTTCATTGAAATCTCCCACGAGGACATAAAGAAGCGGTCGTTCATGTTTGCTTTAATCGTTTCACACGAGCACGACTATGCAGGGGCTGAAGTTATTGCTTATTACGAAGATCCCGTTGAGGTAGGGTGTACATAAGGGAAGAATTATTTACGAAAATGACTGTTAAAATATTTCAGTTTACTTTTTTTTAAACACCAAGGAAATGATAAATAGTAATTAGATTGCTGTTGTTGCACTGGTTAACTTCCCTTGCGCGACGCAAATGTCCAACACTGTACTGCTGGTAGACGATAGAAGTGTATCAGACCTTCACATCTCATACTAAGTGGGTTATTTCAAGAAAATAATGCCTTTCTAACGGACCCTGTTTGCTTGCCTGAAACTGTTCACAATAAACAATGTTTAGGTAAAAGAGTCAAGCAAACTGATTGTTTTTTGATTTGTTTGTTTTAACAACCTGCCCAAGACCTTTATTGAGCTTTACTGAAAAAAAAAATAGCTCATATGTAAGTGGTCTGTATGTCTGTATGTTTGTATGTTTGTATCTTTGTGTTTTTGTCTGTTTGTACGTGTGTTGCAGGGTGAAGGGCCAACAAGGTCGGCGGTAGTATGAGTAGATGCTAGAAAGGAATACGATTTTGACGTCTAAACATGAGATTGCTGAAGGTCAGACTTAAAGAGCACTCGCCATTTATAGAAACGCGCCCATTGATAATTGTCGCCCGTGAACAGTAGGGTACCCATTAGGGTTTGCGAGCAAATACGAGGTTTCAAAGGTTTCGTCGGGTTCGGTCTCTTTTTTACTTTACAGCGAGTAACATTTCGAGTAACAATACGAGTAGGTTACCAATGTTTTAAGAGTTGAAATGTCTTTGTCATCTAGCCACAGATAGGAAAATATTTTGCAAAAAGAAGCGTTTTCTTTCGCGTGCCCTAAAATTAAAACCTCCTAAATTCGGTGGTCTCGTGCGAGTGATTCGATGGCGAAACAGTTAAAAAAGCTAATCAGAAACCGAAAATCTTCTTCACGAAAATAACTCAATGAATAAAATTGAAAAAAACGTTTAGAAGCTTTTATTATAATCAGAAGTGGTAGCGGTAATTGTTTTCATGAGACAGATTAGACCGCTGTTGAGGTTTAGTGACCAAATTCACAGGACGAAATTTCAAGAATCCGTAAATGGAAACTTAACGTAAACACGTAAAACCGTTGCGGAAACATGACGATAATCACATGTTTCCGTTAGCGGATACATTACGTTTACCCGTGTTTCCGTCGCTGCGGTTTCGGCGGAAACGTACCACTTTTTTATACGTTTCCGTCAAATTTCCGTCTAAGGAAACACGTGTTTCCGGAAGCATAAATGCGTAGCATCCTTGCGGAAACACGCGAAAACGTTCCGGAAACAAGTCAATTTCATGTTTCCGTCAACGTAATCGGATGTAACTACTGCGGAAACACGAGTTTACGAGTCGGAAACTGGTGTTTTCAAGTTATTTCCATCGTGGAAAAAGCGCTTTTCACCATGCTGGGGTGGTTTTCCCGCCATCTATAGTAACAAAAACCCATTCTCTCGACATTTTTATTGCACAAAATAATACCAAAGCAATCTTTCCAAGTACTTTCTTTATTCTCCTTGCTTCCTAAATTGACAATCAGGTCTTCTTATAGTATTTATTTATTACATTGCTTGAGTTCAATTACATTTTAAGTGTGAGTGACTATTCACACTAGCAATGAACAAGAATATTAAGAGGCGTCCTTTAAGAAATCCACTAGACATTTTCTGTAGGACAACGTAGTGTTTTTTTTTTTGGTAAAGAAAATGTCAAATCTGTTAACAAATTAATATCCTTTATAGCAGATAGTGATAAACACTTTCATGTGCAGCTTATGGCTAGTGATAGTTTTGGTTGTCTATAATATTTCAACAAAGTGGAATATGATTTGTCGGGGGAATGTACATTGTAGTCCTGAGTAGGACTGTTGCTGAGAGCGAAGGTTTTGACAACAAGGTGATCATCATTTTCATTGGCATTGTCAAAACATCAGTTCCTGTCAACAGTCCCACTTAGTACTATAGTAACCTGTATGATCATATACCACTTACTCATATGACCAGGAAATATAAGATAATATTATATTGTGTCAGGAAATATTCTTACTCTTCTGACATGGTGGTCTAAACTATACAATTTTCTATGACCAGTGCAAAGATTCAAATGCAAAAAATACACCAACAAACAAAGTATGGCTACAGTTTTACATAATACAAGTCTGCTAAAACCGTTTATGTGTTTCATGTATACATTTTAGGTCACTTCTATGCTGAAGTCATTACTTAGTGTCTTTACCCATACACAAAATGCTCGACTTGTAGAGCTATGAAGAAGATACATGCATCAAGCCAATTTCATCAGGAAGCACAAACCATTATAATTCTTGGTGATTTATGCAGTCATAGCATTATTTTAAGCTTGAAAAAGTTGGCCAAGTTTCAATCCATGATCATCTTTGTCATACATAGCAAGAGGTGATGGGAAACAGTCCCAATGCCTCAATTAAAACTGGACCATTATTTTTGGAACTATAGCGCTGTTAAAGGAAACTTTCGTTTAATACTTCGTATATATCATCATCTTAAACGAATAACGTACGCGAGATTACTTTTTCGCGGGATTTGGCCGTAAACATTAAGGTCTATAATATTTTCTGAAACCCGCGACAAAATGCAAATATGCCAATGCTTTGGTTGCGCTCACATTTTATCGATTAATTCGAACACCATAAATGTTTGCTAAAGCTAAAAACTCGTTTCAAATCAGCAACAACAATCATCAAGGATTTTTCAATTTTAAAGCGTTTGAAAGGAAACAGTTACATGCTACTTAGTTCTATTCTTCTACGAATAGACAACTCCTTGCACGGTGGTCGGTTGCTAGCGCTTTCCCTCCCAAATACCTCTCAATTAAACTGAGAGTTTTAGGCCATAGACAGAAGTAGAATGCATCGAATGTGACAAAACTTGGCAGGGAAGTAGTTTGATAATTACCTGTTTATTGGTTCTTCTTTCACCCCATATGACTTCTGTTGTGACGTCATAGATAATGTCCAAATCTGGCATCAGAACAAAAATTCAGGAAAGAAGTGGTAAAAATTTTACAGTAGTTTTCTGTATAGAATTCTATGATTTCTAGTAAAAACCCCGTCTCAATCGGATAAAAAGAACTAAAGTTACAGCTAATTAAAGAAATTCAAATTTCCCTCAAATGACCATATATGGTCAAAATTAGGGGTATTTTAAACGCGAGAACATTGAATGTGTTGGAACAGGAGCAAGGACAAAATTACATAAAATGAAAATTGTAGTTTTTTTCTACTCAGGGTATGTGATACTATGATACGTTTATCGTCACGAAATACGTCATTTTGACGTCACAATGACGAATTTCGTGACGAAAACGCGTCATAGCAGCACATAAGTAAAAAAAAAGTAAGTAGAAAAAACTACAATTTTGATTTCATGCAACTTTTTCCTTGCTCCTGGGACAATACATTCATTGTTCTCGCGTTTAAAATCCCCCTAATTTTGACCATATATGGCCATGTAGGGTGAAATTTTATTAGCTGTAACTTTACGCCATTTTATCCGATTAAGATGTAGTTTTCACTAACATATTCTTTTTGTGTAGCAAAAATGTCTGTAATGGTTTGAACACTGCTTTGCTAGTTTTTAATGTTTTTACTAAAAATAAGCGTCACTTATGATGTCATACTTTCAAGAAACGTCAAAACTACCTTTACAATGGAAAGAGATTTAAAGAAAATTTTTCTCTAATTAAGATGTTTTAATGTCTTGCTTCATTTGGAATATAAAATGCTGCTCTGTGAGCCAAAAATTGAATTTACGAAGTTGCGGGAGGATAAGCCCTAGCAACCGACCATCGTGTTGGAATGTTTTACAGCGAACGAAGATCAGTAACCAGTAAGATTATAGGGTGGTTCCTTGCTGTGTATGAAATTAGAAACGCTCCGGTTTTCATTCTATCTCTCATTATTGAAATTAAACCTGTGGAATTCAAGAAAAATTTTTTTGGGGGCTTACGTTCAATTCTTACTCTTACTTCTCCATACTCGAAAGGTCTCTATTAGTATAGGGACGCTTTTCGTCTTCCCACGTTTTGTAATGTAGGTAAACCTGTTTAGATTTCTGGTTTTGCTGTTATCCAAAAGAAATAAATTGATTCAATTAAAACTGCCTCAACCGTGGCCAAATTTGACATTTGTCACTTAAATCATAAAATTGTTTCGATCTCTTAACACTTCAGTCGTTGCTGTTTAGTTAACTGAGCAAAGCTCGCTCGTAGGATCGTTTATGCTCGAACGTGCCTTGATAAACGTAATGTTTAATGTTCATGTATTCCTGCTTTGCTCTTTGCTTTTTTTATCATCGTATATTAAACACGTATCATATCCTTCCCCAAACGTCACCAGATTTCTTAATCTCCAGTAGTTGAATTTAATATTAGGTTTGTTTACCAAAAAAAAAAAAAAACATGGTTTAGTTGACAATTCACGAACACTGGGCAATGAATGACTTAATTAGATGCATCACTGTCATGTGTTTTAAGAATGCCGTGTTCTCTTTGTGCTTTAAGTTTATTAAGTATA
>OZ037775.1:35463818-35601318 GCA_964035525.1 Porites cylindrica | reverse complement strand
TAAGGGTTTGTTGTGCTGCATGACTCTTCCTAGCGTCGTTGTTCCACAAAAAAAGGAAATGGAGCCACCAAACCAAAATGAGAGCCAGATTGCCAGAATACATATTAATATTACTATTTTCAGGGGAATGCCCGCGAATCGACGCGAACGGCGCGCCCCGCAGAAGTAAACGATGTAATAAGCGCGATTGATAGACTCTTGCAAACTTTACAACTTCCCGCTGGCACACTGCCGACAGAACAGATGACAATCTTTGTGAAAAATACTTGTTATTATACCCAAATAAATTCTGCAAATCCTGCAGCATTCGTTTGAAACAATGTCGGTTTCTTTATAAAGTGGTCTTCTTATTCCTGGACTCTTGTCGCCCATCGTTAACACATGCTTTAGCTTGACCCCGATTAACAAATCACTCTTTACCACCCAAGTGAAGATGGTTTGTTCATAACATAATTTCCCCAGGTCTACCCCCACTTAAAAAAATAGCGGCTGATAAGCACGTGTTTGCTAAGTTGCCATTGGTCACTCTTTTTATTAGCAATTTGACGCGTTTGACAGCTGTCGTCTCCATGAAAGTGAGATTCGAGGCCAAGGTAACCAGAGGTTTTTCTCTCTCTCCTCGTCGCTTACGCGACTCGTTGTCCTCGCTTCGCGGCTTGCTGTTGATCTCTTTCGCGAAGAAAAATCAAGAAAAACCTCTGGGACCAGGGTACCGGTACGTCTTCGTTGAGAAATAAAATACACGCACTTCAACTGTAAATTTAAATCAGTATAATGATGCCAGTAAGATTGTGTTTTGAAAGTAAGAATATTCTATCATTTAGTTATACAAAGGAGAAAAATTACAACAATCGGTTTGAATTCTGATTTTTTCCATAATATTTTGATGGTGCACTGTTTGTTTACATTTCATTATGCAAATAAATATAACATTTTGGCTTCTGGCTTCTGTTGCAAAAAAATCGCATTTATTCCTAAATGATACCATTTTGTGGACACTACATTTGTTGATATGCTAATTTGTGAGACTTTTCATTCACGAAGGATGTTGACGGAGACCAGCTTCTCCTCTGTATTGAACCACATTCTTGTTTAATGCATCAGTTTCTGCTTGATAATTCTTCCATGATGTACAACTTACATAAGGGGTTCATCTGGATACAGTAAAAAGCTCTCAAACAGAAACATTAATAACAGGCAAATTCATCCATCCATTTGTGTCATGTTTATTGTCACATCCCAGCTCATTTGGGTCCTTTAGCAAAAGTATTTATTTTTTGAGGAAACAGCATTATATGCACCCCGTTAACAAACTTCCTGTCTTATGTTTAAACATATTTCGGAGTATGCGCATTCGTTTTGTCTGCAACTGAGCTTATGAAATGCTCAAGTGATTATGTACTACATAATCACTTGTAATTGTTACTGTCTCAAACTCAATCCATTCTTCATTTCCTATAGAATATTCTTTATAAATTTTTCCGCGAAAAGTTTCGAAAAACTGTAAAAAACCCATAGATTTCATGTTTTTGTGGCATATATAAATGCGTCTCCGCGATCAGTTTAACATGAGACATCGCGCTAAAAAATAAACCTCGCGTGGTAAATTTTTTTTTCGCTTTTTTTCTTAAAGCAGCGGAACATTGCCACGATGCATTTCCTCCCTGATAAGTAAAACGACGAGTTTGGAGATCAAACCATAGAAATGTATTTCTTTGCCAGTGAAAATCAGACTTATACAGGAACATGACTTTTTGGCGTTTAGTTTTGAAAGTCTTTAAAAGGCTAAGAAAACCTACTGCTGACAAATCTACAAGTGAAAACTCGCGTAGAAAACGTCCGATTTTTGTCATGGAGAATATTTTTTGAGGGAAAGTACGGTATTCAAAGCACCAACGAAATGGCTTTTAAAAGGACTGTAACTTTCCGCGCGAGTTTTCGATTTCCCGCCATAAGATTTGATGCGTCCACGCTATTGTCGTTCAGCGGATTCACGCATGCGCATGCAAAATGCCCTCCTGTTTGTCACTACTACACCACCACGAAATTGCTATTGTTTCACCACCACCATATTTCCACTACTTGATTACCATCACCACGACCACACACATCACATTGCTATTGTGTCACCACCCATACCGCCATAATTTACCCACATTCCTATCGTTTCATTAACACTACCACCTCCACAATGTCTTTGAGATGCAGGAACAAGGACGCATTGAAGAACGCCAAGATCGAAGAGGGCCTACAATTCATGACATTAGTACTTGGGTTAGTTGAAGTGCTAATGTTGACATGTTGTCTACGACGTCCTTTTCCCTTGCCCTTGGGTCATGCAACTTGGAGAACTCTGCTTTGGTACCTGCCTTTCTCTTTTAGAATGTTGTTTTGTTCTAATGGTTGTTCAGTGGAATTGCCCAACTTCTAGACAAACATTCAAAGGAAGAGGGGAAAGGACGTCGTTCACAACCTGTCAACAGGAAGCTCAAGCAACGCCGACGGCGACGTCAACGAGAACGAGAAAGGCAAAAAGGAATAGGGCTGGATTTAGATTGGCAAACAACAACTTTGCTTGTGCATCACGGTTTTTTTCTACATTTATCAGCCGTCGTTGCGTGACTACAACGTGAAAGTGCCTAATTTCAAGTTCTGTCTAGAACGGGAAAACATAGACTACGAGTAATTCCCCATTTTTCCTCAGGGATAGTAGAGCGAGCGAAACACGAGCGCACGTGTCGCCTTTTCTCGCGTGCGGTGATTTTCACGCGCGCTCGCGTTTCGCTTGCTCTACTATCCCTGAGGACAAATGGGGGAGTACTCGTAGTCTAGGAAAACAAGACAACAACTTTCCTTTTCTTTTCCTGAACTTTGATAGAGTCCTTTAGAATTCAACTCCAAAAATATTTGTCAACCTTTGACGAATTAAACGAGATGGAATAAGCACTCGTCGTTGTTGCTTAAGCTCCCTAACAATAGTACTTCAACTGACCCAAGTTCTAATGTCATGATTCAAGTGCATTTAAGGTCTTTTCTTTGACATTAAAACACCCCACTAAACAAGAAAGGTGTCGCTTCAAACTTCTTAATGAAGGTAAGTTAAAGTTACCGAAGCGAAGTTCTTAAAGGAGGCATTAGAAACTTAGTTGTTAATTGGTACGATATGTATAACAGAGCTCCTTCTCTAAATGACACGATGCCTACTGAGCTGAAATATTATTGTATAAATAATATAACTTGTCTACATTAGTTGATGGTTTGAAATTGTGATTCCTGATGTTTTTATGCCTCTTCAATGACGTTATAATCAGCCGTGGTTCGTCTGGCTTTACGTCGTCATCTTGAACTTGGACTTTATTAGGACCCAGTCTTCGCAAGGTCCTGAATAAAGTTGGCCAAATTTGAAGCAAAAATTTCCAAGCGTATAGGGCACTTTCATGTGACTTTTGAGGGAAAGGCTGAGTGATTTTAAAACTTTTTTTTTTTCAAATTATACTCAAAATCGTTTTACTCATTTTAACCCAAATCAAGTAAAATGTAACGCAGATTTTAACCACACTCTTCTCGGTCCGCTACTTTGGAAATTTCTGCTGCACTTATATAATTACACCAAAAGAATTTTGACGATTTTCATAACTGCCCGCATCACTCCCCTCTAGTAACTATTGTATCATTCTTATAAACTAATTTGATTTACATGATCTTTCACATTTACGGCCCAAGTCTGATAAGAAAAGAGTGAAAGGCAGCAAAGTTATACATGCATAACTTAAGATATGTATGCCACGATTTGAGGTAATATATCAAGCATGAGACGCAATGTTTCATGTAACAGATGAAACACCGAGAAGAGAGTTGAAAATACGACGCACAGAGGAGCATTATTTCGAGGTGTTTCATCTGGCAATGAAACACTGTGTCGAATGCTTGCATGATATCACGTCTCAAACAAAACTACTCTACAAGGAGAAATTAAAGATGCAAAAATGACCAGTTTTTCATCTGATTTCCAAACATTCGTTAAACTACATTATTATTTTTATGTATTTCTATGCATTATTAATGAGTTTGAGAAGATACATTGAGGCGCGGTGGACTGGCCTGGTCCTACCGTGAAAGAAAACTGCTGTAAAAATCAACAAGGACATCGATAGGACTCAGAGCTATGTGGTGTAGCTTTTGTGATTTATGCTGGTTTAAGCTCAACAGAAACAAAAGCAGATAGGTAGTAACAACATGTTTTTTAAAATTTGATTGAGCATCAGTTAAGTTGACTTAAGAAGCCTTTACACTCTTGTGCATCTTGTTGTTCTCTATTGTGTTTCAAAATAACACAATGCCGTGTCACAAATTTTAGTCCAACTGGATATGTTTCCGGATAGCCCTGAAATGAAAGACAAAGGCAATTATTTTTCTATTTCTGACTAGAATCATGATGTTAAGGAAATACACTAAAATAATAAATCGGCTACCCGTAACTTAATTTCAAGAATACACTGCTCATACCAGCAACAAAATCAATTGTTTTGTTTGAAGCCGAAGTGCTGAACGTGCCTGCACGTAAAGTGAATGAAATACGAATTCCAAAATACGAGGTTCATAAAGGCCTATAGGATTTCACGGTGAAGCTCTTTTGCATGGGCATTTTTATTCTCATGGATCACCAAAGCGAATTTATCTCTTAAGTATACATTTAACAATTATTCTTCGAAATCGAGGTGAATAGTGGCGAAAATATTTACCGAGCCACGAAGTGGCGAGGTAAATATTCCTAAAGCCACTATTCACTATATACACACGACGTGATCTCAACAAAATCAGAGAGGAAACCATTAAAAAGTGCGATTTGATTGACAGATCAAATCACGCGTAATTTTAAAAATAGATCTTTGCAGAATTTTCAAACATGGTAATTCACAAGTTTATCATTTCGCAAACAACAGCGTAATGGCTTAAATGGAACCGCTTAAAGTTTGAACTGTTTCCTTACCTGAGAAGAAGAGTAGAGCTTTGTTGTTTTCTGTTGACTCGCCAAGTTTATAGCCAAAAGGGTTTGTTGTGTCGTTCTTCGCATGAAGTCCTGACAAAAATGGCGGCTCGGTTGCTCAAGGTGAGACGTCGTCTTCCTGTATCATTCTTTTTCCTGTTTACTTGAAACGTAGAATGTCTGCAAAAATTTCCTTTTAAATTTGTTTTCATAAATAAACTTCGATTTTTGAGCCAAATTTTCCTGTTAGAAAACGCTGAGTTCACGAAACGGCTTCTTCTACGCGAATACACGGGAGTTGTAAACAATCCATCGAGCACAAAACTCAGCTACAGTAAATTGAAAAAACGCCGTATTGAATCCCTCCAAGTCTTTTCTTGCCTTGAAAAAAAAGTCAGCCCTAGGATTTTGTCGACTTTTAAAAGATCGTTCTCTAAAAAAATGGGAAAAGCACCGAGCTCACACATTATCCACTCGCTAGGAGGTGAATATTGTTGAAAAGTCCGAGATAGCGAACGAATCAGATTGGTTAAATCACCAAGATCACTGAGTGTGTATATACTAAATACTTATCTCTTATACATACATATTTATCAAATTGACAAAAAAAATTTACCTGATAGCTATCTAGGGCTTACAAAAATTCATGGTTATAATGATGTGGCCAAGGCCATCTGCTATAAAAAGAAGTAAAGTAAAGGTGGCATATGATCGTCCAGGTAATAAAGTGTAGTCCTTTGCTCCAAAAACCTGTTTTGTATACCATCCACAAATTACTTTGAATCTAAACGTACATACATTGTGCGCTATTCGCGTTTGCTCCGGTCATGCAGTGCATCAGTTTTCTAAGAGGAGAGGGGCGAAACTAAAGTGAACCTTAATCAAAGATGGGAGTAAATACGATTATATTCAGCATACCTTCCTAATTTAATTAAGAAAATAAAATCATACGTGAGGCCGGGTGGCCTAGAGCGTAGGACTCGCACTAAATTCGGCGGTCCAGAGTTCGAGTCCAGCTCTAGGCACAAGCTCGTTCGCACCGAGCTCAAAATATCCTCGGCCACGCCAGTTGGGGTTTTAAATTATGTTTTGTTCTATTTGAATTATTAATTTCCTAATTATTTGGCTGGAGTTCCCGTAAACTAGCTGGATGAGCTAAGTGCACTATTTACGATAAATTATAAGCTCTTAACCGTATTCACACCGTTTTTTTTTTTTTTTTTTTTTGTCGCTTCGTGTGACCGTGGGACTCCAGAGGGCCCCCTCTATAACTTCAAAACCGCTCATGCTACGGCCAACAAAATTATACAGAACAAAGCACTCATCATTTCCAGCTTCCGTGCATAATTCGATTGAGGCAGTAACGTAATCTGACGTCATATTGTTGAATTTATTGGTAAAATCTAAATTTCCCTAAAATGTTTCCAGATAATTTCGCTAGTTTTAGTGGTCACGGTCGAACGGTTTTTTATTTCGGGGGGTTTCGTAAAGCCTCCTCCGGTGTGAGGAGTAGGGTTAACTTGGGTTTTTTGAGCCTTGAGGCAGTCATATTTTATCCACTGCAAGGGGATACCACTCCAATGGACACATTTCATTACACTATTCCAAACGGGCATGTTTGATGATGATTACAACAATCAACAGTAGTAACAGTTAAAATTCCTGTTTTAAAACAAATGTTTTCCTGTTCATACTTAGTGCAGTTTTCTCGTTACGTCTTCTACTGCAGTAACAAACAGTTGCACTTACGCTGGTTACTGGCAGTTGTAGGAAGTCCAGTCGTTGCTGGTAGCGGCATTGTGTTAACTCCAACGGGAAAGGCTGCAAGTAGAAAAGCATGTGGAGACTGTTTCTTCTTAAATCGACAGCTGGAACCAAAATCCTAGTAGACATGTTAGCAATATAGAGCTTTTTCACCCAAGTGGTGTGCAGCTTACAAATTTATTGGAACAAAGGAATTCGTCTACACAAAAAAAGAGTTCAATTCAAACTAGACTGGCTAGGGAAACCAATATAGCCGCCGTTATATTATTTTGGGACAACAACATGGCGGTCATGACGTCATATGAAAACGGTCCATGCAGTATGCGTTTCAAGGCATGCTGAAACTTGCTCTCCATCTGTCTCCTCGTAGTTTAGTGAAAAGAATACCTGCCCAATGTTTAGGATGTTGTAGGCTTGAATCCTGTTCGGAGGCTAAGCATGTTGGAGGCTAACCGTTTTTTTTTTTTACTTTACAATTAAATCGTTTTAATCTGAGTTAACAATTGCCGATACCTTGCCCTACAATTATTTAATCCCCTCTAGTAAGTCTCACGCAGCTGTTTTCTTTCTTTTCATTGCAAACAGTTTGTACAATGTTTTTATGTATAGTTTATTAATTAATTTTTACATAGAGTTTTTCAATTAGCCAATTAGCCGTATTCGGTTGCACAGGACCTTTGCATCTTCCTGTAATTGCATATAGATTTTGACCTAATACACCCAGACTTAATCCAAAGAAATATTCTAATAAACTCCTAATAAACCATGGATTTCTTTGACAAATGGACTCGTCCTCCATGAAAAGGAAACGTTTAATAAGATATTTTTCCTTGTTGTGTGTTATATATTTTTTTGCTGCACTTTTTTACGAAAAAAAGAAAAGAGAGACAAAATTCATACCGCATCGGTAGTTTCTTTGCCTGATCTGCATCTAGAGCACTTAAACCATCTCGCTGACCAATGATGTTCTGGAACTAAAGAAATTGTTGTTGTTTAGGTTTTTTAAAAATTAACACTAGACCAAAAGTCGAATGTCACAGGTATGTAATGCTGGTTTCCACCGGACGTCATTTTTACTTCGAAAGTGTTCTTCGCTTTATGATGGAGTGCGCTTGAAATTTCTAAACTTTTGCATGACGAGGCATTTATGGGCAAGCGCGAGAAATGTCATTTAGGTCAAAAAAGTGACTTATTTTGGGGGATTTTGCTATCCTAACAATCTTGTATTAAAAAAAGGTATTGCAGTGATGTGAATGAGTTTCACGAGACTTGAATTCACGCTGTCAAAGCAAAACTTGGTAACATATATTTCTGCTGGTTTCTGGCCTCCATGTTGGTGCCTCTCAAAGGAGCACCAACATGGCGTCTTCATACCAAGCTAAAGCGTTTCTTCGAGTATCTCGCAAACGGAAATATTAGATCAACCTGAATCTAGGCAAGGGTCTTTGCATATTTATCTCCTTTCATTTCCCAGGTTCTGGACTTAAGCTAAGAACGGTTTTGTTTGTTTGTTTTCGATGGTGTGGCAGTTAAAACCAGCAATATTCATGCAAGAGAACCATGAATTAAGAAATAAAATAGAATAATTCCATAACAGCTGGTGATTGGTTGCGATTTTCAGAGTAATGTCGTGATAAGCCTCTTTTATAATCATCTGCACAAATGATTTTTGAATTTGAATTTGTCATCAGAAAATAAGTTTTTAAATATTAAAACGATTGCTATTGATATTAAGGTATAAGGTTGTGATTGATATCAGGTTATTTTAATGTTTTAATGATCACATATTATACTTCACGTACCCCTGGCTGTTTAACCAATATAGTGGGCAGTCCATTTTTAGTGAATGCGTTTGCTTTATAATGCATCACACTGCGGTAATCGTACGGGGATCCAAGAGAGTCGATATAAAATTTGCCGTATTTTGCAAAGGCGTATTTTTTATCTGAAAGAGAAACGTTTAATTTAAGTCATAGTTTACTTTAAGCAAACTGTTCCAGGGGGGTAATAAACTAGGATCAACATTAATTTGATTTAGCAAAAGGCTGTGGCGTGCTAAAAGGAATCATTTCAATAGACCTTATTCACGATACCCGCCATCTTTGCAAGCGCTTAAAGACTGATGGGTTAAAACCCATGGCACGTGGTTTCTCAGGGTGCGGGGAGGGGGGGGGGGGGGGGGGGAAATCAAGTGGGAAAAAATTGCCAATGCAATAAATGTCAGTCGATTTGTTTATTTTAGAAACATAAGATGAGGAACTCTTTATCATAAAGACGATAGTGGGAAATTATGGGCATAAGTTATCATTGTCACTTTTTTGGATGTAGTAGCGACTTTTGATGCCCTCACAACAAACAATGATGACGTGAATATTTTTTACCATTTTTTTCTCTTCCTTTTTTTTATTTATTGGCTTAGTTATGATAACAGCCTTTCTATACACCCGTTTCGTTTGTCATTGATGCCAATTTTATCACCATTAACATGAATACTTAAAAACAAGGAATCGTCATCATCATCATCATCATCATCACCGTCGTCGTCGTCAGTCTTCGTCATCTTTGTTATCGTTGTCGTCCCCACCACTGTTTAATTAATTCAGTACATACGTACCTGGCAATATGTTATCCCACAAAATAGAAACGTATATAACTCTGTCAGGACGAGATTGTTCGTGGTAAAAACCCAAAGAATGCCCTGTAAAAAGAGATGTTTTTAGCAGAGCGTCTGCCCCCGTAAAGCGTGCGAAGCCTCCATTGCTAGAGAAAGTAGAAACCTATCGGTGTGAGAAAGTTTGGTTACGATGTCATTGTGCACCTTCTAACGCACACCAGTTCTTCTGTACAGACTGTGGGGATAGGGAAGGGGAGTTTAAGGGTGTCCCAGACATGTACATGGTGTATGCTCTTGGCGTAAAATTAACCAATTTGGGGGCAACCAATGGAGTACATATTTCACTGAAATCTTATTCACGTTTTCTTCATCATTCTATTGACATAAATCTACTAAAACGAGTTCGCATTTTTGGACTGTTTTAAGTAGTCTGTGTAGACTAAAAAGTTGTAGTTATTCATCTGGGAAATGTAAAATAAATTGTATACTGTCCTCCGTCTTCTCTTCAGAAGAAAGAAACACACAAGTAGATTAAGGCCTTTTCTTTTCTTTTCTTTACAGATTTTTCAGAATTTTAAAAGAGGGGTGGTCTAATGCAAAGCAATTTCAAGATATCCCATGGCTAATAACGTAAGGCTTATCATAACCAAGAAATCTCCCAGTCTTCTTTTAAAAATTGTTTTTAAAGTTTTCCTTTTGTAGGTCCAAATATTGGCAGCTAATGGTCTTCTCGTAAAAACAGTCAAAATGAGACGTCTGTCTATCACTTGATGAACAAAAATCACCCCGCCACAAATAGTGACGCTTCGAATTGTCCCAAGCTGATATTCTAGACACATTGTTAGGTCAATGTTTTGATACAGTAAAACTTGAGCTTTACGCTTAGCAAGGGATGGGATTCGTTTGTATCAATTTTCGAACAATAGAGGGCGTGGTCTATGACGTGACCAGGTAATTTCGATTTCTTTCTAAGGGCCTGTTTACATGAAGGTGGGGGACCCCGGGTAGGTGAGGTAACCCTCTTAGGGAGGGTAACCCGCCTGTCCATATAATCTCTCATTTTAATGTGATCACGTTTACATGTTAGGTGGGGTAACATGTTACAACACCTACCTGGGGTCCCCCACCTTCATGTAAACAGGCCTTAAGTTTTGATAAAGTGTCCGAGTCCTCAACTTCTACGTTCGCAAGATTTAGATCAACTTTTGTGGCTTAGAAGGAGTAAAAGTGATCCGTTATAGTGTTAGTTTATTGGCTCAGTTACGATGCAGTCAGAACTTGTGATATGCTTAACGACTGGTCGAGCGCAGTTCTATATTCAAAGGAAATCATATGCAAATTCCCTTCAAGTTGGCAGCAAATCTTTGAAAGCTTTGAAGAGTAAAATTTCTTAGAATAGAAATTTCTTACGATTGCGTTGTTATTGGAGGATATGGAACTAGGACTGAAAATTCCTATGGAAAGCTTTCCTTCCCGTTCAGCTGAATTTTTAAGTTTAGCTCACTTTAGCATCTATCATTCCTCAAGGGTGTCTTTCACAGCGGTTTTTGGAAAATGTTCGTGAAAATCACAAATAACTTAGAACCAGGCCTTAATCTACTTGGGCAGCGCGGTCATTCCACGCGTGCCGAACAAGAATGCTGTATCATGACAGTCTAGAAACAATAGAAAACTCCCAAAGGACAAACCGCCAAAACGTTAAAAATCTTCAATATTTAGTCAAGTTTGGGCTTATAGAAGTTAATGTCACAGTTTTTCAATGATCACGAAATTCAGAATCTGGGTAGTTAGTTGATCAACTGAGGCCCTGAAAAAAAAATTTGACGGAAAAAAAGTAAGATTTTTTTTAAAGAAAATGCTTTTTGCCGAGGGACTCTTAAACGCTGACAAACGTCAACAAATAGCTAAAACTATAATTTCTATATGTTTGTATTGCTCCAAATCGCGCCCATTTACAAAGCCCTAAAGCTTTTTGATGACTTGCAAGGGCCCATGATTTATGATATAAAGATCCTTAAAATAAAGGGATAAATCTCATAGTTTATTAGTCATAATCATGTAAAGTTTTCTCATCATTGTAACATAAATTATGACCTAAATATGGAAACTGCTGTCTTTGCGATTTTGGTGAAACTCTGTTCAATGCAAGGCACTAATGCGCACTATATGTAGCGGAGAGATTTTCACGAAAATACCAGCAACAGCAGAATTTCGACTCAGACCTTAAAGAGGCGTGGCACTATAACCACGTGACATTTACTCCGATCGCCAAAAATTTTATGCTATATTGTAGATTGATCTATATGTTATCCATGCTATATGTTAGACTTACGATCATAGTAAAGATGGGGATACCAGACAGCTTCAAAGTAGGATGGTACCTGGGAGCTTAAGCAAAGTCGAGTTTGAGCGACGCATACTCAACAGACGTGACTAAGTTTGCACACACGTCAACCGGAAGTGAGGCCTTCAAATTTGTATTGCTAAGTGTCTTTTCTCTTATAAAGACGATTTACCCGAGAGTTTCAACCAAACCTCTCCCCAATGATGCAAAAAAATGCGGTTGACGTCCGTCGCTCAAAAACGCTGTCGCTTAAGCTTCCTAACATCCTCCGAAAACTGCACAATTATTCAGATCATACGAAAGCCAAATGCATTAATTGTTTTAATATTCATTCAAAATAATTCCACATTTATGGAAGCAAGAGTGGCACAGTTGGATAGTGCCAAGCCTTCAGTGCGCAAGGTCCCTTGTTCGATCCCCGGGGTGACTTCACATCCTTGTTTCAACCTCTCTCCTTTCTGTGTAGCTTTGACTAGCTTTACATACCCTTAAAACGGAGCATTGATGAAGAGAGGGCACTGGGGGAGGGAGGGGGGATGAGCGCTCCGTCTACCTCAAAATTATCAGTTATCACTGTCACGAGTTATCGATCATGTTTGCTTTACCTTTCACCTTTTATATCGTAAACGTCTTCCAAATGCTGTATACACTAGGTGGTTGTGAAGAATTATCCATGGGCAGAAATGTCCGTTCGTGCCGTAGGATTTAAGCCAATCAGGAACGGAGAAATATTTTTGAATGAATAATAATATAAAACAGCCTTTCATACACCACTGGGAATATTAGTTTTAAACATCATGGAAACCACTTCTTACCCCGAGCCATATTTAAAATAGGCGTAATCCGTCTCAGTTGTTCGTTTTCTAAAGCGGATGCACGTCTTACGGCTCCATTCATCCATCCCCGCTATTATGGCTGCCATTGCTGTTGGAATATTAGCTACAAGAAAAGTTATGTTAAAGAAAATCAGAGGTTTTGTACGAAATCAGTGAGTTTTTTGTTTGGTTTAAGCGTTGATTGGTTGGTACTGTGTTGTAAGAAAAAGGCTCACCAAGTACTGGTGAAATGTCGTAGATCAAAACTCCGTTAGGCCAAAGTGGACCTCTACTCGCAGCTCCTTGTTTGTTAGGTGCAGAAACGTCCAGTCCCATCATGGCATAAGCACGCTGCTCAGGTGTAAGAATCATGTCTCCCTCAAACAAATCTGGATCTTTAATGTCACGATTTTCTGCAAACAAAAATTGCACAAATAATGTTTATTTTTCAGTTATTGAAATAGGGGGTGTTTATAATATTCAAGTACACCGAGTGTGAAGGATTGAGCGATAGTTGATAACTAATATTCCAGTACGAGAGAAAAAGTTTATTTGGTACTGCTACCACTTGACGTACAAGGCAGATCATCCACAGATTCAACAATGAGTAGTTTTGTTAACAACAACAACAACAACAACAACAATAATAATAATAACAATAATAATAATAATAATAAAACTGTTCAAGATGCTCGGCAGATAAAACGTAAAGCAATTAAACGTTTAAGGGGACATAAAAAAAATCGATTATACCAGCAAGTAAAAACTATTGATTACCGTCAGAATTGATTGGCGCACTGAACACCGTATTAATCATCAAAAGCATGGCAAAGGCCTTCATTCTGTTTCTCGATGTATATAACTGGTGAACCTAAGAATAAGAAATAGACTAAGTAATCAGTACACGAAAAAAAAAACAACAACAATAAGAGCCATACATATTTAGCGAGCTAATAATTATAAACTACAGTGTAGTTGTCCATGGGGAAAACATTCAATATATATTTTTATCCTATTCTGAACTCTAGCACAGAGCAAGGTTAAAGTGTCGAAAAAATGATTTTACACATCCAAAGACAGAGATTGACTATAGAATGTTTTGCAATAAATGAATGATTTATTTTCAACTGATATATCCATAGAAGAAAGAACAGAAAAAAAACATCATGACTATCAATGCAATGTTTCAATTGGAAAAAAAGAAATCTATTCACTGAAGAAACTCAAAACATGCAAGATAAAAAAATAAATGTATCTAGGTTATCGAATGTTAAGTAACTTTTCTCCTTACATAGAATTCTATAATAATGAGGTTAGTTTTCGTAATACTAAAAAGTAAGTAACGAACTAAAGTAAATAACAAGGTGTCTCATAAGAGATGAGTACCTTCTACTCAAACAGCGGAGGAAGACCATCAGAGAATTATGCTCATCTAGGATAGTTCCTTTTGCCAAATACGACTATTTATATGTTTTTCCCCTCAAAAAAATCGTATGCTCCAAAAATAGAAATCAATTGAAGTAATTTATAAGTCAAGAGTTTCAGGTGTTAAAGTATCATTCAACTACAATTGTATATATATACCGAATAAATATAGTCTTTCCCATGAGTGCCATGATATAGTACCAAATGTTCTCCACTTTCTTCTTTTTCTCGAAATCGATTCGCGCTAATTCAATTCCCACAAATCCTGAAAGTATTAATAATTTTAGACCCAGTCGCTTTTTGTTATCAGTATCCGTCCAAACTTACGTCTTGATCTATTTTTTTTCCTTTGTTCGTATCTGACTATGTTGTTGTTCAACCTATTATGCGAATAAAATATGTTTGTTTAACTCGCCGTGCTTTCGTTTTATTTAATTGCCGTAGCAACAACCAACAAAAAAACAAGATTAAAGCTCCACAGGGGAAAAATTTTCCTCAAATCATGCTAGAGGAGTTTTGAGCCGCCTTAATTCCTTGGCGCCTAGAACATACAAAAGTAAGCACATGACGACATATACGTGTAAACATGCAGAGAAAAAAAGAGGTGAAATCAATGTAAATTATCTCATCTTGCTTGATAAGTGACCGAATTATTTTTAGGCATTTTAACGCGGAGGAGTTTGTTCAATATTATCCTTTATCGGTTTAGGCAAACATTGCAGTGCATAGATTAGCTAATATAATATTTCAGATATAAGCTTAAATCTGGCACCGAACAGAACAAAAAATCATTAAGGGAGGTCGAGAGAGAATGGAGGTCTGTTTTAGCCAGGGTTTAATTAAATTAGCCAGTTACGTAAAGACATTTGGCAATGAGTGATTTCATTTTACCATTATTATAGATTTATTTAAATCGCTCTTTTAGTAACAAACCTATATCTGTTATCGTACGTTCAATATTTACACAATTTTAGATTAACTTCTCCATCCTAGCCAACAGTCTCCTTTTGTTTATTTGAAGGGTTTCAAATTTTTGAAATAGACGCGTAGACATTTCGACGACAAGGCGTATTGGAAAACACAGTTGACACGTTACTGCTAGGCCAGAAAAAGAAATTGACATCTCAAGGGGTTTAAGGCGTGGGTCAAAGGTTTGTTCGGAGAATATGAATGATTTACACAATCTCTCGCAAGGAGGCCTAGAACAAAATGAATTTTCCACGAAAGTAAATCTTGAGGTTTTCTTGTGCCTTAACGTCTAATCATGGACACGTGACATGTCATCGCGTGGCCAAAAATTGAAAATGAAGGAAATTGGTGAATTGGTGGCGAATTTACTTTATTTGGACAAACAAATTGGCATTTCTGAAAGAGGATAAACACACCTATAACTTTCTACGTTAGGAATGAATGTACGCGAAGTTTAAAATTAAAGTTTGAAATAATTCAAGATTAGATTTGTGCATTTTAAATGATGTTTTCCTCAAAAAATTTTTTTGAAGTGCAATGGACGTACATTGCAAACATGAAGAGTTAGAAATATTTAATAATATTTAATTTTGTGTGCCAAATTTTGATTCAGGGCCATCATCTATGCCGAAGCTATAGCCAATAAATTATTTTATACAGGTAAACCCCTTAGCCCCAGGCCGAAAATTGTTTTGACTTTCTCTTCTATCGAATTTATTTTAATGTTTCAACCAAAGCCATTTTTTACCGTGGGTCATTTAAAAATGGAACGAACATCACTATTTACGCTGACTTTCATTAGTAAGCTATACGGTTGAGGTGCTGCTTTTCCATCTGACTAAAAATGATTAAGTAAGTCAAAAAAAAGAAGAAGAAATAACTAAATAAGTAAAATATATGATTAATTACTTGTAGTAGAGAAAGTTTACAAAATATATGCGCGGTAACCTACTCCGCAGACGTTATCTAACCCCGAGATCCCTGTTCCGGAACTCCAACAGACTCAATGAATTACCGGCAGTGCGTTATATCGAATTTACCATCAACCTAATTGGCAGGCCGAGCAATGACTTTTTTACATGTCAAAGCCAACCATGGCGCGTACTGCAATCATTCTGGTACACAGCTGAGCACAGAACAAGGATTTCGGCATCGGCGTGCAAACGGACTTATAATTAGCCAGAGGTTTAGTGTTGTCTGTGACGCAGGGTAACGCGCAGTGCAGGGAAGTTGGTGTAAAATTTCACCTCTCAAACATGCGATGCCACTTTTCGGTGTTATTAGTTAAAAGAAAAAAAAAAAAAAGTCCTAGTTCACAACCCAGAATCAAATCTGGGCCTTACATATACTACCCTCTCAAATTTACCATTAATGGATGCTTTATTGTAACTGTCTTTCATATAACTGATACTTCTATAACAGGTAAATATCTACAACAAACGCAATTTGTTTGTGCAACTGTGTTTAATTTTATAGTAAATGTATTTGCAACACCTGCAGAGATTTCTAGAAAACGACAGGTATGGATCAATGTTAAATACACGTTACGTATACGTAACTGCTGTATCTTGTCGTCCTTTTGTCTCAGAACTGTTTTTGTTTTAGTCCTTTTTGAGGATTTTGAGTTTACCGTTTACTGTATTGATCAAATTATCAACAACAAGATACCACAGGTTAAGAAATAAAAGGTTTATTTTCATGTAGCTTTGATCCATACACATATTTTGAGGCATAACGCTACAGATAAACCAAATTAAGGTTAATTGAATGCATTTACTAAAAAAGTACAAACGGTTACGCCAACACAGATTGTGTGGGTTCCCTGTACTTATTTCAGGATATACCTTATTATAGGAAATTAACGCTCCATGAAATTAACGCGAATCGTTAAAATTCGCGTTAATTTAAGTCGCGTTAAATTTGTTGAGCGTTAATTTCCGCGACGTTAATTAAGTGCAGCGTTAATTTCCGCGCTCTTAATTTCCAGTATTTTAAGCGCAATTTTGGAACCTGTCCAGACATTCTTGACATCCAAAAAACATTAACTACAAGCTTTCTTCCTTTCCATTTATCCTTTATTTTTCATCTTTCACAAAAGCTAAGGCGAAGGTTTACAATACTTCGAGTCCATCTTCATCGTTGTCGCTGTCAGAAGTGATGTCAATATCTTCTCCTTTGATTTCGGCCAAGATAATCGCGTTAATTTCCTTTTTATGAAATTCTGCCTCCTCTTTCGCGTTAATTTTCTTTATTCGACAGTCGTTTTCCAATAATTCGCGTTAATTTAAGTCGCGTTAATTTCCAATACCTTAATTTCATGGAGCGTTAATTTCCTATAATAAGGTATGCTACTTCTTCCATGACTAAAGACTTGGTTACCAAAGATCACATTTTCGGGCAAACTAGCGGATCTTTTACAAATTAGGGTAATACAGGGGCCGCGCCGGCAGCGGGCGCTCTGGTATCGTTTGATTTTCAAGTGGTTTAGATTTCGACGGTCTCGTGACAGTGACATAAAAGGTAAGACCTTGTTCCGTAAATTTATCGTTTTTCCAAAAATATGATACTATTCAGTCAACACACTTAACTGCTACATTTCATAATAAATGATCGAGAAGATCTCTGCCGAAATCATTCAAAACTTCAGTGAGGTAGAATATAAATCCCTTTTAAAACCTCCGTATTGCCTTGTTATTGATTGTCAATAATTGTACTGCGTGTCTAATAAAACGGTTTACTCTTTGTTAGGCAAATCAACTTTGGCAGAACAAAAGTATCTAGAAGACAGGGGACGGTCACAGACGTTTGTCAGTTATTTGTCGCCGCAGGAACATGCACAAGCGATTCGTCTTGTTGGGCGGAAGTTTACGTTTAACAGTGAAGTGTCCTTTAAATGGATTTGAAATCGAAGCTCCTTAAGCATTTTATGGAACACTGTCTTATTGGTCTTAGATAGGACATATGTATCCCGTACATTGATGACATCATAGTCTACAGAAAAACATTTGAAGAACAGGTTAATCACATCCGACAAGTGCTTTAACATCTGCGTGCCCATGGGATAAAGCTTACGCCAAAGACAAATAGTTTTTGCTTCAGGTTGCCAATTAGATCCAACAAAGGTTGAAGCAGTTCTACCCTTGGAAAACATGGGCCTTCTGGAGTATTACCGCAGTACAACCAAAATTTTTCACGAACAGCGCATCAACTCTTTCAGTTATTGCAAACAGAACCTGACAGTGTGGCCAGAGCGGTGCGTAAAATCAAAGTACAGATCAGTACCTTCTCCACAACCTTTTGTTTGGGGGGAATGACATCAGAAAGCCCTTGAGAAACTGTTGGACCACCTCGCAAGTGCAGTTCGGTCGGTCATCTATTCTACCAGTTGACTTGATGTTTGGTCTCTCACGTGATTCTTTAAAAATCGACAGCCGCCTGGAAGAAGCATTATGATTGTAAGGTGAGATTTTCAAGCTTACAGCCTGGAGATTGAGTCCTGTTGCGCATCTTATCGGAGCGAGGTGGGCCAGGAAAACTCAGGTCTTATCGGGAGCAGAAGATACATGTTGTGATTGGGCAGAAAGCGAACCTTCCTGTAATTGAGGTCAGACCTGGAGGACGGACTGCTAAGTCTAGAGTATTTTTCCTTACATTTTACGTTTTTCTTTTTCCAGGGCAAAAACATGATATAATTCAATAAACACCTCACGGCTACTACAATCCATGATCAGTTTGATCCACAAGATCTCTGCCGACTTCACCCACTGCTTCAAGTAAATAACAAATAAAGACGGATACATCCTGTCTCTATTGTTGTGAGATCAGTGAGGTAAACTCCTTAGTATTGCACCACATTATGGACAGTCAATAATCACACTGCTTGTCTTAAAAACAGTTTAATATACGGTAACAACCACTCATAACAAGTCGAGCTTACATTACATCTGCGACGACGCACGCTAGAATATTAAAATGGTTTTAAATAGTTTAGGCCTCGCAGCAACGAGAGGAAATAAAATTTCCCTAAGCTCGTTTGCTTTATTGATGTACTCATTGACTACTTCTATTCGTCTGATAAGTCACTAATTTGAGTCCACTTGTATTACTCTGAAATGAAAGGCAAAAATGGTTAACTGTGCTTCTATTTCTGCCTAGTATTTTTTGTATCAAATTTTCGCCATAAGTAACAAAAATTATCAGTAGCCAAGTTTGCTACATTTAGTGAAAGCAACAAATTCGATGTTGTTGTAGTTGTTGTTTTTCTTTTGTCTGTGTTTTTTTTTTTGTGTGTTTTTTTTCTTTTCTGTTTGTTTTTCCATACAGTCTTAATGGTAAAAGTACATGAAGAAGTGAATCAAACATGTACAAAGTACGTACTCCAAAATTAAAGTTCTAATAATGACCTGTACTTTAAATCAAGTCAACCCTGATGGACCTTTAATTGTTTGGCGTTTTATTGTTATGTATTACACAGCGAACTTTTCCCGTCACAATTCACTCAAAATATTTCCCTGGTAAAAATTGAACTCAACGTCTGCCATTCGCTCATTTTAAATTCGCATCTTTTGTCTTAAATCTGTCACTAAAAAGCCTGGATTACACTGAAAGTTATAGTAAATTCGATAAAATATTTCTAAGTTAAGTGTAATGCTATAATTTAATGAGTAAAAATACAAATTAGTCCTTTTTGTCATAATTCGGTTTTCGTGGCAACGTCAATGTTGACCTACACGTCAATGTTGACCTACACGCCACTTCAAAAGGTGGAAACCGCCACCAAACTAAGAGAAATATAAAACATAACGACTCAAAAAAATGAAAAGAAGGTATAAATATCGCCCCAAGTAAGGGGATCCGAATTTCGGCATTAGCAAAGTAGGAGGTGCTTATGATATTGCAATTATGATGAAGAACTAGCCAAAAAAGTTTCATTCTAACTCCTTAAGTAGATTATCATTTAATACAAAACAGTTTAAAGGTGTCCTACCGTTATTACCATCTGGAAAAATTGAACTCTTAAAATGATCAAATTGAGAATTAGATACTGTTGATTACCATCAGGATTAATTGGTGCGCTGAAAACTGTTTTAATCATCAAGAGAATGGCGAAGACCTTCATAGTGGATTTTGATGACGTTGAGCTGAATTAAAGGAAAAAAAATAGGTTGAACAAACAACGACTGCAACATTGGGCAAGTGAATAACTTAAACGTGGTTATCTTTAGAGGAAACATTGAAAACAGGTTTATCTAATCCTTACCCTCACACAGGGCACTGTTAACATAGTCTAATAGTTGTGTAAACTATATACTTTTGAAAGGAAAATATTGATCATGAATATCTTACTACATATATAATGATGGCAGAATTATCTCAACAGCACAAAAAAAATAAATATCAACAAAAACTAAGACAGATATTTACCTGTACCTTTGCGACAACGTTTAACCAGGAACTTCGAGACTGAAGAGTACGTACTTTTTGGTCAATCTGCACACTAGCAAAGGACGTTGCTTCAATAGTTGATTGCGCAAACACGCATATTTATAGGAGCAGTCGTCGATAGAGCTTCCTGTCTAAAAAGGAAATACGGGAATTAGGAACTCAAGAGTCTCATGATCAGACATCAAAATATCATTTACCATCAATTAAATACCAAATTATTATATTGTCTACGGGAAGTGTCATGATATGGTATTAAAAGTAATTATAAAACAACGTCTATAAAGCACTTGCCTAAGTGGCTGTCGTTTTAATTTGCCGAACCCTCTAATTTATGTCCTAGATAAAACCGTCTGCCTGGTACTGAAGAAAATAAAAATCGCTGTTGGTCTAGCTATGTTTGTATCCATTATCGTATTTCCAATACTGACTAACAATAACAATTTGGATGTGAAAATTGCATTTAACTATCCTAAAACGACTCATTATGCAAACAATTGTCTAAAGACTAATTATTGCTGACACAGGGTTCAAGCGAACTCTGGAATTGCATTTTGGTCGGATTGACAATTTTACATCATTCGACTTTGTATAAGCTGTACGTGTGCTTGTGAAAGCTTGCAGTTTGAAACATATCGAGTTTCTATTTTTATATGTATCTTAACAATTTGTATATTTTATTGTTTTTTAATCCGGCAATGTTGTTGTTATGGCAACCTGTTATGGAAAGTAAATGAGCTAAGCATGTTTGTCAAATTAGCTGGAAATTTTCTCTGCAGTTTTTTACCATTATAATAACAGAAAAAAAAAAACATAGCAACGATCACTGCGGAATTAAGTGTCCCTAACTCCTTCTTTTGGAGCCACTTTAATTTCATTTCTCCGCTCTTTCAATCGAGACGCAAAAATGAGCAATGGCTAAATGTTGATTAGCACGATCAGTGGCGTAAAATATAAAATATTCTTGAAGTGTTAATCAATATATATCTCCATATGTGTCCTGATAACATTTTTACAGGCTGTGAGGTTATTGTTCACGTATCATTTCCAGATATTCATGTACAAAATTGCAACACATAGAGCTTAGCTAATATTGCATATACAGATATGTGTTTCGGTATTTATAATTGAGAGTAACATTTTGATGCATTTAGCACCGGAAAGAATGGTTTCTTTTAGTGGTCAATCAATTTGGATAGAGCGCTATGAGTGATTTTACTTTACCATCGTGGACGATTACAATGATCGTTCTTGCGCAAACAATCCTGTTCGACTGCCATAGTATGTTCAAAAATGCAATACTGATACGATCTAAAAATAGCTGCTATCCCCTAGACAATACTTTAATTTATTTTGCGTATTTGACGGGTTTCAAAATGTTTACACAACAAGGCACACATTGTACTGGTCAGTCTGACGGTCCGTATCGAAGAGCTTATTCTGAAAACCTGCCCACAGGTAGTAGCTGAACATTCGTCGCAGACCTGACGTAACCCCCGTTAGTTACGTCTGCGATGCAGTTCAGTGATCCTTGTCCTGGGTCCCCAATGGACGCAACAAGTTACCTTAAGTGCTTTTCGTCACTTCATTTGGATCAATTCTACTCATCGGGGATTTCAGTTCTAGAAGAGGTAAATATCCAGACAATGTTTGTCAAGAAGACAACTCGATTATTGATAATAAATGGTTAATCTAAATTATCCCTATTCGCCTTTCAGTGGGATAGATTTGATAACGGTTTAAACAAGCAAGGGAAAATGCTTTGAGAAATCTGTAGGAGTGCAGGCTATGGATTCTGAATGGTTGAATGATCTGGTGACTCATTGGGAAGACCCACATTTCATGGGAAATCAGGAGTTGACTATATACTACATATGAGATCAAGATTTATTAAAGGGCACCCAGCGACAGTTTCTTTCTAGACGCATTAAAAACACTTTTTATGCTATCCAGAGTAATTTTAGATCTTTAGGAAAACGTTCCAGTCAGCGCTATAAAATTTATATCTGCTGGGTCATCCTAGGGTAACTTGAGTCTTTTCGAAAATTACCAGTTGAGGGCTTCAGTGTTATTTTCCCGAAAATTTAAGATGCAATTTAAGGTTTTACGAAAGTGAGAATTTTTCTGATTCTCTTTCAAATCCGAAAATTATAGGTTTCCTTTTTCCACAAAACAGTAGCTTAATCTGGGGAATGAAATGCGAAAAATAAACTTCTAAAAATCCTAGGGAATTTATTAGATTAGCTTCGAAAATTTACATGAATGGAACGGTCATCAAGAAATTCTTAGCCTTTCTCAAGGTACAGAAAATTCTGGGTAATTACAGATATTTTACAGAAAATTAATGTATCGCTGTTATTTTTTGTAGCTAGGTGTTTATAAACTGTGTCAAAACATTTGATTAGACTCATCGAAATGCAACAAGGTGATCATGAATGCCTTTTACAGTTTTTCGCGGAAAGTTCCTCCTTCTTGTTTTCGTTTTTCCTTGTACCGCTTATTAATATTAAGACCATGCCATTATTGGACTGTGATCAGATAAACTTAATGGCTTTGACGTCGGCTCTCTATCAGTGAAATTCCCGACATGGAGGAATATACAGGGGCACCTAACGACAATTTTCTTGATTGTCGTCTTAAATGATACGGGTTACGTAGGAAAAATATGACACCCTCGTATACTGAGCAGTAAAAAAGCCTGCTGAAAGAAAACAGGAAAATGCTATCATCTAAGATTTCGAAATTTGAAAATAAAAAGCATAACAAAAAAACCGGAGATGATTGGAACAGCCAGAGCTTTTGGAATTGTTTAAAATAGATGGATAGCATTTCCCTTTCGTGAAATTTCCTAACACTCTTGCTTAAACACCTTCGACAAAACTCTTCTTGCTTTCTTTAGTCTAAAACGACACAATGACATTAGTGCGTGTAAAGTCTTGGCTCAATGATTCAGTCAATTAATTCCTACCTACAATAGTGAAGTTTGTGTGCCTTTGTTAAATCAGATTTTAAGGTCGTGGAATGACTAGCTGGAATTATAAAAAAAAACACCTTTAAAATTCTGTAAACGCTATTTTAGAAGTACATAATAAAAGTCGTCCAATGTGCATGTACAGCAGAACTTGGCAGATATAGATTTCTTCTAATCGTTAACATAAATGAAAGAAATTTGAAACTACTAAAACTACCTCCAAGAAAAGGATAAACATTTTATAGTCAAATAAAACAATATCTGTTGACCTTTATAACAGCGGTCAAAGAAGTTTTTATTGCGAGTCTCCCCATGCTGAGTTTAATAAATCGATCGACAGCTCCGCATGGTGGTGCACTGGTTTGCTAAAGAGATGACCCAAGAAAGAAATACCAACAGTCTGGGATACTTGGACCCAAGTGTGACGTTTTTATTTCAAACCAATGGTAAAATGCACTAATTAAAATCTCTTCAGGAATGGTGGGGACGACAAATTAGAAATCACTTCAAACAAACTAGCGAATAAATAAAAGGGCTCATAGATTCTACACAGAAATGCCGTAAATTTATCTTCTGCATGTTTAACACATGCGAAAACTCTCAGGTAACATATTGCGTTTTTTGCCTCAAAATAATGGTCTTAGATTAGAATAAAGGATGTTGGAATCTTGCGGGTTGAAGGAATGCTGCAGTCTTTCCTCTTCATGAGCATATATTTTGTCACATTAAAGCCAAACAAATCAAGAACCCTTATGGATCTGACAAACCCCTAAATTCGCGTTGAATGTAAATATATTAATAAATAAAATAATGATATTCAAATCTTAAAAAAAGGATAAATTTATTTTTCTCCAAATTGCCGTCGGAAATCTATTGTAGCTTATTTTCTTTTTAAGAATAAATATTCTTTTTTCCGTATTCACCGAAATTTTTTCTTTATCGTGCAGTCAAAATTACATTAAAACTTAGGAAAAAGTGTGACTGGCATCATTATGGTTTTATTATATGAATACGAATTTGTCTTGGTCCTTTCATTTGACGGCTTTGTATTCCTGTTTAGTGAGAGTACAAAGTATCATGACACCAGTGTTTCGATAACACTAGCTTTGTATAAGAAGCGATTAAGTACCGTTAACGCCATTCGCCATGCCTTATACCGGGGCGTGCAGGCAGGTGTCGCTTTAATTTGCTCACTATTTAATATGTGCTTTAATGTTTCTTTGCGGCAACAGGAACTGGGCATGCCTCAGCATTTTGAGCACGAAGAACTTGTGATGTTCAACAGAGCTACACTTTCTGTTATTTAACCTTAACCATACATAAACTGTTAACGTTTCTACGACGTTGGCGAATCAGAAATTTTCACTAAGACTAAAAGAACTTTGCGACGAAATTGTGATGACTTTTAACATAATATCTATCCTTGTGATTTTCCAAGAAACATTTCATACTTGTCATACATGTGATACTAGGACAGAGGATGAGAAGCAAGCGAGTTCACTTTAATTGCATGTTGTCTAATTGAAAACGTGTTAGTAGCGGAGCTCTCGCGCGCGAAGCGCGCAGCGGAGCACCATGGGTAACAAAATGTGGTAAACTACCCATCCGAGAAAATTTGGTAATCACGTGACCGTACACCGACCGCCCGCCCGCCCGACCGTCCGTCCGCACCACAGGCATACCAACGCAAAATTTCGGGTAGTCTGTGATGAGGGTTTTTTGGCGCGAAAACGAATGGCAACCCGCGTTTTGTGAAGCATAAACAACTTAGAAGTTCAGGAAAGTCAACTCAGAACAAAAAGAAATTTTTCGTGTCGGTTGACATTTTTTATACATCCGTATTTTCTACATTATTTATTTATTATGCCCTCTAGTTTGGAGTATAGAGATAAAGAGAGGCAGAGAAAACGAGAAAGTAGGCGGCAAGCAAGCCAAGCTTAACGAGAGAGAGAGCGGCAGAGAGCTTGAGAAAGGAGGCGAAACTGCTCTGACGAGCAACGGGAGAGGGAGCAAGAAAGAAACAGAGAAAGGAGGCGCAATTTTACTGACGAGCAACGGGAGAAAGAGCAGGAAAGGGATAGAGAAAGGAGGCGCAATTTTACTGATGAGCAACGGGAGAGAGAACATGAAAGGGATAGAGTCGAGAAAGGAGGCGCAATTTTACTTATGAGCAACGGGAGAGAGAACAGGAAAGGGACAGAGAAAGGAGGAAACATTTTACTGAGGAGCAACGCGAGAGAGAGCAAGAGAGAAACAGAGAAAGGAGGCAAAATTTTACTGACGAATAACGGGGAAAAGCACAAGAAAGAGAGAGGGAAAGGCGACAAAATTTCACTGAAGAGCAACTGGAGAATGAACGAGAGAGAGCAAGAGAAAATAGACGCCTAATAAGCGACGAGCGGCGAAGAAGGGAGCGAGAGACAGCAAGGGAAAACAGGCGTCGTATAAACGAAAAACGAACGAGAAGGAGGAGAAGGTGAGCGAATTTTTGCCGAGGTTAGCTTTCTGTTATAAGAATCGGGGATTTTACGAAAACAGAGGTAGCTTTTGTTTTGTTTGTTAATCAATAACCTCTTTGTAATTGCATCAGTTGTTTTGGACCAATCACCACACGTCATTTGTTGTCACGCAGTCTAGAGTTGATACTTTTATCATCCATTGAAGTTGACCTGCGTCCTCCAAGTTCGTTGAAGAGAAACGATATGATTGAAATTTCACTTTAACAAGACAGTCGCGTCCAAGATAAAATTATAGAGTAACCTTATAATTCGTGCTCCTCGGTGTATTTTCGTTGTTTCTGGCGCGGAAAATAAGGTAATCTTAAATTGTATGAATGAAATGTTATCGAAAATTATAACCATTGCCATGTGTCCGATGCATCGCTGAATGAATGATAACTCCTTATGTAAATTTTAGGCGACTCTGGCCTCTGTGACAAGTTAAAATGATTCAGTGTTAGAGGATTGTAAATTATACGGTCTGTGAAAGCGTTGTTATGTTTTCTGAAAAGAGAACAGTACAGAGAGCACCTTGAATTTGAAGATTTTCAATGTCTGTTGAAAGAGCGTTTTGGTGCAGAGTGTTCGAGCTTATACCTCTATTTGTTTTATTTAGGGTAAACAGAATTTGAAGGATCTATTCTCCCTCTTGTAATTGAAATAACTTTTATTATTTTACTATAAATCTAGGCTTTTCCATTTTGTAGATACCTATCTTCGAGTGTTTAAGAATATATATGGAGATCTATGTAAATAAGGAGGGCAGCCAGGGTTAGAAATTATTTTTGAATGTTGACAGGCCAAACAAATTTAAGCTCGGTCATGTCTAGTTACTAACCGGTCAAAATAAATTATTACCTGCCAAACAAATTTTAGCTCGGACCGGTCAAAAGACAGTAAAAACTCGTAGGTAAGAACCTGGATTTTCCCATTGCATTAACAGGTACGTTCTTACAAAAATAGTTATTGGCAAAAAATTTGTCTATTTTTCTAAAATGAAAAGGTTCTTATTTTCTGCAGGAAAAAAAACATTGCAGCTTATGTCTCCCAAAGAGGTTCACCTGAATATTTTCCAGGTGTATAGAATTTTTTTATAGATTTGAGAAAATAAAGATGTGTGTCAACTATTGGGCTAAACAGGTTCTTGTATAGAGCCTGGGGCCTAATTATAACTGGCAAGTTTAGCCAAACAGGTTCCTAAAAACCAGGTTCTTAGTCACAGCTAGGTTTTTACTGTATTGAAGACATTGTACTTTGCAGTAATAGCCAAATTAAGACAAAAATTATGTGATCATAAATGCTCAAAAACTCCTTGTGTTGAGAGATGGTGAAATATTATAAACCAGTTTTGAGTGTGGTTATCAAGTTGTTCATTCATTGGAGGGTACAGTGTAGTAAATAATATTTCCAGGAATATTGTCAAGCTCAGCTCGTTTATTCTTAAAAACAATTCCCCATAAGAGTTAAACCAGAAATCACAACTTTTGGCTCAGTATTGTTCTGACATGTTTTCTTTGAACAATAGGTGTATGTAGGGGTGAGGGAAAATTCTTGCCAAACTAAAGATTTTATCTTATCCTCTTAGCCATGGAAGAACATGAAAGTCAGGTCCTCCAGGTTGAATGTAGCATGGAATGCTCTCTGCACTGGTGAACAAGAGCAAAGTCACTCAGCAGGTACTGATATACTTCATGGTAGATGGTATTTATTATAGAATTGCATAATTGAGTAAAATCACGCATTCTGATTGGTTAACGAAGAGAGGTATTCAGTGTGGAATTGCGAGTTGAAAACGAGGCTAAGGGATGTTTTTTCGCATCTACGTAACAACTATCGTCAAATTGTAACACAACAACTGCAAAAAAGGTTTTCTACAATGTCATTTTAAAATGTTTTCAAAATCATTGTCACCTTTTGTATATCCTTTCTTAACATACTGTAATGTTGCCTGGTCCTCCACCTACTGTTCCAGCCTAAACTGTATTTACCTTTTGCAAAAGCGTCTAGTGCGGCTCATAACAAAAGCTCACTATCTAGCAAATACCACCCCTTTGTTTAGTCGGCTTAAAGTCCTTGACATATTTAGTATTAATTTATTTTCTGTCACTACTTTTATGTATTGTTATCACCATAATCTTTTGCCTAGTAGCTTTCGTGACTTGTTCTTAAGTAGTAATCTGAAGTCCATCAATACCAAAATTCGACTGGCCTCTCAGTATAGACCTCATTTTTGTAGATCAAATATAAAGCAATTCAGTATCCTTTACCGAGGACCTAAAATCTGGAATTCGTTGCCTGTTTCACTAATTAGCTCTCTTTCTATATTTGTTGTTACAAAAAATTTAAAGAATTATCTCACTGATAGCCGATCTGTCGCTTAATTTTCTGATCTTGCTCACTCTGCACTCAACCATGAATTTAGTTCTCTAGGTAGTTGAAGGAAGCTTATTAATATAAGCTTCAAGCTTCGTTAGACTTCCTTGTCACATTAATTTTATAATTTAATTAACACCTTTTGCTTATGTTGCATAAGGTTTTGTGAGTGACTAAATAAATAAATAGTTAAAAACAAACAAAAGCATTTTTTAAAGTGATCCGGAGGTTCTTCCTTGTTTTGAACTAAACTACAAATTCTTGGAGAGGTATAAAAAACCCCTTTCGCTAGCGACAATGAGAAAACAAGAAAATCCTGTCAACACAGCCCAGAAAATAACAAGCCAAATTCAAACAAACAAAACGGAGAAGCGACAATGGAGGAAGTGCCAGGGTCAATTGTCACATATACAGAAGAAAAAAATAAATACCTTCAAAGATCACATTGTCCCTGAAAACACGAAAAAGAGTACGCCACTTGCATTCATCCTGAGTCGTGGTACTTAGAAAAGTACAAAACAGAGCTGAACTTGAACAGCATTTTTAAAACATTTCAAGGTACTTACCTTATATCAATCGCAACGTTAAACTTTCAGTGCTTTGCCTTGGACACTTCATTTCTTTCAGTTTTGCTACCGAAGAGGTAAAAGGTGTAAATTATTTTCCTTCGCGAGCAAATGACCAATTTGAAAAAGGATTATAGATGACCGGCTTGTAAATTCAGTGAAATACCTCTATTTATCCTTACAATTAGTGTGAAGCTTGTTCATGTGTAAAAAAGTTTGAAAACAAATGTAAAAACAAGCACAAGGTACAAAAAAAGTTGTCAAAGGTTCAAACGTGTATGACTGACCTTAATTCCTATTCGCTAATGCAATGATAGGTTTGACATTTGACTTTGAAATGGCTTTCTGGGGCGCGTGCTCAGGATAAAAACAAACAATATTATTGGTGTTTTCTTTTTTTTTCTGATTTTTATTTGATTATGCGATTCAAGGAAAATCCATTACCTGACTCGTGAATTCCACGTTAAATTGTACTTGAAAACCGATATCGGTTTTCGTCTGCAATTTAACGTGGAATTCCCTTGTCAGGTAATGAATTTTCCTATAAAACTTACTAATATACGTGGAAAAATTTCTTGAATCAGATTGGCTTAGAGCAGTGCAGTTTTTAGTAAACACAGTACAAAAACAAGGAAACATAATGCAAAAATAAGGAAATAAAGTGCGAATTTCTCAGAGAATGAAAACCTGTGATTGGCTAATAAACAATCAGTGTTCTCCAGAAGCGCAGGCAACTGGCAGTTTCACTGGGAACTCTTTTCCAAAGTGCCAGCTACTCTTATGAGTCAAAACATAAAAAAAAACTGTCTGTAACTTTTATCTTCAATTTTTCGTAAGTTCCATGTTTTTCCGCGGAGGATAAAACGGCACCCAAAGCAAATCGTGTTAATTCATTTCTTAGAATACTAGAACATGCAATTTCATCGGGAAAATAACAAACAAACAAAAAAGCCACGAGAGCTTGCTGAAAGTTTATCGAAAAACACATGAAAATACATGGAACTAAAGTGCCTTGAACAGCTACAAAAGAAGACAGGTTTTGTTTATTCATGGTTGCGAAGCCACTCGCTGAGGCACTTGCCGATAGATAGCTGCGGCTTGTTTATCTGACATGAAGAATATAAATCACAAGCAACTAGAATACACGCTATGCAGCCATTCACTACAGCAATCGAGGCGTCAGTAAAGCTTCTTTTCTTGTTCAGCAAAACCAGCTTGTGGCTTCAAACAACGTCATAACAAGCGACCAAGGTAATAGTTTTTCTCCGTTGTTCTTACTTTTGTAACTGCTCCAAAAGCCCAAATTCACAGTAATTTTGATGGCTGTTAAGAATTATTTTTCTTCACATTATCTGCCAGGTTTTTTTAGCTGTCCTGCTGTGTAAAATCCTAGAATCTCGATGAGTTTTTAAAAGTGTTCATCTTTATAATGTTTTGATTTTTCATTCATCCAGTCCAGGAGAGTCGGTTCATGCGTTGACAGTTCTGATAGACATGTGATAATATAATGTGGTAATATTTTTTAATTATAAAATAACTAAGATAGTACATGCATTCTGATTGGTTAAAAACCAATAGTTTATTGTGCTGGTAATCTCATAGTAAACTGAAACATGCTTTAAAGTTATTTTATAAAAGTAAAAGACCACATTTTCTATGGATTTACCAGCATGATAACTCACTTGGTTCTTGGGAGAACTCTGGAAAAGCTTGTAAATAACGAGCAAAACTTCTCAGATCTCTGGGCTTAATGCCCCCAAACCCCTCCCTTAGATACAGTACTCTCGCTTTATCAGTGCTTGGTGTCAGGCACCAGTTTCTTTGCTTTGGGAGCTGGCTACTCTAAAACTTCTGGATAATGTATCGGTCAAATCGAAGCTTCAACATGCCCCCCCCCCCCCCCCGGGCAACCCCCCCGGGCATTTGACTTTTTTGAAAATTATTGTTCAAATTCCCCCCTACCCGGGCCCAAAATGCCGTTCAAATGCCCCACACTAGGGTCCATTCAGGTGATCAAATGCCCCCATCCTGGGGACATTTCACAGGCACAAAAATGACAGAAGGACGGCGGAAACGCCTTCAGTTGTCGAACAAAATCTTTATAAATATAACAAAAACACTGTTAGCGTATTTACTACGAACAAAAAACTCGTGCAAAGCGGCAAAAATCGCTGCTACAAGGTCACTGAATGCTCAGCTTTTCTTCATCATGCAACATCCAAAGGGTTCTATAAAAAAAGATCCCACCTATTGAGATTACTACATCATGACCATTTCACTGACATGCATCATCGCTCACCGTATAAATTAACATACTTGCAGTAGGTCAAAGTAGTTGACCTGAGCTTTTTATTTTATTTTATTGTATTTTATGGTGTAGTATTGAATCGCTGGCATAGGTATTGTATTTCATTGTAAACACAACAATAACATACATTCATACATTCAAAGCCTGAATCCAGTATTAAAAAGTTCAAATTCCCCACCCCTAAAGCCTGGGGATCAAATTCCCCACCCCCTGGAAGACTCTGATAATCAAATTCCCTCCTCCCCGGGACGGCAAAGGTGTCAAATGCCCGGGGTATGCCCGGGGGGGGGGGGCATGTTGAAGCTTCGATTTGACCAATACATAACACTGAACAATAGAAATATATAAGAACCAATCAGCCTCAGGTGTCACAATCTGCTTGCCCAACTTATTAAGATTATATCTTATCTTCTTAGCCATAGAAGAACATGAAAGTGAAGTCCTCCAACTTGAATGTAGCATGGAAAGCTCTCTGCCAGGTGAACAAGAGCAAAGTCATTCAGCAGGTACTGATATACCGGTAGTTGTTTATGGTAGATGGTATTTTATTATGAAAGTTAATAATATACATGAAAAAATTTCTCTGTGAATTTGATTGGCGTAGAGCAGTGTACTTTTTAGTAAACACAATGCAAAAACAAGGAAACACAATGCAAAAAGAAAGAAATATAATGCAAATTTATCAGAGAATGAAAAACTGTGATTGGGCCAATAAACAATAGAAATTTATCAGAACTAATTAAGTGCCACAGTTTGCTGGTGGGAAGCATGTATACTTTTAAAACTTCCCCCTTTTTGGTGTAATTAATTATGCTCTGTTGTCTTACCTAAGTAATCTTTCCTTTTTCTTGTAACACTTTTTTTCTCAATATTTTATTTTATGAATTTACCTGATTATTTTTATTTATTTATTCATTGTGGGTTGTTTTTGTTTTCATTTTTGTAACCAAGATTTTGAAATTAATAAAGGTGTGGGTGGGCGTGTGTGTGTAACAAATAAGAATGTTAAAACTTTCATATATATATTTTTTACATGGACTCAAAAGAGCAGCTATATAGAGTGTTTTCACATGACGTCACGGCGGCCATATTGGTGTCCCAAAACAATGAAACGGCGGCCATGTTGGTGTCCCAAACCAATCCTCTTGGAATTGAGATCTTTTCTTATGCAAATGCTTTCTTTTGTTTCAGTAAATTTGCATAGATGCTAGCCACGTGAGTGAAAACACTCTATAATCAGTGATTTTGTTACCTCTGCATTCTATCTATGTTCCTTACACATAAAAATCGCCAAAGACATAAAATAATTCATGGATATATTGATCTGAACGTGTCTATTTGTAGAAATATCCCGTACGTGTAATTTCTGTGGCAGTTATGGTTGTTGTTTAGTGATGCATATTTGTTTTAGCCTTTGTTGACTTCTGCTTTAAAATAGAAGAACTATATTTTAATTTCAGTATACTCTAATACAGAGTTGTGTCTTCAGATTAACTGTCTGTGGCTGGTACATAAAGGCCCAAACATTTTCCATTTTGGACTCATTTTTTTTAACTGGGACTCATTGGTTCTGGACTGAGACTCATGATTTCTCACAAGATGAGTCCCAGAATTCATCATATTTATTTGTAACAAAAACACTGTATAATTCATTGATTAGACCTTTTGTCATGTAATTCAAGTGTTGTTGTTGTGGTAAACATGACAAGTCATCATGTCTGCATGTACTTAATTCTCCATGACTGGATTGTAGGATTTTTGTTCTGTTTGTATTTGATCGTGCATTATTATTATGGGAAAACTTACCTTAAGGTTGCATTACTTTGACTCTAGGACAAAGTTAAAATACATTGAATTCTCATAGAGATAATTATTTTTTTGGATTATAATAATGAGTTCATTGGTTGGGTCACTCCCATTATATTTGATGACTGGTTTATGAAATATCAGCACTTAGAAAATGATTGTCAAGGTTGTTGTATTATCCGAAGTTTCAAAAGTAGAAATATTGTGTATTTTCTATTTGAAATCAGGTTTTGAGAACACTTCCACAGATACAGCTCCATAATAGTAATTCTTGTACAGTTATACAAGCATGCAGTACTAGGGTGTGAAGAAAAGGAGGTCAGTTTTGTGCTTGTCCTTCGGGAAGGCTGTAGCTTGCATCTGTTAGCCCAAGAATCACAACTCTATTATCCCTCAGGCATGATAAAAAATAGAATCCACTAGCCCCATAGCTTATATGAATTGTGTAGTTGGTTAATACAAATAATTCATTTACTAGGAGAAGAGTTGGAACAACACACTCCTGCGGTAGAAAATGGCCCAATTGAGGGAGCAAGCAATGTGCAGGAAACACAGCAACCTCTTCCAGAAGTAAATAATAGTAGCCACTTAGAAGATGACCGCCTAATTGCTAGAGCAAGGGCAGTTGGTGTGGACTATGAGTTTCCAAAGCCTGGTGAAGTGGAAACGGAGGATGACAGAAGAAAAGATTTTATTTACTTGAATCCAGTCCATTCCTTTTTCTCTCCAACAACAATGATATATTAAGAAACATTGTTATTATAGCTGGAAATTTCTTTCCAACCATGTGCACACTCATTGGTTATTTCAATGTCACCTGACATCTAACAATGAAACTTTTTGGTGCCAATATTCTCTAAGCAGGCAACATCGCAAAAATCATTCACATCAGAGGGTAACAGTGTACTATTACCCGTGAATGACCAACAACTGACCTTCCAGGGAGGTTTAATGAATTTCCATGCAGCTATAAATTTTTTAAAATATTAACATCACAAATCACTTAAAGACTTGGCCCATGGGAAACAGTTAATTTTGTTTTCCAAGAATCTAAATATTTCCCAGCACCATTCTCATTAGTTACTTCGAGGTCACATGACATCTAACTGTTTCCCACCACAATCTCTGAGGAATTGCCAGGCTAATTGACCAGCTGCTGTGGAAATTGGAGAATGACTATATGAATGGTTAGGTACGTTAGGTACAGTGCCAAAGTTGCATTGATAACTGTGGTGATCTTACCTGAATTTATTTCTTCATTCTGCATTGCCAGTATATGAAATTAATGTATTTATTATACCATATATAACTTTGTTGTGTGAATTCACCTTGGATAAGTTAATCTTTTCTTGTGCTGTTTTAAAGTTACAGAGTTTTAGTTTTAGTTTCAACTCTTAAGACCTTTTTCTTTCCTGCTCTTTAAACCTTATCTAACTACGTGTTACTTTTTTCGTAGTTTTCTTTGACTCCTCTTCTTCCTTTGTCGGGAGTGGGTTGCGGCTACACGTAGGCTAGATTACATCCCGATACCGACTGGGGGGTATCAGTATTTGCAACGAGGTTATATCGTATTGTGTACCAGTGTGAATAAAACGATCTTCATCATCATCATTATTATCGTTATTATTATTGTAATGAAATGGGGAGCTCCGCTTTTAGGCTTGGCTAAATCTATATATTATGGGAAACCCATGCTTTGATAAAAGCCAATAGATGTGGGGGCATTTACATACATTTCGCACATTCAATACATTGATTGCAAACGATATCTTTGCGTCTTGAAAGTAAAAGCGTACAGACAAAAACTTGTTTTAAATTCAAAAAAAGAAGTTCTCTACATGATTCTCAACGACGTTGTGGAAACTTTAATGATAGAAGAAATGAGAAAGAAATGAAGGCGAACAAAAAAAACAAAAAACCAGGAAGTAAAGCCATATGGCATGAGCCATAAAGATGTTCTTCAGTAGGTCTTCACGTTCGCTCAGTCTTCGTACTCTGCTACATTCTGGACTATCGATATCACATATTTTGTCCGCCTTTCATCGTTTTAATGAATAAAACATTATTTTCGTTTTTTTAGTGTATTACTGGATAAGTATTTGATAAGCTGCCGACTTACTATTTATTTGCTATTTGTTGTAACCTAATAGATTAGAGATCTTTCTTCATTTGTATCGGCAAAATGAGCAGTTGTTTCATATTCTCAAGCATTCGCTTTTTTTCCTGTCTCCCTGTTTATATTAACACTGCTATCATTGCCTAAATGTTATTTTTAATCAGAATCTATTGCCGCATTATACTAATGGCATTATTACTTTAAGAGTTTCGATCGACAAGTTAAGAAAAAAAAAACAAAACAACAACAAAAAAAACAAGTTTATTGCTGTTGTTGTGTTCAAGAAAGAGGTTTCAAAAGTAGCTTCACAGAGAACATAGAGAATGTTGTATGTACTGGTATTAGCCACTTAAGGGGTTGCGCGGGAGACTGGATCGAGGTTGAATTGCACTTAAAAACGATTATTTTGGATGCACTTAAAAAAGATTATTTTGGAGGACGGACAATTCTTCAGATTCCAGTGAAATTGTTTAATAACCAATTGAATGTTATGGAAACCTCCCCTTAATATAACCCCTTATTCCTGGCCTCCCACAATTTCAAATTCTTTTGGGAATATGCATGCAGTCCTGAGGACCAAAAGAATTTGAAAATAAACGTTTATGCAAAATTGGTGGTTGAGGGGGCTTTTGAGAAAGCAGAAGGTATAATAGGGGATTCAAAGACAGAGAATAAAAGGAGCGCTTGTTCTAAAATAATATCCATAGTGCAAATCTCAATATCTACTACAAGTGCGCTTTCATAATTCTTGAGAGGAGCCATAAAAGGGGTTACAGGACTAGTCCGTAAACGCACAGCTCACATGGCTTCGAAATAGTCATTATGTATTATTTTTAAAAGAAATTGCGCCGCTCTCAATTTGTTAAAGTTGCCCAAATCTGCGTCCTTCTTGAGTGTAATTTGTAAGGAAATGGGTGAAAGAAATACAAAAAAATGTGGATATGTGTATATAGTACGTCACTGGTAATATTTCTTCTTATCAATAGACCTTTTCACCGATACGGCGGCCATATTGAATTAATTCGATTTAAAGAGTATTATAGGATGTCCAGTGGGCATGAGCACATTTTGTTTGTATTTTTGAGCGCTTTTCGGGACATTTTGACTTGAAGTTTTCTTAGAATAAGATTTTAATGGAAAAAAAAAAGATCCTTGTGCCTTGTTTGGATGTAATAATGATCGCCTTTTTCTAGTTTAGTATTAGAAATATGGTCATTAACTGTATATTTCTCGGGAAAAAAGGCGATCATTATTACGTCCGTATCGGTAAAAAAGGTCTATTACATCTTCTCATTACTTGCATTCCTTAGTCCTCAAGTGTTTGATCTGGAAATAATAATTTTAAACAATTACCTCATAGCCTTTGAAAATGGCATCATTGACGAAATGTATCGAGATATTGATTATCCCGGCAAGGATATTGTGTTCTTTTTTACCACCGTGAGCGAACAGTTAGCCAATGATTATTTTTTTCCTTTTAATTTGAGGTGCGGAGACATATAGGTGGCTTCAAAAGAAGGAGTTAAGTACACCTGGTCCCTCAGTAAATGTTATTTATGTTATTTTTCGGTTATACTACGGTAAAAACTGCAGAGCAAAATTTCAGCCAGTTAAAACGTGTTTAGCTCACTTAATTTCCATAGTAGGTTACCATAACAACAACATTGCCGATAAAAAACAAGATAAAAGGTTTCAGAAACATATAAATATAGAAACGCGATATTTTATCAGAAATAAAATGAGGAAGAACAATGGACAAATGAATAAGACAACAGCTCATATTTGTCAGGTGCGTTGCATGTAGATGGGGTTTTTGCATTATTTTAATACCATATAACGACATTCACCATAAATAAGATATAAATATCATATCATGACACTATTTGCCATAAACTGGATATTAATATTATATCTTCAGTAACTCTCATCATATCAAATAAGACGTTAATTAGGTTATATTTGTAGGTGAATGATATTTTTTGCCTGAACTGAACTCTTGAGATTGTAATTCCTTTATTTCTATTTTAGAGAAGAGTCTGTATCGACGACTTAGACCTATAAATAGGCGTTTAATTTGGCAAAATTCTTCAAGTGACGAAAAATTATTCGCTAGTCTTCCTTCACAGTTTGACTAAACTGGGTACTCTTCAGTTTCAAGGTCCCTGTTGAAAGGTTTTGCAAAGGTACAGGTACCATTATTTACTAGCTCAATTTGTTACTAACCCCTTGGAGCTAACCCCTTAGTCTACAATAGATATCATCTGTAAAACACTCCAGAACATAGAGTTTAGAACAACCTATAATTCTGACCCCCTAAACACTACATACACCGGAGTATTTTATTTTATGGAGATTTATGGACATGACCATGCAATGAGTATCAAAGAAAATGAAATCTATAGAATTAATTCCACGTATTTTTTATCCCAGAATACTGTCAATCAAATCACGTGGGGCCAAACCACCCGTCAAATGTCTTATTAAGGCTAAATTTACGTATCTTTTACATTTCTTTTCATTTCTTGGCCAAACTTGCCAGATAGACTACGATTGTTGACCAAATAACATTAAGTTTTTGTTTGACGCAAAATGTCAAATTGTGACGTCACAACGGCAGATGTCACCACAATGGGTTAATAAACTTATATCACCTGAAAGAACTTCAGAAGAAGAGTAAAACAGCGAAAACCGTTTCTGGTTACGATACGTAAAACCCGAGGTATGGGACTTCAAAGAAATTTGAGTGTACCCCCGGAACCATACTTTTTCTTAAAAAAAATTTTTCGCTAGTTTCTCATATTTTTTTTTTTTTTTTTTTTTCGCAAAATAAGCTGATTTCTCGGTAACACAAACCTTTTACAGTTGGTCAAAATCGTATCATTTTAGATTTTGGTTTTTTTTAACTCAAAAACACTAATGTAATTCAATTTTTTCTTTTTCCTTTAGCTTTCGACAGTGAAGATGTAATATGTGTAACTTAAATATCAAGGGCGACTTGACAATATGACTCTTAAATTTAGACTTATTTTACAAGGGGGTACCCCATTTTTGTGCTAAGAATTTACCCAAATTATAAATGTCATATCTCAGCTCATTTGAGATATTGGAGAAATTTTTTCAGTTTTCAACTTCCATTGAATATTTCTATCAAAAATGGTACAAAAAATTGGGAGATTCAAAAGTTTAAAATTTACGTATGAATGACGTCAGCAAATGTGATGGCATAATTTGACATTTGGTGACATCTTATTAGCCATTTTAATTGGCCTGATGTTTGGTATTTTCAGGAAAGAGTTAAAGCTACCAAATTATTCTAAATTAACCAAAATTGCCACGCTCTGATAATTCCTTTTAGGGGTGGTTTGGCCCCAGCGTGATACGCTTTAGAAGAAAGTAATTTTTTTAAAAAATTTTTATTATTATGTCGCAGTATGAAACTTTGGAATGCTGTCCACATTATGAGTAGTATAGGGCGCATAGAGTAACCTACACCACTTGAGAAGCTATACTTGGAAGTAAAAAAAAGGTCGATACGAAACCTAATACAATCCTAAAGTACATAGTGATATGAATCTCTCTACTTAAAAAGCCAATTTAGAATATTATTAAATTCTGATACTCTGTAAAACCTTCGCTATCTCTACTAAAAGCTTATACATAGTGATATAAATCTCTCTACTTAAAAAGCCAATTTAGAATATTATTAAATTCTGATACTCTGTAAAACCTTCGCTATCTCTACTAAAAACTTATTTATAATAATATCAAACTCTAATGTTCTAAAAAATCTACGTAAAAACGTCAGCAAGCTTGTGTTTCTAGATTTCTAGAGAAAAAACAAAAACCTAAAAACTGAAGTCCATAGCGCCCTAACTAAGTATTTATCTTAAATGTTCTGGCAATGTTTACAGTGTTTGAGATGACCGACTTCTGCATCCACTCAAGTACGCTCCGTGCTCTCGCTCCAAGTAGCTTCCTCACCGGCTTCTCTAGGTGTTTAGAGTAACCTCCCAGTACGTCAATTACTACGTTGTACTGTTCAACCCTGTAACCATTGTATCTCTGCCTCAGCTCCCACACCATGGGCCCATACTTGAGTGTATTTTCCTCATCTTTCTTAGCTCTACTCTCAATCCATGGGCAGCTCATTTCAATTGTGCAGACTTCTTTCCTCTCGTGGCTGACAAGTCGCGCGTCGATCCGATTTGCTCTAACTTGGTTGTGCTCTGCATAGATGGGAATATCCCAAAACGCCTCACTTGTGGTGTTCTGGTAGGCTGGTTTTGGGATCACCGGTGAGTACCATGGTGGAACCTCTTCCATTAACCCATGCTCTCGCAGGAGCTCAAAAAACAGAATCTTCAAAGCTGCATTATGCCTGTATAGGTACTTGGTTTGTGCCAGGGAGGAACATCCAGCCAGTACATGTGCAGCGCTCTCAGCTACCTTCCCACATAACCTGCATAGAACTTCGCCGTCGGTGGAGGTTTGCGTCTTCTCCTTTGTGTAGAGCTTCGTAGGTAACAACTGCTCATACAATTCATATATGCCCGCGATGGTATGTGTAGGGCATGTAGCCCAACTTTTTAACCATGCAAAGCAGCTGGTTATGCTTAGGGCTCTCATCTTCCCATCTGATACGGAATAACTTTCCTTGCCACTTTTTGTCTTTAGCGATCTACAAGAACTGCTTCTCTTGAGATTGCTTGAACAGATTCCCAGATTCTTGCTGCAGTTACCACCTTTCCTTCTGTTGTAACACACACGGGATTTAGGGTATCAAGGGGTTGTCAACAGTACCTTGATTGCTTTACCTGGAGACACGACTCAATCCTTAACTTCATTGCCAAGTCACTTCAACCTGTAATTAATGTTCACTCTTCACTCTATGCAGATGTTAATGGTTTTCTGAATCCCTCAATAATAACTGGTGATAATTATCGTCCAGATCTTCTTTTCCTAATCCACTCCAAGTGCCTATATGTTCTAGAATTAACAGTTGGTTTCGAGTCTAACCTTAACAACAATGCAGTGCGTAAGAAAGAAAAATATCTGAACTTGATCAACGAAATGAGCAGAAATGAAAGATGCGTGAGATTTGTAAATCTCTCCATGAGTTCCCTTGGCGTTTTCTCCGATGAATGCTCCACGTTCTTCGACATGATGAATGACATTGGGATTGACAAAAAGCAGCAACGTTATATAATCAAGAAAATGATAAATATAGCCATTAGAGCAACATATTATATCTTTTGTTGTAGAAATAGGAACTGGGATAGCCCAGACTTAATGCAATTTTGATTTTTTTTTCTGGCTTTTGTTTTGTTTTTGTTTTTTGTTTTTGTTTTTTTTTTGTTTTTTGTTTTTATAAATAATCCAATCTCAAGTAGCATTTGTAAATTGCCTATACGTAGCGAGATTTACAATTGTACATTTAAAAACACAAATAAAGTTTCCATTATTATTATCATTATTATTATATTTTTTTTTTGATAAAAAAATAAAATAAAATCTTTATTACAAAACCTCAATTAAAATCGTATTTACAATCAACCTGCTGTTACAAAAGATCTAATTAATTCATCAAAACACTATCTACAATTCCTTCATTAGAGAACAAAAACAATCCTATATGTAATAAGTGAAGAAAGAAAAAACTATTCATTTACAAATTCTAAAAAATAGAAATAACTTAACCTTACATAAATGAAGAGGAAATAGATATAATTAATAATAAAAGTTCAAAATTCTATAAAATTAAGAATTCCATTATGCAGAGGTATTAAGATCGTACAATCGAATTATACTAATGACGGCTAAACCAGTGTCCATAAAAAGCCCTAAGTAAAAGCATATAGACACGTTCAGATATCCGCACTAGCGGCATTTATTTTACAGTCTAATGATTGCTCTATCCTGCTACGAAACGGCGTTCGCGAACCTCTGACGCATGCATGTACCGATCTTAAGAGTTCAAATGAGATCTGTGTCCTGAGCCAAGTGATTACAAAATTGAATATAGATATTTAACTGTGTAGCAGATTATTATTATTATTTTTATTATTATTATTATTATTTTTATGGCCCACTCTCAAAACACCTCTGCTAATTTAACCATTAAATAATATCCCTCTTTTTAAAATATATATTTTAATGTTCTATTGAAAACTTCCTTAATCTGCTACACAGTTAAATATCTATATTCAATTTTGCTGATGAAAAGTAAATTGAACACAACTATAAGACTCTTTTTAACCTTGCCCTGTGTGGGGGTAAAGGCTTATTGAATGTTTTCTCTTTATCCAACAAACTGTTAGTACTGAGTTATTCATTGGCTTAATATTGCTTTTATTGCTTGTACAACCGTTTAATAAAGGTTTATCTTTCAATTCAGCTCACCGTGACATACATCGAGAACCACTATGAAGGTCTTGGCCATTCTTTTGATGATTAAAACCGTGTTTAGCGCACCAATTAATCCTGATGGTAATCAACAGTTTTACTTCTCGATTAATTTAATTGATTTATTATATTCATCGGTTAATATTAACGTTCAACCAGTGGAGGTTTTAACAGCAGGACAACTTAGAACATTTTTGTATCTAATGCTCGTTCCTACACCAACCATTAATATTTTTAGGATTATTTGCCTACAGGGTTAGTATGTTCTTTTACTCTTAATTTCGTAAAACAATTAACGCAATTGCCCAGTTCGTCAAAATCAAGATAACTGCGACTCATATGCGCCTTTTACTTTGCTAGCTTCTTTTCTACTTTTTTGCGACTTTTAAATGCATAAATGGTACATTTGCAGAAAATCGTGACATTGAAGATCCCGATTTATTTGAGGGAGACATGCGTCTTACGCCTTTGCAGCGTGGCTATGCCATGATGGGTCTGGACGTTTTTGCATCTAACAGACAAAGAGCTTCAATTAGAAGTCCACTCTGGCCTGGCGGAGTTTTGATCTACGAAATTTAACCAACACTAGGTAGGCCTTTTTGATAATTCAATGACATTACATTATGTAAATGCCACAATAACCAACCAAGCAATGATTTTTTTCTCTGTGATAATACTAAAATATAATTATTTTTTAATACCACTTTTCCTTTAGCTAACCGTCCTGAAGCAATGGCATCCGTTTTGGCGGGAATGGATGAATGGCGCAGCAAGACATGCATTCGCTTTAGAAAACGAACAACTGAGACGGATTACGCCTATTTTACATTTGGCTCCGGGTAAGAAAAGTTTTATTTCTTTTTTTGTCTTTTATGTTTTCTAAATTGCAGACATTGTATGTAAGATTATCTGAAAACAGTTTCTAATAAAACTGTAAAAGGTTTGACCCCAGGAGTCATTTCAAAAGTAGGTTGAGTTTGATCAACTCACTTTGACTCTGAAGATGACTACTGCACAGGTTGTCGAAACGTCAGTCTCTGTAAACAACAACAGTCCTATTCAGGACTACGTTCACCCGGACGATCAAACTCGACCTATTTTTAAAGTGTCTAATAATAATTGAAGTATTTTTCCCTTTCGTTCATTTATTTTTTTTCTTTCTTGCTTTCTGTTGCGTGCTTGATTATTTTATTATTAAAGAAAACAACAACAACAACAACAACAACAACAAACAGAACACACACACACACACAAAAACATTTGACTTTTAGATGATCATCATTGGAGTAAAATACCAATTTCTTACCATGACTATAATTTTACTTCATATTTTTATTCAGCTGTTCATCTTGGGTTGGTAAAATAGGATCACGTCAGGACATTACTCTGGGTTTTGGTTGCTGGAAGAGGGGCATTGTCGCTCACGAAATTGGTAATTATTTGGTCATTATGTTTAATCACTTTCGGGTGAAGTAGCAGCGATAAAGGATTGATTTAGCAAAATGTATTAAAATCCATTTTGCGAATTCAATAAAGGTTGCTTTAAGCATTTGGAATTGCCCACTAATAAGCTATTTCTCGTGGGTGATCACTCAAGCAGATCATTGCATTGTTCTGTATACCCAAATGCCCAATGCCCAATTGCCAAAGGAACCTTTTTCAATTAAGCTGTATGCTTTTACCTATTAACAACAGAAAAAAAAAAATACTCACGGCCGTAAAGTGCTCAAGTGGATCTTTCCATGCTTTCGAGGGAATCCAGAAGAGGCATAAAGAGCGTTTTCACTCACGTGGCCAGCATCTATGCTAATTTATTGGAACAAAGAAATCATTTACATGAGAAAGGAGTTCAACTCCCAGAGGATTTTCTGAGTTAACCAACATGGCCGCCGTTTATTGTTTTGGAACACCAATATGGCCGCCGTGACGTCATGTGAAAACGCTATGTACACCCATATGAATCTGGACAATTTCCAAGCCACACAGATAATTTGAGGATTTTTTTCCAACACAAACGACAAAACAAGCTAACTGTAATGGCTAAATTCTGATCTCTGTACTGTGATGTCTTAACGTTCGGCATGATTTTCAAGCCGCCAAAGAAATAGACCTATTTAGCTTGAATGTTTTGTTTTCCCAATAGAGGTCCCAAGGAAACTTGACCCTTTGTCTTTTCATAAATTATGCGTAGATATGCTCGCAAATTAATCAAAATTTGAAAGAAACATATCTCTTGTGTATTATCACATGACCTGTATTGGGAAAACAAAACATAGAAGCTAAAGAGGTCTATTTAGCTCCTCCTTCTTCTGCTGTTTCTAACAGCCAATCAGATTCTGTCACAGTGTTTCAGTACACAATCAGCGCAGCGGCAAAAATCTGACTGCTGAACCGCATAGCGTCTAGGGTGTAGGAATCATCCATCGAGGTCAATTTATAAAATAATATATATCCTTCTTTGCAGGACATGCTCTAGGTTATTACCACGAACAATCTCGTCCTGACCGAGACCAATATGTCACCATTTTGAAAAACAACATTTTACCTGGTAAGTACGAAAATTCCTCAGATGGATAATGGTGACGATGAAGATGATGATATATGATGATGATGATGATGAAAATGATAGTCATGAAAATTATTATTGATAATTTATTATTAATTCCGGCTAGTACTGGTTCATGTTGGTATACCAATTTCACGGCAAATCAATGATATTCTTTTAGGAAACTTGCTGCTTTATTATGTAAATCATTTTCTTATGCTAAATGGTATTACAGTATTAGCCTTATTTGCATAAGAAAAATAAGGAATTCTCTATGAAAATAAGGTCAACATCAGCCTCGCGTTCAATAAAAGACTAGCTAGTTTTTTTTGTCTGTTCTGTTCAAATTGTTCCCTGCTAGCACAGGCCCTTTCTTGCCTGGTACTTCGCCCGGAGGACGGAAAAGAGACTCAAGAAACGGTCAATAAACACTACAAGGAAAATGCGTTTTGTGCAAAGGACCGTGGACGAGCGTCGGCGGCGGCTTCATAGTTGTCTGTTTCGGCCCTTGGCAGAGGTCTCAATCCTTTCCTCCCTCCCGCCGAATACCAGGAAATAGAGGTCTCTGTTTGCAGGGAATTCAAAATATCTCCTAAAGTTGAAAAAGGGGTTGTCGTCAATAAAGCAAATCAAAAATAAGAATACGGACAAACAAGTCTACTTTGACAGCTTAAAAGGTGTGCCACGTACTCATACCACTTCCAACGTAAGGCCTTTATTCATTTATAATTTGTTTATTATTTATTTATTTATCCTTTTACTTATTTTCATTTAACAGCTCGTTCAATAAATTGTGATTGAAACTTTTTTCTTTCAGGGAGAGAACACAACTTTATGAAATTCAGCAATTCACTAATTGATTCGCTTGGAACCCCTTACGATTACCGTAGTGTAATGCATTACTCAGAGAACGCATTCTCTAAGAACGGATTACCCACAATATTGGTTAAACAGGAAGGGTTATGTGTACGGTACATTATAAGATTATTTACATATCACTAGAACAATCTCCATACCATTATTTTTTGTTTTCAAAATCGAGCTAGCGTTTACCTGATGTCTATAGGCCAGGCCAGTTTCGAAGATCACAGCCATATTTCATATTTATCGTAGATTTATTCACGTGAACTCGAGTTAATAATACCTGCCTTGGTGGATAAATCTTTATACAAAGTGCACCTTGCGAAATCTTGGTATGAACTTTTGAAAACTACAATCAAAAGGCCACGAAATCGACATAAAATCACACTTAACAAAAATGCACAAAAAACAATTAAGTTAATTGTTGGCTTCGCACTAGAAGCGAAGTTGTATGTTCTAGTATGTTCTATCACTGATACTATCTGAGATTTTATTTCCTCTCTTGCTGCTGCCGATTATCTAAACGTGACCCGTGGTGTCCAACAAGAAAGCTCTTGCTCTTGGACACTTTACACGGATGAACTTAATGTCTTTTATCTTAACGATTATTTATCAGCTACTTATGTTTTCCTACTTACGTACACTATTGTAAATTCCTAAGTATATAGTGTGAGACGGAAAGAAAGAAAGTAGTTTTACGTGAATTTGATTCTTTTCTAGCCATTTCGTTAGAAGAAAATTTCCCGATTGACTCCCTTTTTTAACTTCCCGCTTAATATTACTGTTAAAAAGCGAAAACGGAAACAAACACAAACAAAATTTAATCTAGTTCCAGAAAATCATTGGACAGCGAGATGGCTTAAGTGCTATAGATGCAGATCAGGCAAACAAACTGTACAAACAATGTGGTATGTATAATAATTATCATAAATTATTCGTAAACAGTGCAATTATCTCTGGACAATTCTTACTCATGGCGACCCTAACGTGACAAGGAATTAAAGGAAAAATCATATTTATAAATCATATCTGTATGTGTGATTACACTTACGTGTCTAGCTATATCATGATAACGGAACGTTTTCTGTTTTTCCTTACCTATTAACTAAACTTCCTAAACTTCCTATTTGATACAAGTAGCTCACAAATTGATAAGGAGGAGAGCTTTGCACATGCATTTGAATTCATAAGAATGCAAAAACAATCGATCAAGGGGATCATTTTCTCATATCAAACAACTCATTTATCAGCATTTGTTAATTTGAGAAGGAGCAGAAGGTAAAAATTACCATGTCATAGTCAGTGAAAATGGGTTATTAACCTACGTACACGTTTGGCCTCCCCCAAACACCGCAAGGACGCTATGTATATTGTGCTACGGAGAGGCTCTTGGGAAGCGGAAGCAAGGCCAAAGACATATTAATCAAGTTCATATATATGTGTTACGCAAACGGCATACTGCTAGAATAAATTTTTGGCTTTAAATTTATATTTCTGAAGGTGTTGCCGGAGGAGTTAAGGTAACAACACCACCAGCGGTGACTGGAATTCCCACAACTATCACCGACCACCGTAAGTGCACCTGTTATGTCCCATGTAAGAGAATCCGGATTCCAGAATAGGGGAAATTTGATATCATTATGACGTCACATTTTTTTAAAAATGTATTGGCAGAATTCAACTTTTCCACAAAGTAGACACAAATTAAACACATAAAATTAAGCAGTGATGTCATTACATATACTAACTACAACCATCCACCATCTTGGATCGACCATTTTTAATTAATTAAATGTATTCCAAGTTACTTAAAACCCGGATAAATTGAGATAACCTTCTAGAAAATTTTTTCTGAGTATGAAGGATGCTTTGGAAGCAAATCCCGAGAGAAATTCAAACACTGTTGAAAATTCAACCCAGCATCTGCCTTTGGTCATATGAGATTCATGATTTTGCTCAAACTAGTGACAAAAAGCGTGGATTTCACCAACAGTTATGATAACTTTGATAAAATGTTGCTAAATTAAGTGTAATATAATAAAAAAAGGAAGTAAAAATAGATATGAATCCTTAAATAAAACTGTATTTTTGCTTACATGTCAGATTGTCTAGATTAATTCCGAATTTCTGATTATTTCCCGTTCTCTCCCATTAGAAACCTGAGGCACTGATTGCTCGAAAAAAAAAAAAAAAGCACGAACTGGGTAAGCAGGTCCGGTCAAAAGTAATAGTTACAACTTCGCCTCGGTCAAATCGTAGTATTATATAACCACTACATAGTTATTACTAAATTTAACAGATCTTCATCATCTTGGGTGTCGATAAAACGCCACGCTTTTAACGAGACGAAAACAAAATGCGATCAGGTTCACTTTTTTATTTTTTATTTTCATTCCACTGTTGAGTCAAACGGCAAACTTAACTAAGCATTGAAGGGAATGAGCTAACACACAAAGACAATAACAATAAAAGCACTAAACGGTGCGCAATAGACTGCAAGCAGTCTCTCTTTTTCTTCAGATTTAGTAAGGGTGATGCACGTGCCGGCGAGCGTTGAGCGGAGAAGCCGTGAGACGCGAGAACCGAGGGCGGCAGCCTCTCCCGTCTCGCGCCTTCAGTCACACGCGTGGTCATTTACGTGTCTCGGGCGTTTTGCTCGACGGACCAAGAAAAAAGAGAGACTGCTCGTAGTCTAGTGCGAAACAGATCACTATCCTACATTAAAATCCCTCTTAAGAGACACCCATTTAATTCAGACACCCCTTAGAATCGGACAGTTTTCTTTGTCCCCATAAATGAAGCTCCGATAGATTTCTCTGAATTGATCAGCTTAAACGGAAACTTTGGCATGTTTTTTCTTTGGCTGTTCATATTCACCAAGTCCCCCTGAAGTTTGGTCCTTGAAAATGCTAGCTTCACTGTTCCGTCTTTTACCTACAAAACGTATTCCTCTTAGCACAAAAGTTACCACAAAGGACTACCAGTATGTTGTGACTTTAGCCAGGTGTTCTTCAGACTAAAGACACTAACGAGAATAAAGTGGAATGGGCATTATTAATTTCTTCTTCTTCTTCTTCTTCTTCTTCTTCTTATTATTATTATTATTATTATTGTTAGTGTTATTATTGTTTATTTATCATTTTATAACTATCCTATAAACATACAAAATTTTAATCTACCCATTTAGTTTGTCTCATGAGAAGATCTAATTTTGTCCCTACAAAGATCTTCGCCCGTTTCAGCCGTCTGATAGAAGGCGATTGTCGATCCAAACTCAAGCTCGGTTCAGACGCCGAGCTTTTCATGAGCCGAGCCCAATACATTGTTAGAGCGTATTCAAATGACGTCACGGCGGCCATATTGGTGTTCCAAAACAATACATGAAACGGCGGCCATATTGCTGTTTCAAACAAATCCTGTAGGATTTGGACCATTTTTTTGTCATTTTTTTTTTGTTCCAATAAAATACGCTCTATTCGGTCGGTGAAAATTTCGGAGTGGCTGAATCAATTAGGAACGCCTATTTCAATTTGGAAAGACTCAGTCGTTCAATTCGCCCAGCCCTTCCAGCTGGAAATTTCGACTTGAGAAGCGTCTTTGGAACGGCTTTGATTCCGACACCGAACTTTCCAGGTGCCGAACCGAATGAATAAATTATTATAACGTATTTTACAAGCAACTTAACTTAGAGATCACTCTTCTCCCCTTTAGTTCGGCAGAAAGTAAGATCGGCGCCTGAATCAATTAAGCCTTAGATTTTCATTTTTTTCGTGCACTTCTACTGTTTAGGCCACTGATGTATATAAAAACAAACAACACCACCGCCCCCCCTCCCGTAAAAAAAAAAAAAAAACAAACAAACAAACAAAAAAGCAAGCAAAGAATAATATTTTTCCATTTTGTTGCTACCACGGGCAATAACTACTTTGATTAATTCTCTAATATAGATAGATTATTTGTTTACATGACAGCCTCTCTGCTGAATTATGTAATTTTACAATACTGTAATAACTATTATAATAATATCCAGTAATATAGCAATACAGTCAACTCTCTCTAAGACAGACACCTTTGGGACCGGCACTAAGTGTCCGTCTTAGAGAGATGTCCGTCTTATAGAGAGTCAAATAAAGGGAGCAAAGAAAGGCAGGGACCAACTCTAGGTGTCCGTTTTACAGAAGTGTCCGTCTTATAGAGGTGGCCTTTAAGAGAGAGTCGACTGTAGTCCGTGAATAATAAAACTATGATTAAAGATATTTACAAATACTTTAAAAAATGTGATAGCGTTTAAAAACTATAAAAATTAAGAAAATTTAAAAATTCTCAGAAAGTTGTCTATGGTTATACCATCGCAGCCATGGGGGATATGAAGAAGTTACTTACCCGATTCGTTTTCAAAATTGCTCAGTTTTTTTTTCTTTTTTAGTTTGTAACTATTGCGGCAGCGAGTGGGAGGCGACAGGTTTCTAATCTTAGGTTTCGCATCCGAAAAGGTTCTGCTAAAAAGGTTGTTGCAAAGCTGGTCATGTGTGTTCTTCCAGGTGTAAAATCCACAAATCTTCCAACCCAGTGTTTTAGCTGGCGCCTGGCACTATAATCGATGCAGCTCGTTTCTATTAGCGCACTTGCTAGAAGGCTGGTATAGCGTAATCAATTATTGACCAAAATATTAATACATGTTTTATAGAACATCACCAGGTCATTAGGCGATACGTTAGCCAGTTTCAACTGCCCCAGAAAGTACAGCCACTTACTAGATTTAGTTCACATGGCTCATTACAACTTTAGTTGACCAGGACGCAAGTTACAATTACTGTGCAAAAACGGAAAAATAATAACCGATTTTGTTTTTCATTTCAGGGTTATCCAGGTGACTTGTCAGTATAACACCATTACAGCAGTTAACAAGGAATAACAGAGATGCACACATGTGGAAGCTTAAACTTCACTGATTAAGAATCAAATTACTTTAATACACCAATAAAAAAAGACGTTTTAAAATCGTACTTGCTCTTGTTGCCGCGAAGCTCAAACAAATTTAATTAAACCATCATAATAGCTAAACCACGCATTTCTGGATAATCTAGCCTTATGGTAGGAAAAGGCCTTTGCCTCTTGATGTTAATTACATCATCCACAAAAAACGTACTACAATATCTGAGGGATTTCTTCCCTGCGAGTTGCGAAAACAAGCAGTAGAAATTTCGCCTTAAGTGTCACTGTCCGGGAAAGTGTTCCAGAGGCCAAAAGTTATGGTCAACTGATTTGGCTGAAACTTAGTACAGAAGTTGGGTGTGATGAGATATCTCAAAAGTCAGTTTGGCTCAGTTCTCTAACTTCTAGTTCTGTAGTTTTTGCGGGGGATGGGTGGGGGCGTCTCATTTTTTTTTTCCTTTGACCACCAAAAATCCAGCCTCCAAGGGGGAATTTTGAAAGTGCCATTTAACTGCATTGGTAAATGGAGTTGCCAAATGAATTTGACCATGGACTATACTATGCAGCTTTCAGTTCATGCCTGTTAAGAAAAAATAATAATAGAAATAAGTAATCGGCTCCTGTAGAAATAAAAATAATAAACTGTGCCAACTTTCCTCACTTGCAGCCAATAGCTGAATTGCGGAGGAACCAGAGAGGTGAGATCGGACGTCAGCATGTAAAGGCGCACTCTTGCTGCCACTTCAGTCCATGTTTTGATCACACCTAGCCCACGCAGACCGATGACGGCACAAGTCAGATAGACCATGACAACCGGGCCTACGTTCCCTACTCTTTTCGAACAATATTAATGTCACGGGTTAATCTACGTCCCCTTCCAACTGAAGTACAAGTTAAGGATGAAGGAGACAAGGCCAACGGCTTAACGTCAACGTCCAATGACGCGATCATCTGAACTGAGAAAGGGGATTCACAGCTAGCATGATCTCACCAGTTTTAAAGACCTTGGTTGATGGTCCGGCCGGGGTTTGAACTCACGATCTCCCGCTCAGCAGACAGGCGCTCTTCCAACTGAGCTAACCGGGCGGCGCCTGTAACTTTGTTCTCAAGGCATTATACAGAGAGGAGCCTGGGACTAGAATTTGACTAAAATTGATGTCAAAATTACTACCCAAAATAGCCATTAAAAATCAGTATATTATCTGCAGCTTCGCTCCGTTACAGAAATCACCGAAATCACCACTCTTATGTGAGAATTAACAGAAGCCCTGTTCACTATGTTTTTGGGCCTGCGCAAAAGCTATCTGGTGTGAACATAGCCTAAATTTGGGAAAATAATGACGATATTATACACTTTCGAAAACAGTTTATTTTGAGACAGAGAGATTTTACACTATAATACCAGGATTTAAATATATAACGACTTCATTTTTAAAAGGTAAAAGTGAAACATATTTGTACATGGAAGCTGCATTTTAGGGTATAAGAAGCACAGATAACTATTATCCTTTTTAACATTTCGTTACCATTTTGGTAGGCTTCCAGAGAAGTAAAATTGATGCGTATAATATAATTAACAAGCTCAGTTATTCTTAGTGACAATATTGGTAGGCTTTTTCTTTACAATTATAACATATACATATTAAATCTGTATTTAATTTCGTGTATCGGTTGCTTTGCGTACATTTTTTTTTTACATATAATGAAGTGGAAAAGTATTCACAGCAATATATTTTGTACCTGTGAAGCTGTTCTGAAAGTGACAGGGTGTATATCGCATGTCTTCCAGACTTAATTTACATCAGTAGGCTGTACAGTATGTTACATAATTATTTCCTCTTGTAGTATACAAGCTGCAATGGACAAAGCTGTAACTTAGAAAGGAAGTATATTTCCATTCGCACTCAAATGTTTTTCAGGGGTTAAACAAGTACAAATTGGCCTATGTATTTTATGATTGTATAGAGTCACAAATGAGTACTGCAATGGTTGTCGAGGTTGGGGTGTAACAGAAATAAAACTATCAGTTGACAATATAAAATAAACTGATTTGCTAGATACGACCCGCGCCTATATTCTTTAGATTGTGATTGAACAATGATTTCATTTCGGGCACGAAAATATAGGTACTGGGTATTTCGAGAATCGGGTCCCAGCTCTCTCTGAACCTGACATTTACAACCAAAATATACTTCCTTATGAAGATCTGTTTAACACAGCATATGCACGGTAATTTTTAGGGAGTTATTATAACTCCAAAAATGGAGTAAAAATTTTAGGTACAGGATAACCCCTTTTTTGGGGTTATTTTAACCCCTAATTTAACTCCGAATTTGGGGTCATTTTTACTCCTGAAAAAGAGTTCTTTTTACTCCCAGTCTTGGAGTTAAAATTACTCCGAAATGGGGTTACTTGTACTCCTTACAGGGGTTGTTTTTACTCTTTTTGGAGTTAATTTAACTCTGAAAGTGGAGTAAAAATTTTAGGTACAGGATAACTCCTTTTTGGGGGTTATTTTAACTCCTCAATATCTGGGGTCACTTTTACTCCTGAAAAAGAGTTCTTTAAACTCCTTTTTGGAGTTAAAATAACTCCACGAAAAATAACTCCACTGTAAGGAGTTAAATTAGCCCCACTAGAGGAGTTATTATAACTCCCTGAAAATTACAGTGTATAGTTTTCACTAAGTCTCTAATTGCCCCCAATACAACAAAAACAATACAAATCAGTATTTTATTTCATCTGAGAAATACTGTACAGTAAAACATGCACGTGTCACTCATTATTATGTCAGGATAGTGACACAGAGGAGAGGCACAGATAAGCACCAGAATTCTTCAGGCTAAGATTTTGAAAGAACCAGATGAAGTAGAAATAATAAAACAGATCGCTGTGGAGTTCTTAAAGTGCACTAATCATTCTAATGGCAAAAAAAGTTTCTATTGGCTTAAATTGCAGTCATTTAGACATAACAACATGCATATTTTGTACAAACATTTAAAACCACCAACATTCTTCCAAAAAGTCTTTTTTCCTTAAGAAAATAAGAACCTCGAATGTTTGAGAACCTAAACAGCTTAATTTCCAAGAAACAGAAAATTTATAAGAGCCTTTTGAGGCTAACTTCGAAAAGCACCTATTACTTAGTCCTTACTGTATACTACTAAATGTAAGAGCAGGGGGGGGGGGGGGGGAGGAGGGGGAGGAAGAGTTAGGGTTAGGGTTAAGGTTAAGGTTGGGGTTAGGGTTAGGTTAGGGTAAGGACTAGGGATAGGTTAGGGTTAGAAATCAGATTAGGTTGGGGGTTAGGGTTAGGAATAGGTTAGGGTTAGGTTGGAGGGTTAGGGTTAGACGAGCAGTCTCAACTGATTTCAATGGTCATAACAAATGAGTTGATCCACTGAGTTAAACGTTCGCCTTGTCAGGAAAAGGGTGTTACGTTAAGCTTGTTAGGGTGGATAGCTAAAGTTGAGCCAAGGCTTGGGGTTAAATGAGGATAAAGGTTACAAACAAGAAGTACGGTTTGTTGAATGAGGGTTAACGTTTGAGGGACTTCTGGGCTGGATACCAAATAACGTTGCGTTACATATCAATTACATCGCCGTACTGAGCGTAGGATTGAATTTCAAAAGACGGGTCAGGAGGTGAGAACTACAGAGATGTAGTTTCAATACAGGCGATTTTCGAAGACTAAACACTGGTCAAGCAAATAGTTTTAAATTAACGTTATCTTACAAGACGCTTCACTTCGCTTTCTTCGTGTTTGACCACAGCAGAGCACAGATAATATAAACATTTCAGAGAGTAAATATTCCAGCTCCGAGGTGGCGAGTAAAACCAACGGCCACATCTGAAAGAAAAGGACAAAAGGAAACCCTTGTTTAAAGAAAATTCCTCAACACGTGTTTAAAAAGTAATATATCTCTTCTACATCATTTTCCCTAGATCAGTTTCATCCCGCAATGGTTTTATAATCGCCCGTACCGGTGCATAAAGCAGATTAAAAACATTGTACCGAACATTCCGGACAATCAATCATAAATTGCGCTCGTCGTCGCGACGGTGCTATAGCGCGGGAACTTTAACATGCTTTGAGGAAAAATAGTTACTCTTCCGCGATCCGATCAGCATTTAGCCCGCTTGCAATGCCAACAATAAATTGAAAATGAACGACAATTCAGCCTGTGCAGTAGGACGGCGGCTCTTTTTGGACACAGTAAATTTCCAGAGTCGCTCGACACATGACCAAAAATCAACCTTCGCTATACGAAACCACAGACTTTGATTTGAACTACACTTTCACGACTTTGTAACATAACCTTTCCTGGCAAAAAGCCTGCTACTCACCGTTGTTGCTCGCTTATTCAAAAATCAGCACCTCCGTCGTAGAAACTGAAACACAACAACAGAACAGTCTCACTGTAATGGTCAAATATTAAACATGTTTTTTAACCTTTCTCGCAGTGCATTCTGGGAAATCCGTCTTCAACTCGTGCGGGACACATTACATCCTGGCAATAACAACACAATTTATAAGTCTCCAGCAAGGCAAAAATCACAGCCAAAAACTTCGTTGGCCCTCTTTTCTTATGTCCAAACTAACCAATTTGCCCCTTCTTGCCTGCTGGAGACTTCTTCACCGTGTGCAGAGCTGGGCAGAGACGTTATACACCATCCACCGGATGGTCTCTCGGATTGTGCCCGAAGCTCGGTTCTTTGAGCAACGAGCGCCCATTTAAGCCTTCCCGGACTTAATGATGTCCCAGGCACTTTGCAAACCGTGGAAATAGAATTTCTTGCCAAACTCGGCTCATATTAGTCCCCGTTTCGCACACGCTCCGATCAAAACCTCTCCACTCACCAAGAGAGCCGTTGAAAGGAGAAAGATACCGCGCAAACTCGAACCTTTGAAAACTAGAACCGGTTCCCCTCGGACAAAAAAAAACCGGAAGTCCTTTCTAACGCGAGTGAAAAGAAAACAAGAAATAAAATAAATAATAAACTTACTTCTGTTGACTTCCACGCTGCTCCTCCCTGGTTTTCTTTAATGAAAAATATCTATGATAAAAAATGACATTTCATAAAATTAATTGACATATATAATATACACGGTAATTTTTAGGGAGTTATTATAACTCCAAAAATGGAGTAAAAATTTTAGGTACAGGATAACCCCTTTTTTGGGGTTATTTTAACCCCTAATTTAACTCCGAATTTGGGGTCATTTTTACTCCTGAAAAAGAGTTCTTTTTACTCCCAGTCTTGGAGTTAAAATTACTCCGAAATGGGGTTACTTGTACTCCTTACAGGGGTTGTTTTTACTCTTTTTGGAGTTAATTTAACTCTGAAAGTGGAGTAAAAATTTTAGGTACAGGATAACTCCTTTTTGGGGGTTATTTTAACTCCTCAATATCTGGGGTCACTTTTACTCCTGAAAAAGAGTTCTTTAAACTCCTTTTTGGAGTTAAAATAACTCCACGAAAAATAACTCCACTGTAAGGAGTTAAATTAGCCCCACTAGAGGAGTTATTATAACTCCCTGAAAATTACAGTGTGTCCAATAAACATACAGAACTAAGTACCCTTAGATACGATCAGGTAAGAAATTTCCGCTTTGCTTTCCGGGTGGATTTTTTTCGAAATGAAAGAGAAGTAGAAGCCTGATCGCAGTTTAGCACTAAACTGACAATAACTTTGAAAAGATGTTGCAGAGTATCTAGGCTCTTGGTTACCGGTCGTTTCGATACAAACTTATTCAGTCGCGTTGTAAATAGTTGCACATACCTGGCTTAAAGAACGAAGAATATACACCCAAAATGTTTGTCTTGTGCGATTTCACTATTTGAGTTATGGAACTGACTTGTATCGAAATGACCGGTTTCCCTCCTAAGCTACCGCCACACCCTTCTCTGCTGATTCACTGGTCATGTAACCATGTTCAATCCCTGGTCTTGTCTCCTGGTGGGGTATCTGGAAATAAGGAAATGATCAAAAATTGGGGCGAACTTTTCTGAACTTACACCGAGTTAGCGGGAGGTTAGAGTTATCGAAGGTTTGAGTTATCTTCGAGTACTCTTCAAAATAATAAATTAAATAAAATAAAGCGTTCTGCTATGGCCGTAGGAAAATCCTTCGACTTCGAATTCAGTCTTTGGCACTGCTGGTGAAGATTAAAGCAGTTAAATTTATCCAAGGAAGTAAATTCACGTTTAGAAAGCGTCTCGTTGGTATTTAAATATTTTGCTTCTAAGTTCCGGAATTTTCATTAATTGTTATATCGCTGTAATGTTCCTCGTGCTTTACTCTTCTTCAGTAGTATTATATTATGGACCGTACATACAAGTACAACTTGTGGGGTGCTATACTACTTACTGAGGAAAAGCTAGCCTTTAAATATTCTGTTTCCAGCAGGACCTCGCCGCAAACGCTTTCGTTCAATAACTTTGTGGTTAAACTCAATCCGAATCTCATGACGGATGCATCGCAAAAAGGCAACGTGAAAGTGACTTTCTCTGTATTTCGCATCTCGTCAATTTTACGCCTTTCAATCTGCCAAAAAAAGTCAGATATTCATAGGTTAGCAAATTCTGTCAAATGAATAAAAAATAAATAAATAATGAACTAACTAAATAAATAACATAAATATGAAAAGAAGAAAAAACCTAATACGTTCGAAGAAGCCAGTCCAGCTTTTATCCGTGCATTTTCCATGTTTTAGATACAAACGAGTAAATAATATTTAAATGTTTCACTGGCATGCAATCAGAAAAAGTGAATATAAACAGACTAAGAAAATTTTATTTAGTTTGAACTCTCACTTGTTTAAATAGTTTCCATTGAAACAGCTTTGCACTTTGTCATCAGGCTTAAATTGAAAACACTTATATATTGGCGAAGAAATGTTTTTGGTGTTCCTTTCCAGTTTACTTCCTTGTGTAGTAACTTGTAGGGCCAGTTATTTAAAAAAACTTTAGCCAGTGTTTAACAAAGTCGCGTTATAATTCAATTTCCCTAGTGCTTTTTTCTTAACGCTATTTACCATGAAAAGTTTTATGAAAGCAAAAGGTGCAGACTGGAAAAGTACTTATTTTCTTAAATCTTCCCAATATGGAAGAGATTCCGTCGTCCAAAGATTTACTAAACCGTGGCCTATGTTAGACTTCACCTATTATAAATAACCGATAAGATTTTGTCTGGGGGTAGGGGGGAGGGGGGCCAAATACAATATGTCTTACCGGTTTACTAGAAGAGTCAAAATCTTCCATCTTCATTTTTACAATAAGCACCTCATCTTCTTTCTTCTTTTTCCAGCAAAACCTGTCATTGTATACTCTAATCATGCCCAATCTAGTTTGCTCCTCCTATAATAAATAGAGAAAAAAAAACTAAACTAAAATGTAGTTAATGACATTGCATGGTGTCCTCTGTCAGTACTGAATTAAAGAAAAAATATAATTGACAATTATTCCACGAGTGCAAGGTGGATATGAGGTGGAAGATATACAACGAGGCGCGTAGCAACGAGTTAGCTGTAAATATCCCATATCTTACAAGCGCGAGTGGAAATTTTTTTTTTATTAAAAACGCCAACAACATATGGAGAATTCTTTCCGCCATTATTTGTAAAAACAACCGATTTTCAGTTTGTTTTTATTTTTGAACAGAGGCGTACAGTTACCATATTTGGAGAGCATGGTATAATGGCAGCTGAAATGGCTCATATACCATGATGCGTAAGTCAATCAGAGCTCTAGAATTGCATTATCCAATGATTCAGTTTTCAATAATTTATAATTATTATAGTATAGATTGATTGATTCACTTTTTTATTGTTGTTTTAATTTATCTACTCCTGGAAGACAGATCATCATCATCATCATCATCATCATCATCATCATCATCATCATATTATTATTATTATTATTATTATTGCTATTACTATTATTATTATTTTTAGGATTATTAATAATATTATCAGAGAAATAAAAATGTTTAATTTATTAACATATGACCAATTTACATCCCACTATCATACACTAAAATTTTCATGAAATAAAAATACCTAAAATAATAATTTAGAAACTCCCGCCATTATCACTTTCTAATAATATTATCATTATATTATTATCATTGTTATCATTATTTGGGAGAGGAGAGGGTTACCTACAGGGGCGATATACAATGCAATTAATACTACCTCAAGGAAAGGTAATCTTTCATTTTCTTTGGCTCTGGTTATGTAAACGAAGACCTGTTTCCTCGATTCACCTCGACCATGAATTTCAGGCAACGCACAGCTACATATATCGAGGATGTATTTTTCATCCTCGCAGGTAAAATCTGCACATTGCCGCTGTCTAGCTAAAGGAATGTTATCGGACATATCCTAAAATAATGAAGAAAAGAAATATAAAATTAGCAGTATTTAGCATTTAAGCATTACCAAGGCAGCATTAAAGACGAAAAACAAGAAAAAAAGGTCGTTCCATCCGCAATATCTTTCAAAATACACTATTCATATTTTGCCAATGAAACTCAGACGTGGTCGACAATGTTACGCTTCGAATTCGGGAACGTGGCGTTGTACCAAATCTACCTTTTTTTCAGAATCATGTGAATCTTTACTTTACGATATATATATACAAAAACCTTCAAACCTTTGGGTGAAAACTAAAGCTTCTACATGTACAATGTATACGTAGGACTAACGTTTTAGCCTACCCATGGGCAAAAACCGGAGACAACTTAGTCGCTAAGCATGCGAATTGTGGATCACAGTGTTCTCCGATGTATAAAACCAGCTATATAAAATTGTGAAAATTCAAGCAATTCAGCACTCGAAGAAGAAGACGCTCCGAGGAAAGTACTAGCTAATAACGCCTGACTGAAATGGCCGAATAGAACTTAACAGATGCGCTTCTGCAGCACAGAAATTAGCAACATCAGAGTCTGGAAAGTTTACATAGAATATTTTATAATTTGAGGGAGAAACCGCTGTTTTGCGTGGATGGATAGTAGACAAACGCGTGGAAACAAGCGCAACGGAAGCTTATGAGGAAAGAATTCAAAGTTTTTGGTGACTTTAGATCAACCTAAAAGTTTGATTATCAAAAAGGGATGTTTTAAATCTTGACTCTTTACTTGAAACAGTTCTATTCTTTCCCTGCAAACGTATTTCGAAAGGAATCGAAAACTGAGACACGAGTCCGCAGTCCAGGATTTCTGCCCACGCTTACACGTTAGTTACGACAGGGGAATCCCCAACAGCTGGCATCTTAAATTGCAGCAGCTGATTTTCTGGGTAACAGAAAGAACTATACCTTGGTGTTTTGACTATTTTTTTTTGTGTGTGTGTTTTCGATTTCTGAACGACATTAGAGACAGCGAACATGAAACAGACATCAAAATCAGCTGGGTATTTTCAAACGTAGACGATTATTTAATCGTCACTTTCTATTACTGAGTATTGTCCTTGTATAAGAACTTTAATTTCCCTGTTTGTATGATTAATCGTTTCGGGTGGTCATTTTGGTATATATTTTAGCCACTGTGTTTAGGACTACAAGTCATCCACAAGGCTGATATCACGGAAAAAAGGAAGTTAGTGTGACCTTGGATTCGTCAAAGTTTCGCAAAATGGCTTTCTTGAAAGTCGCGTGACGATCAGTGAAATTATTTTACTCCACAGCTCGTATTCAACATCATAGGCATGATATCTCTAATACATATATAGTCATTTAAATTTAGTATCAATAGGCGAGAAATTCGTGAAACTTGGGTTAAAAATAATAAGAAAACTTACTTGTACGTCCAATTTAAATATTTTGAAAAAGGATGTTGCACTAAACGGGCTTGCCACGGTCTGTATTCTTTTGACTTCTCATGTATCGCAGTAAATCTCAAAAGAATCCCTTGAGAAAAATCCTCTCCCACGTTTGTGTGATTTAAACAAGAATAGACTAAGCGCTACTTACTTTTCAGGCCCGCTTTGTTTATCACAGTATTTTTTATTTTTTTTTTATTTTTCAAAGTCACATGAGGGTCATCCAAGGACTCACATTCTGTGAACATTACCTAATATTTCTTGTATTTTCACTTTATCTTTCTCATTGAAAGGCTGTGGAATATGCTTGCGTTGTCACTCTCTCAATCTCGTGACCCTGATTCAAGGGAAAAGTCCCTCAGAGCAACAATGGGTTGATCATCAGATTTGCATTTTTGCTTTGCAAAGCGTTTTCGTGTGTGGCATGTGTAATATTGGGAGAAATCCCTGTTTACTTCGAAGGCATGCACAAATGGATGCAATTTTTCTTCTGAAATTTTCACTTGCGAATGACTTATATATAAATATATTTTATTTTATTATCTGTTATTATCATTCTTAATTACTATATACACGCTTGAACTTCTTTTGAAATACAGTGTTTTACATATCTAAACAACGATTCCAGTTACTTCGGGCTCTGGATTTGCAAAACTTTTCATGAATTTTGTATGCCTATCTTTGGTTCTTTACTTGACTCGACAAAAATCGTAATTTATCGATCCAAACGTATTTATCAAATGTAGGTTAACTTTCTTGTATACGTTAAATATTTCTCAAGGTTAACAATATACAGAAATGTGCAACGTTGCGAAACCTCTTCAAGGGAAAGCCCCCTTCTTTAGCTGGCTGCGTTTCATTGGTCACGAGATTAGAAATCAGTATGCCAGGTGACAAAAACAGACAGAATATGAACTAATCACCAGTTATGAAAGTTGTAAACAAGGTTGTTGTCACGAAATAAAAGATTGAGTATCGACAACTAAAAAGCCTTTTATGCAGTACTCAGCAAGGTCCACGACGCTGCCGAGCAAACGGCTAAAATGAGTAAGTACAAGGTTGAGATACCTATATTTTTTATAGAAAAAGAAAAAAATATTGGGGAAAATAATCGAACATTTTTTTTCTTCCAAAATAAATATTTCTGGAAATTCTTTCTCTACCCCTGTTACCATTTTTAAAAGTAACGACAAATTTACGCTTTCATTCTAAACACAGCAAAACTTTTACTCTTGTGTTATTTATGCTAATTTATTATTGATCTTCAGCGCTAGGTCTGCACTATAACGGGTAGATTTTTATGCTGACATGAAAAATTATGCTGTATAGTGTAATGAACAGTAACGGCACAGAACAAAAAAATATCGAACAGGAGGGTTGTTCACTTATTCCCAATCCTCACTTACATGTATGTTCCTTCCTCTTCTTATTTTCTTCCACCTATATCCGGATAAAGGACATTAATAATTATATAATGCTTATAATAATAATAACGGTAATGATGATGATGATGATGATGATGACTGATGACTGATGAAAAGGATAACGATAAAGACAAGGATAAGGATAAGGTTAACAATAAAAATAACGACAAAGATAACGATAGTGATGATGATGATGATGATGATGATGATGATGATGAAACATTATTAGTAGCATCATCATTGTTACAGAAAATCTGAAAAGTTAATGAAAACTTTGAGTGCCGGTGTAAATGCAACTAGTTCCAGGCTACTGTACCAGTATACTAAATTTGTAGCAAGACTCTGCACTGAAAAATACGGTCCTTAATATTGTGGCGTAGACTGAAAATAACCCCCTTTTATTATTATTATTATTATTATTATTATTATTATTATTATGGCAGTACAAACGTCTGGATGCCCAGAGTAAAAAATAAAGGCTTTGGCTGGGCGGCAAACCGTAACCAGCCGCAGTATCAACTAAAATTTATGGTAACAATTACACGATAATTTGAGCAAAAAGAAAAAAAAAAACCTGGGTAAAAATAATTTGATAAGAGTGTCATAAAAGTTAAGTAAATAAATAAATAAAAACTTAAAAGCTTTATGGACGTCTTAATTACAAAATGAAAATGTTCGTAAGTTGAAACCCATCGTTCATATAGCTGTCCATTTAATTATGGGAACGACTAAGGTGTGTAAATAAAATTTCGATAATGTACAAAATTAAGTATCTGTTAAAATAGGTGTCCAGAATTCCTGTAGATAACTAAGCGCTCAGCTTGAACATTCTAGCAATGTGTAATGAACCAGACAGGATTGCCTTTTGCATTTGGCGCCTAATTGATTCACACTTGTCTCCTACTAGCTCTTTAATATTTTTCTCAACCTCTTTTGAACAGTCCTCAAAGACATCCATGATGATGTTATACTGATTGACCTTGTACTCAGGACATCGGTTCGCTAGCTTTAGTCTTAGTTGACTGTACTTCGCTGTCTTCTCGGAATCTTTAGACTCTCTATTTTCCAGCTATGGACAGCTCATTTCAATCACTCTGACTTGCTTGTGCTGCTCTTGTCAATGACCGTGGCGTCGATTCTATTAGGTTTTACTTGAGTTGTGTCAGCGAATAATGGCACGTCCCAGAAGGCGGTCGCATGCTTGTGAGAATTATTATTATCGGACGTACCGCGAAAAGCGTAACAGAATTATTAAATTTTTTGCGTGCCATATATGGTGGTGGATTCCTACCAATTCCTACAGATTCCTACAGTGACGTCACATTTTCCTACAAGTCATCAGGGACCTGGTTACCAAGGTCTATTTTGCTGGCAGCGGAGAACATCATGGCGGACGGTGGCTTCGACTCTTCTGCTTCTTCTTCCACCGCTTCGGAGACGAGGATGTCGACTGATAACGTTCCTGTTGACAACCGTGATGTAAGTTATTGCAGATATATGTTTTATTCGACCTTCTTTTAAGCGGATCTTGAGATCACGCGTCCAATCCTAGCTCACTTTCTCGCGTGTTCTTTGACTTTTGAAAGGAGCACCGCTCTCTTCGATGCATAAATTCTTGCGTTGGAAGAGCATATTTTACCCCTTAAATGGCTTTCGATTTTTGATTTAGATCAAACTTTTTTATCAAAATTTCTCATCCAAATTATCAAAATTTCACACCTCAAGACGGGTCATCTTTTAGCGTGCCTGAGATTCTAAGACTCTTTTGTTAAAGCCGAGATTTTTAGACTCAGTGATATTTTCCCAGTAGCATCATTTTCATCCCGTAAATTAATTCCAAGCTAATTTGTAAAGGGCATTTGTTATCAAAGGTCTTCCCAGGAGTGGGTAACTGGTCACTTTTCTACCACATTAAAAGATATTTATGGCATCTAAGAGGTATAGGACATACATGTATTTCAGCACAAGGTTGCTTAAGGAAGATATCTATGTTGGCGTCTTTCAGCCAGCAGAAAGTGTATGCACTTCACAGCTACAGAGGAGAAGAGTAACCTACAGTAGAATCCCCTTTTTTGAACCTCTTGGGAAAAAGAGAATTGGTTTGAATTATAGGGAGGTTGGAAAAATCCAGGGTAAAGTTACAGTGTTGGATTGGGGAAGAGAATCAATTTTAGCTTGAATTATGGGGAGGTTTGTGAATCCAAGGGTTTGAGAACTTTAGATTCTACTGCATATACATGTAGTCAAGTTTTGCAGAGAATTGTTTTTGAAGATAAATATATTGCCACGTTGGAAGGGTTTTTAAGAAAATCTGCTTTTTCCTTTCCGATCGGTAAAAGTTGGAAAGGTTAAGAATTCGTTGTGAAGTATCGACAGAAATTATACGGTTTTAGATTTTTGTTTAGTGCTTTGTTGCTATTTAGTGTTCCAAGCTGCAAGTTAACGTCGCTGCAAGCTGCAACCATATTGATTGGCATTGCAATTATAAAAATGTTTTTTTTTCAAATGAAACTGCAGCAAAAGCTACCAATTTTGCTGCCTGTGTCCTTGTTTTGTGGGTATTAAACCCTCATAAAATGTGTGTGAAAAGTGCCTCAACCAAGAATTTATGTATAGTGAAAATTTGATATTCCTTAGTCACTGAAAGGTGACTTTGAAATGAGTTGAGCTAGTAGCCCTGAACTAGGGGAAACTGACAATTTAAAAAAGCACAAGTGTTCAATTTTCACTGGCCAAACCATTAGGGTTTGGTAGTTAGTTTTAGTGCTCGTCTTAGTAATGGTAGCGATACAGTGTTTCTGTGCTCTTTCCACTACTATTGGGCTCCCCCACCACCTAAAATGTATTGGCACAGCCACTTGTTGAAAGCCACCAAAACCTGTGAGCTGTGTTTGCAAGTAATAAGTTATTTTTCTTCATTTACCGACTGCTTTTGTTTGCCCTTTTTAGAATTCATCAGAAGAATCTCAATCTGACCAAGAACAAGAGGTAAGGTGGACACATACAGGGTACCATGGACTTCATTTTCCTTTAAAATTTACAATGTACCTTGCACCTTTTTCTTTAGGGTAAGATTTTAGTCATTAGTAGATTTCAGTATGCATCTTGGAAAGAAAGTGTTGCCCAGCTTCACTAGGTGACTATTGTTATAGTTAAATGTAGAATTGCAGGCCATTTTGATACTATTAACCTTTTGTGTGTCATCGCTTTCTTTGAGAAGTGTACTTCTTGTAGCATAGATGTTGCAGGTTAAACCAGAATTTCCTTTGTCTCCAGCCAATGAATAAGTTATTATTAGAGCTAGGAAACAAAGGAAAAAAAAATGTCACTTCTGTTGTGGGTCGTTATTTTCTGGGGGTCCCTACTTTCGGGATTTCCTAACACCTTTGAAATTATATCGCTACTTTTGAAGGGTCGCTACTTTTGGGGAGGGTTGTTACTTTCAGAACTCTACGGTAGCATCTACTTTGCTTCTGATAGCAAGCAACACTGCTATAACTATAATATTACCGTTTTTATTGGCGAACGTTGTTACCTGCAAGCCGATGTATTGTAATGAGGCTGTAATAAGATAAGATAGTACATTTACATAGGAATATTATCATGTGAGAGATAATAACAAATTGTAAAAAATTATTTTTCACATTTTGCTTTTAGTGGTATATTATAATTTGGTCTATAATTTGGCCTATATAAATTTGCATTTGCCTTTTTTATTACTTTCATTTTGGGGCAGTTACAGAGATATGGCTGCTTTCCTCTCCCATCAAATGTAACTAGTGTGGTTTTCCTTGAGAGTGAGTAAAGCTTTCAAGGAAATGATGAAAATGTTTAATGTTGTATCGTTTACTTCATGACAACATCACATTAATTTTTCGTTTGCTTTTGTTACAGAGTTCAGAGGGGCCAGAATCTGAGGGGGAGGAAATATCCAGTGAGGACAGTGACAATGATGAAGTGAGTGAGACAAGGCAGATAATTTCCTTATTAATAAGGGAATAAATTCTTGATGTTATTTATTTGTCTTTTATATTGGTTTAAAAAGTTTAAACAGGGTAAAAGGTTTGTATATTGGATGGCAAAGCCTTGTTTCTAGACAACACTTTTCCAATCTTTTTAAAATCTGTCACATATCACTAATCTCTCAGTCAATGTGAGTGTCTACCCAAATAGCAGTGTTGCTAATCTTATTGCACTCTGTGTTCTGAACTTTAATTTGTAAGACTTATCACTTTTTATGATTGACAAGGTCATGTCACCTGACAGAGTTTTGCTAAAGGCCTGTAAGTGTATTCTCTCCTTGGCAACACAACTGTATATTAATAATAAAGAAGAGTAATATGTTAAATGCCATTAAATCTGATTAAAATACGACCATGTGTTAGCACTTTGTAATCAACCAGGCCAATTATTGCAGAAAACCACTTCCGAATGCATGTCAAATAGTTTAAGTAGCATTTGGGTGTTTACTTAACCATTTCACTCCCAGATGGGGCTAAAGTAACAAATGCTGAAAAACAGGGAGAGAGGTTTCATTTGAATGGTCCCACCATAGGATTTCATCCACAGATTCAAAAGTTAGAACCACCATTATCATTCAGTTTTGGAGTGAAAAGGTAAAACACGTCAAACATGCATACACATAAACACCAGAGAAGTATAAGAGAAGCATTAGCTACATGTCTCGTCGCACTTGATAAATTGCTTACAAGTACATGTCATGACACAAGTCAAATTATAAATTATTATGTAATTCACAGTTATCTGCAAAAACGTTTACAGCTTTGTTTTGATTTGAGTTTACTTAGCTTAAGATGCTTCCAAAGGAGAGGAAATTATCAGTTTGTGTTCGTCTTGCACATCAAGCTGAAATATGGCTGTTATCCTCCAATGTTCTTAAGAATCCAAGTGATATTTTCTGTTTCGTACGTTGTGATTTCTCTCGTGATTTTGTCAATGTTTATCACCATAATAAACAGGGTCCAAGCATTTTGAGCAGGTGCAGAATGTATGGATTCTTTTTGTATTTAAGTAGATTTATAGGGTGACCAGTGTATTAGAAGATATTATTCCCTGCTCCATGTAACATAAACTTTCCTTCTGTGTCAAAGAACTATTGCTGTTTCTTCTGTGGTATGCATCAACATTGAAATTAGCTTCGGTGTTATGATCTGTCATAATATTGATCCAGCCAAGATGCCGCAAAATATCTATTGCCTGTGCACCAATATGGTTGAAATTGGGCCAACTTACTTTCAGAAACCGTGTTTGAGAATTTTGGGTTATATTTCCGTTGTTGATTTTTTTTTTTCGTAGGTTGCTCTAGCGTTTTCTTATTTCTAGCTTCATCTCCTTATACAATGTATCAAAAGTATAAACCACTTGACAAAAGACTGAGACAGTTTTTTCGTCAAACAGGTAAAGAAGCAAATAAGATCTTAATAGAGCTTTTCAGCTTGTATGCTAAACTGCAACATATGCATCATGTGGCTGCTTGTGTGAAAGAGTTTTACAGTTGTTTTTTCTTTTCTAGGAGTCAGATCTCTGCATGGTATTAGAGAAATTGAAATCCCGAGACAAGATTTGTAAGGTTTTATCAGACCCAATTCCGTCTGCCTCACAAATAGTGCAAGATGCAAAAACAATAAGTCTTGTTTTGCACCAAGACTGTGTGGCCAGTCGAGATTGCCAACCACCTCATCAAGGACCAGTTGCACCAAGTAGTCTGGTTAACTTAGTGTCGAACATCTCGCAGCAAATTGATGATTATCATCCGGGTAGTGATGTTGGCCCTGCACTTCATGCAGCAAGACAAGTAGCCTATTGGTCTTCTGTTTTCATTTCAATGGTGGCCAATAGTGCCAGCACCATCCCTTCTACAAGCAGTCTAGCTACTTCTCCAACCACAGCTTCAACCAGCATCAGCTCTTCAAACCTTCCTCCTGCTTTACCAACCCCAGCTTCAACCAGCATCAGCTCTACAAACCTTCCACCTGCTTTACCAATCCCAGCTTCAACCAGCATCATCTCTTCAAACCTTCCAGCTACTTTACCAACCCCAGCTTCAACCAGCATCATCTCTTTAGACCCTCCAGCTACTTTACCAACCCCAGCTTCAACCAGCATCATCTCTTCAAACCTTCCAGCTACTTTACCAACCCCAGCTTCAACCAGCATCAGCTCTTCAAACCCTCCAGCTGCTCTACCAACCCTAGCTTCAAGCAGCATCATTTCTTCAAACCTTCCAGCTACTTTACCAACCCCAGCTTCAACCAGCATCAGCTCTTCAAACCCTCCAGCTGCTCTACCAACCCCAGCCTCGCACTCCCCGTCCGGAACATCATTCCTTTCATCTGCAACCCACCATACTACTCTGTCCACACATCCTGCACCTTTCATCCAGTCTACAAACCAGCAACCTAGTGCACCACTCTCCACAACAGCATTTGTTCGTTCTGGCATCAACCAACCTAGTTTGTCAACCCCTAGCACATCCCTCATCTCCTCGTCAATCAACTGTGCTATTCGATCAACACATTCTCTGGCCAGCAATCAACCTACTGTCCCTATCTCTACAACCAGCCCTATATCTGCATCAGTTGCACAAATTCAGTCTATTCCTACATCTGCCTTAGTCCCACCTGCAGACAACCGACCTGCTGTTTCTATAGCTATCACTGACCCTGCAACGTTAGCAATGTTTAGGGAGTACGGATCTGCATCTTTGGTTGAATGGCTGGATTCATTGTCTATACCACGAAACATTGAGAAGCTGCAGCAGGTGAAAGACCTCTGGGAAGTTGGAACCATAAACTGCCCTCCACTTCATAAGTGGACAGTTGCTATGAGAAATCATAAATCTAAAAGTGGAAAAAATTCTTCGTTGTTTAGTCAAAGGAAATATATATACAACTTATTTAAGAAATACAATTTTGATGAAAACCTTGTTTTTACTCAGTATAATGAACTGAGGCCAGGGAAGTTATATAAAATCCTAAATAGTAAACCTAAGTAGAGGTTTTTTGTCTTACTTCAACTTGTGACATTGGCTCCGCCTTTTTGTTGTATCCTGGCAATGCATGCTCGTTAGAATTGTACTTAACTAATAACTTTCTTCCGAAATTAGGTTAAAAGCTTAATCACTTTTAAGTTTATAATTTCTTTACTCCAATTTAAATTTTTAAATTTACAAAACAAGGTTTGTTAAACGTAAGTAGAGGTTGGTGAACAAAAACTGTCTTGGTTACAAAGTGTTCACAAACTTAGTATGATTACAATAAAGTATACGAGAAGGAAATGATTGGTGAACATCACTAACTGTCTTAGCCTGCTCACTAAAAGGCAAAACTAGCCACCCTGGCCAGTTTATAAATCCACTATAAATCATGACCTTATTATGCAATGCAGCAATAGGATTTTAGTAAAAATGCTTGAAAATTGCCTACCACTCCAGCTGGCCAGTTCTGACTTTGATAAATGCCCTTAGTTAGCTTGTGGAAACCGAAAGATGAGAAGTGAATACATTAAACAAACATGTCATTATAATATCTGATTCAATAAAGGTTGCTTTGGGATTGGTATTTAGGCCCTGAGAATGCATTGTTTTCTGATCACTCAAGTAAATCATGGTATCGTTATGTATGCCCAATTGCCAACCTGTATTGAATTTTGGTATATATGTTTACGTGTGCCGTTGTTAAATGTTTTCCTTTTTTTATGATATATTTCTTTTAATTATTTATTTTTTTACAGTATATTTTACACTTCTCACTGTACCCAAAGACAAAGGGAAATTAAAATTTCAAAAAAGACTACCAAAACATATATATACATGTAGCAAAACTACCCATAAACACCGCCCTCCATTAAACGTTTCATCTCACCAGAAGAATGCGGTGTTTTCTCGCGGATAGTAAGCCTCGTTAATACGGACACAAAAGGGACAGAACCAAGTGTCGGCTTTCTGTGCCTTACAGAGCTGTCCGTGTTACCGGGGTTAGGGAATGTACTATTTTTGTCATTTCTGGGGCCAAACGAACTGTCCGTAATAGTGTCCGCATTATAGAGAGCTGAGAAAGATTTCACTGTATGCCCTTTCGGAGGGATAGCAAAATATGACCTTTCAGGGGGATACCGTGTTTTGCGTTAACTCAATCTGTGGCATCAGAGTCGTGGGCTATAGTACAGGACTGCGATACCATAGATTGAGTTAACGCAAAATATGACCTTTCAGGGGGATACCGTGTTTTGCGTTAACTCAATCTGTGGCATCAGAGTCGTGGGCTATAGTACAGGACTGCGATACCATAGATTGAGTTAACGCAAAATATGACCTTTCAGGGGGATACCGTGTTTTGCGTTAACTCAATCTGTGGCATCAGAGTCGTGGGCTATAGTACAGGACTGCGATACCATAGATTGAGTTAACGCAAAATATGACCTTTCAGGGGGATACCGTGTTTTGCGTTAACTCAATCTGTGGCATCAGAGTCGTGGGCTATAGTACAGGACTGCGATACCATAGATTGAGTTAACGCAAAATATGACCTTTCAGGGGGATACCGTGTTTTGCGTTAACTCAATCTGTGGCATCAGAGTCGTGGGCTATAGTACAGGACTGCGATGCCATAGATTGAGTTAACGCAAAATGTGGTCCTGATTAATGAACGAGACAGGTTTTAAGCGCAGCTCAAATCATGGCATACGGTGTGTCAATCTGTGGAAATCATTTGACATTTTTTTAATGCTCCGGTTGTCAGGGCCACACAACGTCAAGTTTCGGAAAATATCTGTTCGAAAGACGATTTGAGATCTAGAATTTTCGGAACGTTTGTTGTAAAATGTCTCGCTTGTCTGCCTCTCCTAAGATTTTCGAATGTCTACAAAAATGGTGTACTTGCCCATTTTAACGGATATGTACCCTAAAAAGGTCACCTAGAATTTTCGAGAGCCCTTTTTCTGGCAGAAATTTTCGAAAAGGTAAGGTTTGATCCCTATAATTTTCCGATAACTAGCTTTTCAGCTAGGAAATCCGAACAGATACAAAACTTTGGGGGGATAAATAGATACCTATATTTACCTTTAAGATACCAAAATACGTTCAACCTGGTATGTTTAAGCGGTTTTGAACTTTATTATCGTTGGGTGCTCCTGGGTTGTGTTTGTGGTGGGATTATGATTTTTTTAAAAGCCACTTCAAGGATCAGATCAAGGAATTTACTCTCTGGTAAACAGCGTTCATAGGCTGTTTGGATTAAAAAAAACATCCACCGCCTGCGTGCCGTGTTTTGCGTTATCTCAATCTGTGGCACCGGAAGACGTGCCACATTTTGAGACATTTCAAACTGTGGTGTATTAGTAATGCCATACATTGAGGTAACGCTAAATGTGGTGCTAATTTTTGTGCGAACTATTAAATGTTTAGCATATTCGGCCTTGTTCCACTATAAGTATTGAAAGAGGGATGAAACTTCAACGTTTGCAAAGAGAGAAGGCCACAGTTTGAGATATCGCAACTTGTGGCTTATGGTGCGGCCATCTTTTGCGTTATTGCAAAATATGTCTTTACCGGCAAATGACATATTTTGAGTTACAAATTCTATCTCATTCTGTGGCACCGGAAGACGTGCCACATTTTGAGACATTTCAAACCGTGGTGAATTAGTAATGCCATACATTGAGGTAACGCTAAATGTGGTGCTAATTTTTGTGCGAACTATTAAATGTTTCGCACATTCGGCCTTGTTCCACTATAAGTATTAAAAGAGGGATGAAACTTCGACGTTTGCAAAGAGAGAAGGCCACAGTTTGAGATATCGCAACTTGTGGCTTATGGTGCGGTCATCTTTTGCGTTATTGCAAAATATGTCTTTACCGGCAAATGACATATTTTGAGTTACAAATTCTATCTCATTCTGTGGCACCGGAAGACGTGCCACATTTTGAGACATTTCAAACTGTGGTGAATTAGTAATGCCATACATTGAGGTAGCGCTAAATGTGGTGCTAATTTTTGTGCGAACCATTAAATGTTTAGCACATTCGGCCTTGTTCCACTATAAGTATTAAAAGAGGGATTAAACTTCAATTTAAATTTCATTTTACCGGTAAATTACGTATTTTGAGTTACAAATTGTATCTCAAACTGTCGCTTGACGCTGACATCATGTTCATGTATCTAAAATACCATATTTTTAATGATCAATGTTACTCAATTATGTCAAGAGCCATAATCATAGGCGTACGGGCCGAGGGGGCGAGGGGGGGCTGCAGCCCCCCCCCCCCCCCCCCAAAGTTTGGGCAACTCAGATTTTTTGGGCAGCAAGAGAAAACTTGGGCAAAGCCAGTTTTTAAAGACGTTTCCATGTTTTTTATTATTATTATATTTTGAAGACATAAATATTTTCTATTTTAACCAGAAGTCGGCGTAATAATTCAGTTACGTTCACACGAGACAGTGGTTGCCTAGCACGTGATGAGTTTCTGGTTATAAGGGAAGGGTATCATATGCTGATTTTTTTGTTGTTGTTGTTGGGCACTGTACTTCACTGTACTAGCTAGAGTGGGCTATTTCCAGTCATGAATTGATTAGAATAAACTTCCGCATAACTTTCTAGAATCACCTCCGCTCCTAGAATAGTGTGTGGCAGAACACGCTTCAGCAATGGGTCTGAAAGTGAAGTGGCTGACTAATTCTCAGTTTGAATTACGAGAAGAATCATAAATTTCTTAAAAAAATCTATCAAGGGTTTAAAAATTATTCACTAATTTGTTTAAGTAGACCGAAATGTTTACGAAACCCCTAACAAGATCGAGCGCCAATCAAATCCTTCCTTAGTAGCAATTGGCAGGAGCTATCTCCATGATCTTTCATACGCGTTTTTAATACGATTGAAACTCCGTTTTCTAAACATCAAGATTTTCCTTTTTTACCTTATTTCTAACAATAAAAACTTCATCCCAAAATATCTCCATAACACTCTTACAGTTCCGTTTTAACTTCACGTACATCGAGGCGACTATTGGAGGAAAGAGCTTCCCTGAACGATTTTGTAAGAACAGTTCCCAGTGAGAAATATTGCTGCAAGTATAATAGGTAATGGCGTCATTTCGTTGCTATGACAGCTCCGATGTCAGTGCAATCCTGATCATGACAAATTTCCCTCTTTATCTAATACAACTGTGGTGGCAATTTTTTCCAAATGCTTGTTTGTGGCGAAGTAGTTTATGCTCAAACTTGGCAGGTATTGACTCTGAAAAACTGTATCGAGCCACTTTCATATGCCAGTACGGCCTATTTTGTTGCATGGCCCTAGTTTCCTTTCGACTGTTTTGTAAAAATTTGGGCAACTTGCAAGAATTTTTTGGGCAAATGGATTACCGCCCCCCCTGGCAAAAAATTGCCCGTACGCCTATGGCCATAATGGCTTTTGATCATGTACATCTCAAACTTTCTCTTAGTAATGACGGCCTAATTCCAGCCTGAGTCATTCTGAGTCATCAAAGCCGTTTGTTTTACATTAAATCTGGTATCTCAAACTGCCTACCCCCACCCCTGTCTACCATTCATTCAGCTATTTGAGCTGTTTCTTTCTGTATCTGCACTATCAGCTTGTATCGTCAAGGGCACACAACGACCGAATCTTTCCAATCACGTCCGACGTGTTTAAAATTGTTTTCTCTATGCTTTAGAAGTTGGTGTGAGCAGCCTTTAAAACTATCAACCTGTTTGGACGTTTTCGGGGAGCTTTGGCCTTCTGGACTGTTTTAGGGAAGGTTTTTATAATGGCTACCCCGACGGGGACTTTCGAAACGACGAGAGAACACTGATTATTTAGTTAGCCCTAGTTTCAAACGGGAAAAAGAAACTTCCTAAAATCGCAGGGAACTTAGTAGGAAAACTCAGACCATCTTAGATGAATGGAACAGTTATCCAGTTTATTTGTAGCCTTTTTTGAGCTATAGAAATTTCTAGGTGATATATAGTCCTGCGAACAGATATTTTTAATAATTTTTTTTTTTACCTACACAATGCCCATTACTTTTGGAAGTGCGTTCAGTATAAGGAAGTCCCTGGTCAACGTCAAGAGTGTCCCTGGTGTGGCCGTGTTTTTTTTTTTTTCTTACTTTGTTGATACCCACAACGAGTTATTCACGTAAAAGTCACCTAAAAGCGGTCTTTAAATGCGCCTTTCCCCAACCATGGGAAATTCATATTTTTAAAGTTACCCTTCCAATTTAACTCACTGGGGCGGGTGTCAAAGTTATTGAGGCCACGGATTAAATTTGCATCAAAAACGTCCTGATTAATCGGTGATGGTTTAGGCACTGTATGTAGACCCCAGCTATTAATGCAAGAGGAAGACGCAAAAGGTCCTCTTACTTTAACGAAATCTAACAGCGACCGCAATATAAAACTATAATTTAGCCTCGAGGTTTTGCAAAAAATTGGTTACACGAATGGATTTATCTGTCCGCCGTATATTCCTTCTGAACACTGTGCACAGGAAACAACGTAGGGATACAAGGTATTGATACGTAAAGAACTCAACTTGGCTGAGCACCGGCTCAACTTTGCCCTACAATTGGTCCAAACTGCCCGGCTTTACTCAAAAATTACTTGATCTCCTATCATCTCCTATGAAGTACATTAGAGCCAGTTGAAATAAAACACATATCTGTCCTTTAATTTTGCAAATAATAATTAACAACATCGATAATCGGTAAAGGTACAATATCTATATATCCATGTGATTATTCCATATGCGGACCACTCCCAAGAAACCAAATACGGTACAACTAAACGTACAGGGGCGTAGCCAACCCATAATGAGCCCAGACCTATATATAATTTTTTTTTTCAACACTCTACCGCTTGTAATAATTATGGGTTGTTGGGATAAGCTAAAAAGCTCAAGAGCTCAAAGTGTTGGTAAAGTCAGTGCGTCTTAGTCATGCGTGTTATTTTCAGGAGATGTGGAAATGAAAGCCAGCCAGGTCTACCAGAAATACAATGATAAGTTATTTGGGAAATGAGAAATTATCTTAACTTTTACAACATTAGCCCTTTCACTCGAAAACTCTGTTTTGTAAAATCCGACGTTTAAAAAGCGCACAACAAAATATCTCTCTAGAGTGTTCATGATTTCAAGTAGAGATGACTAGGATCTCTTCAAACCAAAAACTACAGGATATCTAAAATGGAATTAGTTGTGAAAGATTACCACCTCATCTCATAGAAGAGTAATTATCAAACATCTTGTGCAAGTAGGAAGATCAAACTCATACATGAAATAAACTTTAACAATACAGGGGGGGGGGGGGGATGTTACAAACTTGCCTCAAGTGACTTTGGGTTGATTTAAAAATTATTAATTGCCTGGAATTAAAGATTTTTTCATTGGGTGCTTTCAACTTTATTGCTATTTTTTTAGTGGGGACATCCAGTTTAACCAAAAGCACAAACATCGGATAATATACTTCAAGATAAAGTAGAAGACTTAAAATTCTCATGTTAAGGAGTACGGTTCTTTTGATTTGCATAAACACAAAAACCCCGTCCCATTTCCCTATGAATAAAAAATACAGCAGAAATTGTCAGAGCCATCTGGTATGATGTCAAGGATTCCAAATGAAAGTTCATTAAAGCCATTACATAAATGAAAAAATTTGCTGAATTCAGCTTGTTCGAAATCAAGCACTGCTGTGGTAAATGACAAGAAAGCCGACAACATTGTTGAAAACATATGTAAAATTGACACATAACTACCACTCAAAAATTAATCAGCTGGCAATCACTTAACATTACTTTTAACATGATTTCAATATTGTTTCTCATCATTGGCCAACAAAGGTGTAATATATAGGAAACTGTGGACACAAAAAGGGGTATGTTACAAAAATTAATGATACAAGTTATATACAAAAATAATAATATGTTAATACAATATCAGCATTTCGGTCTTCTCCAAATAGCCAAACGTCAAATAATGTCCTCTTCATTCATCCCTTCCACGTCATCATGGTCAGAATTTTCGTCTCCACCTTCATCTTCATGGTTTTCCCCATCTTCCTCCTCTGTTTCACTTATGTCTTCTCTAGAGATACATTTCTTATAGTTCTCATAATGTATCTCCTCTTCCTCTGACTCCATCACCTCTTCCTCTTCTTCCTCCTGATCATCCTGATCAGGGTCATCTTTGAGAATGTCCTCCAGCACATCAAGGAAGGGAGAGGCATATCTGTAGAGAAGAGGAAATTAAACTTAAATTTGTCATTTAACTTATGCATCTATTTTACATGCTCTTCAGTCAAAATGTCTGGAGCAATTTCTCTAAATTATGTTAAATGCTAAACTGTGGTGCTATAGGGTATTCATTTACAGCATTACAAATATTATTCTAATGAGTCCTCATCCTAACAGTAGCAACAGTTGAAAGGCACTTAGTCTTGCAGAATGCGACTAATATTTCTTCACTTGCTTTCAAACTCCTGTCTCAGACAGTCTGGATCTTTGCCAAATATAATAAATACATTCTTATATGGTGCAATTACAAAGCTCAATGCACCTTACAATGTTTTACAAACTGAAAACAAAATCAGTACCTCATCTACCTTTGCCTTATGTGTTTAGAACTATGCTTGGGTTTTTTAGCCACTTAATGATTGGTTCTCCAAAAAAACACAGCAAACATGCAAAGGAACAGAGTTACATGCTTCTGCAGGGCTACATGCACCTGGTAACACCTAAAACAACATAGACTTACTCCATGGTGAAACTTCCAAATTTGGGAAAAAATTTCTTCCTTTTTATACAAAACTGGCAATGTTGCCCGCATCTCCAACATCTGGGGAAATATCGGTATTTTACGCGATCTTCCTCCTCAGAAAAAGATTGCTCTTCCTCAAGTAACAGTGAAGGCACTTGAGGATTTCCAGCTTCACTGATCACTCCATTCGTCTTCTGCATTTTTATTCTGGAAGAGATCAGGGTCAGGAGTTCCTTTGTGGGGATCTCCCCTGGTTTCCAGTTACCTAAAGGCATTGAAGTAAGTATTAAAATGTGTATATACACCTGATGAACACATCAGAAACAAGGGGGGCTCTTCATCATGCATGGTCACATCAATTATCACTCTCCAGTCAGTGATTTTACAGCTTCCTATATCTGAACAGTTACATCAATGAGGTTTAGCCCAATTTTGCTTTGGAGGATTTCTTTTGAGTTTCGCTGCAAGTCTGACAGACTTAAGTTTTTAACTTCCTGCAGCTTCTAAATAGGTACTAACTACCCCTCAACCTGGAAAAAGATATGCCATGATGACAGTTATGCACTAGTCAATTGTAACCCCAACCCCTAAGCCCCCGGGGAATAGTGGGGGAATTCACACGAGCAGCTCTGTAATTTTAGAAACTTCCCCCAGGCCCCAGGGACAGATTCAGAAGGAAATTTCCCCTACCTCTACAGCCAGTAAATAAGTTGATACAATGAACAGGGTCCCAAAGGGGGGGTGGCCGGATCCCGGGAGCCCTAAAATGTTTTCCATGGAGCCCGGAGCCCCATCGTTTTGTTGCCCGGAGCCCTATTATTATTTTACTGTAGAGCCTGGAGCCCTCAAAACGTTTTCTGCGGGGCCCGTAGCCCCAAATATTAAAATTCGGACATTTTTGCACACAGATAGCGTCATAATGTGCTTTGTTTGTTGTTTGCTCGGAATCGGAAGGAAGATAGTAACAAAACCAGTACACTGTAAACTAGACTGAGGCTAACTTACATTCATTCTTTTCACTGTAATGATGCTATTCTGGGGGTGCGCTGCAATCCAAACTTACTACTTTTTAACTGCATCATTTATTAAAGTTTAAACTCTAAATTACTGAGATATATATTGCTTGATTTAGGTCTTTAAGCTTTTGTCCTACCTAGAGATTGGAAAAGCCAACATAGCACCTTTCGACTGTAGTGTCAGATATTTTTTACAGCAAAAATTTGGTTCTCATGTTACCTCATCAAAAGAAATGTACTCGGGTGATTTCGAGAGGTGTACGAGAAAATACCCCTAATCTATGGAGAAAGATTCTCTCAAACTCTCTCAGACACTAACAAAGGCTAGTGACTTTGCGTCACTACTATCCAGTGAGATACTATCACTCTTGCTCACCCAAAACCTAGCGTTTTTGACCTGAAAACACAAAACAACGTGGATCAAATATTGGTTTCGTTTCCACCAGCCAATGGCAAGCCAGTATTTCCGATCCTAGCGACCAGTATTTATACAGCCATTTTCGCTCTACACACCTAAGACTTTGCTAGCAACTGACGAGGAACGCTAAAGTTCCGAAACTGCAGTCTTGGTTAAGAAACCAATTGTTAAAATCTTACTATGAGTGAAAACTCAGGGAAAAACCTGCAAGAGATGCTTACAACTGTTAACAAAGACGAGAGATTTCACAACCAAGGAATCCTTGAGATCCACGTACATTTTAACCCTACGGAGACTTTTAAATACACGCATTTTTCTGCCTGTAACTCTCACGGGGTCAGAAAAGGTCTCATAAAAGGCCAAGCCCTTAGACTTCTGAGAACAAACTCCTCAGCAAAATCCTCCCATGAGAACATCTAGAACTTCAAAAAACGCCTTCGCGCTAGAGGTTACCCTCACAATCTCATAGAAGAAATCACCTCTGAGGTTGAATTTACCGAACAGAAGTCAGCTTTACAAAAGAACAACGACAGAAAGAAAATTCTGCCTTCATTACCACGTACCACCCTGCTTTGCAGAACCTTAAAAACATTTTAATGAGCAAATGGCACTTTATTTCAAAATCAACCGCTACTGAGAGAAATATACAACGAGCCTCCCATCATTTCATATAAAAGAGCAAAACCGCTGGGAGATCTCCTTATTAGAGCAAAACTATAAGGTCATGTATCACACTATCACGAGCTTATGAGTGGTGTTTGGCCTGTCAACACCTTCCATCTAGGATTTGGTTTTGGATTTTAAAATAAAAAAATTAAAAAAAGGGCGGAGCCTGTAGCCCTTGATAAATTTCTCGGGAGCCCTGGAGCCCTGGAGCCCTGGAGCCCTGTTTATTTTGGTCCGGAGCCCCGGAGCCCTAAACCCCTTTGGGACCCTGTCTGCTACATGCGAAAGTTTTGCTGACCTAAGCCGGCGAAACATTTCATTAATCCCAACAGCGTTCGAGTCCGCCATGTCTGCTTCTTTCGCGGGCAAACAAATCACGTGACCGAAACACTGAAACAAAAAAACGCCACCCCCACCCCCATCCCGGGAGAGGTATAAGCCGTAAATTTCTGGTATTCCTCCAGGGACCGATGCAAGAAATCAATGTAAAATCTCCGTATTTCCCCCACTATTGCGCCGTAAAATGCCTACTATCCGCGGGGGTTTGAGGGTCGAGATTACAATTGACTAGTGCATTACCCGATTTGACACGCAAGCAATTTTGTTTTTGCTCGCGCGGGGCAGTAGTGACCAAGGAAAGCCTTCAAGGTTTCAACCAAACTGTCCCTAAATAACGAAAATTTAAAAATAATCAGCTACCTAGCCTTGTAGGTGTCATTTCTTCGAACGCTGCCTTCGTCTCCGGGTTGCTGGTCAACAACATTCGACCCAGAATCGCTGAGACTCCTTCCAGCACTGGACCGCCACGAACTTTATGGTGAGCTCGTAGACCGCTCTGACAACCGAAGGAATAAATTGCCAGATCAAGGAGATCGGAAAATAGGGGGTGTACATGTTTTACCTTCGAAACGACTGTTTGCGTTGACGCAGTACACGTGGACGACGAAGACGACATTTTGCAAATGACCAGACGATCAATCTCGGCCCAGAGCTCTTCTGCGCATGAAGAGAAGAACCCATAAGCACTGGGGTCGAGAATGCCCGACGATCACCAATCAAACCATTCTCGTCCCCAGAGCCGCTTGGCCCTCTTAACCGTCGGAGACTGAGCACGAGGGAACAACCAGGCATTGTGTCCAGAATCCAACCAGAGGCCTGAGGTAACGCGTAATCGATTGTCACGCTACGACTGTTTGCTCTCTCTCTCATCATGCCTTCTTCAAATTTATTGTCGTTTCTCAGACCTCTGTACGATATTGCTGTGTGGCAGTTCATTTTAATGCTGGGGTTCAAGGTAGAGAGACGGAGAATGGAAAGGTTGAAATTCACGTGGAAAATGCACGAAGTTGTTGCAAATTTCGTGTGCAAGCTGTTAGAGGCGAGACCGTTCGACCATTTGAAAGCTAGAATGGAAGAAGCAGAAATTAAGACCGCAACAGAGGGATGGAAACCAGGGGATAGACCGACAAAAAGAATGATCGAATGGTGCCAAGATCAATGGCGGAGAAAAGATCCAGCATATCCTAAAGAAAACTGCGCCTTCTCCGTCAACGAACCCTTCACTATGCCTTGGTTTAGCGACATGCCAGTCTGCTTCAATTGCGGTGTTCCTTGTCCTGAGTGCCGTACAGAACTCGGAGAAGACATTCCACAAGAATTGTCCACTGCTCACGCCCTTCAGCACTTTGGGGCAATACGTGAAGAATCGAGCGAGGATGAATCATCGGATGAAGCATCGTCTGAACCAAGGCAAGTTACGTCACGAATGACTCTGAGATCGTCTCGCAAATAAGCTCTCGGCTGGGTTGCTGGGGCTGGAGAGCAGCGCTTCTGGACTGTGTACGTAGTTACATTTTTTGAAAACTTTACCATTACAGACAGGTCAGACTCATTTCGGCACTCGTCTCAAGTTTTCATAGCATTTCTTTGTTCATTATTGTTATCGTTGATATACTGGGCCGAGTTGTTCGGAGGCCGGTTAGCGCTAACCCAGGGTTAAATTTTAACCCGGGTTTATTTTTCTTTTCATCAAAAACGTTTTCTCGGAAATTTTCCCTATTCTATTTAGAGTATTTAATCATCAAATTGTAGAAAAAAGAATTAAACTGCATTTGCATTTTAACCTTTCATATCTGAATTCAAATTTTTTACTAACCCTGGGTTATGTTAACCCGGCTTTGAACAACCCGGCCCAGGTGTTTTTAGTTAGTCAGCCGAGTTTAATCTGAAAAGTTATGCAGATCAAGAAATCTATTTTTTCTATTGGGGTAGGGGGGAGGGGGAATTGGAGTTGGAGGGAGGAGATGTGTAGGTGTAGCGATAATTTTACCATCCTCATCATTATCACTGTTAGTTATGCATGAGTAAACAACAGGGTAATATGCAATTTTAGTATTCACCTAATCAGTGGATAGCAATTTTCCATTGGTTCCCTTGGCATTTCACTGTTTTTGAACGGGTTTCAAAGTGGCGTCTCCTTTCGCGACAGTTTCGAAAGATGCAATTTTAGCGGAAGATGAAGCATCTGTACTAACAAATACCTAAAAAGAGACAAAAGTTTGCTTGACAGACGGTTTACAGGTCGGAAAAAAAAACTTTCTCACTGGGTTTGCAAGAAAATTATAAAAATAATCCCCCGAACACTGTCAATTGAAACGTAATAAACTCCAATTAAGGAACGTGTTTTGAGTACAAAAATTTCCTTTTTATTGATTTTAACCCAACTGATTTGGTAAGTACTAAAACAACTATACCCCTCAGGCTCTGTTCATAGCAGTGGATATATACCTCTACGCTTCGTGTCTCGGTATATACCCACCACCATTCACCTCTCCTTCGGGGAATAATTGTATATTGTGAGAAATGATGCACAAATTTAGGAGAAAATGTTTGAAACTGTGTTTCTGTACAAAAGAGAACCCAAAATGCCCAATACTGTAGATTTTCAACTATATTCTCGTCAGGTGCCCCTGAGAAATGAAGGGCTTTTTTTTTTAATTTTAAATTAACATTCTAGCGATACAATGTCATTCCCATGATCAATCTCATCTCTCCATCACCTTGAGGCATGAGCATGGGAAGAACTATAGTCTCCAAAACACTGTATTTTCAGCACTACAGATGTATGCTGGGCGCAAGCCTGGTGGACCCTCCATATGGTTTGCATAAATTATAACACTGTGGTTCCTTTAACAATTGTTAATATTGTACACATGTCTGAACAAGGAAAAATTCTTGATTCCAAAGACAAGTAACATTTCTGCAGTTCTTCACAGAAGCCACCAAAAGACACTTCTACAGGTCAGAATCATAGTAACATTTCTGATTGCATTTCTGATTGCATGTTTGTCATTTCACAGGGGTTACAACTACTCTGTACATACTTACATAAACCATGATACGATAGCACAACCATGATTTAAAGGAGAAAAGATATCTTAATAGGTGTTAATAAGTGTAAATTTTATTTAAATCTACTGCATCCTGAGTAAAAAAGGAAGTTAATGATAATAACTTGGTTCAAGAAGAATTTTTTGGAAAAACTAAAGGACTTTTCAAGGACTAAAATCATTTTTGTCCATACCTGTTATCTTTTTATTGGGGTGGCTGTGGTTCGAGAAGTGGGGCTGACACAGGGTCATGCGACTATCGAAATTTCTTGGATGCATAGGTTACCAAATTTTCTTTAGCATGGCTGCTCTGCAGCGCATGCTTTGTGCCTGTAAGAGCTCCACTATAATGACCTGTCAGAATCAATCCAAGGTGACTGGTAGAGGGGGGGGGGGGGGAGGGTAAAAAAGCTTTACAAAAAGAAAAAACGTCACTGCAAGATGGTGCGCATTCAGGTTAATATATTCTTTATTAATTATCTCAGGGGTTTGAAAATCCAGATCTTGTGGTCAGAGACTGGTTGGCCATCATGATGCTCTTTTATCATTTCAGCTCTGGCATCTTGAGTGTAGAGCTCAAAACTGTTTGACTTCCTGAAATTGAATGCAACACTTGATTTAGACTATTTTACTGTTTCTACATTAAGCAAAAGACCAATAAAACATGAGATACATGTATATAAACTTGTGTATATATTTATATATATATACAGAGAGCTAAACAGTGAATAAGACAGATAATTTATTTAAATAAAAATATTTCATATTGAGACAATACTAAGTTACAAATAAAAAACACGAGATCACATACCATCTGCCTGCTCTTTTGATAGAGCTGTCATCGGCCCCACATCTGGCAGCCCATCGGGCCGCAGACCGTCTGATGCTGTGTGTGGTGAACTCTTTACCAAAAAGAGCCTTTGACATCTAAAACAATAAGTGGAAATGCTATGCCATAAATAAAATGGTATCCAGAACCCACTGCAACTTTTCTGACCTAGACACTATAAATCTTGGTAAAATACAAAGGAGATTTCAAATATTTAAGGTTATTGACTAGTATTACACAGAGTATTCCTCAATGGGCATGCATCGTAAGGTGGCGGCCAGAAAAAATAAGCTTCAGCAGTACATTATTAAAATGAGGTATTTTCAGTACTGAACTATTAAATGCAAAAACATAAATAAAATACACGACTCTGACAGTTCTAACTTGCTTAAAAATAGGTTCAAAATAAACATAACAGAAATAAAATAGATGTTCTATTTGCCTCCACAGGTAAGGCCATCCTCTCTCTCTTTTTCCTCCATTTAGTGTCGCCCAACTGACACAAATTTTTAGCATTTTCAAAAAAAAAATTATGATGTTGTTGAAACATTTTTCACTTGAAATACTGGTAATTCCCTTAATTGTAATCTTAAAAATGAGCATAGTAAAACATAGAGAAAAACAGGAACATTTTTTACAGTATATCATCCATTCTGTTAATCCATACCGTAAATGTTCACTTTTTAAGTCATCCTGGGGTACCTGGGCCTACTATTCAGAGACTTCTTGTGTTTCTTTAGGTATTTTTTATTTTCAATCCGGCTGACCGAACTAAATCTTCCATCTTTCACCCACTAGACACTTTGACATTGCCACAGTAAAAACAAAAACAAAAACAAAACAAAAACAATTGGACAAAGTGCAGTTGGCATGCGCTTGGCACAGCTCCACAACAATGACAAGTCTGGTAACACCACTTTGTTATTACATTATATTAATGAGGACAGTTTTTTTTAATAACAAGTTTGACAGGGCTTATCCAAGTAAAGACTACTTTGGAGCAGAAAGTAAAATAAAAGGTACCGGTATATCCAAATTGATTTTTTGTTGTTTACACTGATTGTCAAGGGTGCCTAAATGGCACATGTAAATTGGCCAAAAAGTGTACCATTTATTTACATCAACAGCTCAAAACTCAGGTACTGCTGGAACTGATAGCTTGTTGTTAATTAAGCGAAAGAGCACATGTACCTCCAAAAAGGTTTTCCTGTATGTAGTAACACCTCGAGCACAGTTAGGAAGGACTGCTCGGTTGTTTTTAGCAACTCGGGGAAAAATATAATTTTGCCCTTTCCTAATTCCTGCAGATGAAATAAAAAATAGCTTTAGCATAAAGGAAAAAGTACCAAAATCAAGAATCAAAGCCAACATTATGGATTAACCCAAAAATGTAACACCAAATCAATTGGAATGTTACATTACATGATCAATCTCTTCAAAGAAGATGGCACATAATATAAATATTACAAACTAAAATAGGGCTTAAATTATGTGACAAATACAATTATCTACTAACCCGTAATAAGTAACCATGTGAAAAGGGCAGTAACTGGGCATAACTCGCAGTTTAATGGGTTGGCCCAAAGAGATAGTGTCACACCTGCAGTGAGATTATTGTGAAAATGGAAGAGCTTAATAACTTATTTTAAAAAATGACCATCACATCAGCATTGCAAGGTTCAAAATGGTGCCCAAAAGAAACATGGTCTCAGTTTGGTTAATTCAACAATAAAAAAAAGTAAGTGATCATGTAGCTACAGCATATTTTAAACTTATTGTTTTAGGTAAACAAAATTAATAATGCTATTAATCTTTGGTACTTTCGATGAAAAGTGGAACAGCACTAGAGAACTCCTGAAGTACATTGAAGAACAACAAATTCAGGTCTTAAAATCAATGCACAATTATGATGATAATACTAAGCCTTAAGACCTGCATGCCCAAATGCCAATTATCATTGCATGGACACAAAGTTAATCAACTGTATTCCATTTAAAGTCTCCCTCAAACAGGATACTTGACAGTAGCAAAACAGTCACCTTTGGCTTTTTTGTCTGCTTTGGACCATGGTATCTTCACCTCGATTCTTTGTGGCACTCTACCAGAATCAACTTAACACAAATATAAATAAATGTAACATCAATTCAATATTTAAAGCATAAGGATTCAAGGTTATTGCAAAATGTAAATTTTCATTAAAAGTCTATTATCTGGGATATAGACATGAACCATTGAAGCGAATATTCTAGATTAGAAATTCTCAGGAGAATTAAGACATCATTGAACATAATTTAACTATCATCTTTTGGTGAGATTTTACACATCTGAACACTTACCATCTAAAGCTTTTTTATTTTCCAGGTATGATTAAGTTATTTGTCCTTAGAAGTCATTTTAGTTTCCTTTTGTTTTTAAAAGAACTACCGGTATTCAAGAATTCATTCAAATTGCAGTAGTTTGTTATAGTGACTTATCAAACTATCCTGCTTATAAGTTAGTGCCATATATAATATTAGTCCATTTTACAGCAACAGGTTGAAATGACCCTGGAGTTGACCTTGTTGTGGATACATCCCTTTTTGCTTTCATTAATTATCATGTAGATCGTATTGTTATTATGCTGACTGATATTTTTCAAGCATGTATTGTTCTTTACGAAAAGAAGGAGGTTATTTTTTTTAAAAAAAAAAGAACAACCCCAGCCTCACATTCCCTCAAAGGCTAAGTTACCAAGTCAGAAACTATAAAATGGTCTGTTGTTGAAATGTAATGAACTCGATATTGAAGTATTGCTAATTAGATTCAAATTTTATTCTGCCTAGGAAAGGTTGTCCACACTTCACTGTCAATACCGGTATATAAGTGTACAACATACCTGCATAGTTTTGAGGCAGTTTTAAATGTCGCAGCTTAAGGCGTAGAGGTTCCTCACCTCGTAGGAAGAGGGCAAATGAAAATAAGGTCAAGGTCCAAAGCCACAACCCACGCATTCCCTTAAAAGAATAAAAACAAGCAACAACTTGTTAATTATTATGTAAAGTTTAATAACTCAAGCAAATAAACATACCCAGCAGAAAGAATTAAGAAGGCATCTTTCTTTTATACAAATATTGCAATTACCATAATTTTAGAGCTGTTTAAAAAGGATGAAAACTATCTTGTACTGTTTATTCTCATTAATTATGTATTTCTTACTGTTGTTCACTTAACTCCCTTTGACGATCTCATAATAAAATGGAGCTATACAGCTCCATACATTTCATATAAAAAAGTAACTGGCTATTTTCTAGCACAATACTTATTTACATATGACAGTTATTATAAATCCATCTGCAGGATCATTGTATACACATTCTAAAATTCAAAATAATTACCTCTATTGTCTTGAAGCAGTACTCACGCATTCTCAACAACTGATGTAGGGTAAATGGAGGGGCCTTTTTAGGCTCATATGCCACCCTCCCTTGACGTGCATCTCTTCTTGTTGGCCGCGATGACCTCCTCACAAGCTGCTTTATGGTCTGTTTTACCGCTAAAAATTCAAGAGCAGTGAGTAGGTTGGATGAATAGCTGGTTAGATGGACTGTGATAACTTTTAATGGGGTTTATCAAACTATATTCAAAGCACCTGATTCTAGTGATGACTTATGAAAAGGAAGAAGATACTGGCAACAATTGAGAAACTGAGCATGCAGATACACAGTGTTAAGAAAATATGGCTTTGGTGACAACAAGATGTACAGTTTCAACTGTAAGAGACCAATAAAGGCAAAGAGGTCTCCAAACAAACATTAAGTTAATATATTTTCGACACCCTGATATGGCTATTTTCAAAATATGTGTGATTATAGGTACTTTTGCTTTTTGCTGTTTAGTGTATGTATGTCAAAACTGAAGTAACATTAAAGAAAAAAATCAGCAGTCAGAGTTAAGCAGTGATATGCAGCTACTATAATACACTGTATTAATTTTAAGACATATAATAAAGGATCCATCAAGTACAATATCAACGTTGCAAAAAAAGTACAAGAACAAAAGTGCCAATGGTGGAAAGTCAGCAAACTGAAAACAACACAAGTTGACTGAAGGAAGAAGACCTGCACAAGTCACTAAAAAAAGACTTGTTCTAATGACGAACACCACAACTAACAACAGAGCCTTGCTGAGATTTCTACCAATGTGATGAAATGTCTGTAAATTTGAGGAAGACTGTTTAAGACAGAATGTGCTTATATTCCACACTTTGCTAATTTCCCCTCGCCAGGCATAATTCACAGGAAGAGCTAACATGCATGTGGATCGTCAATTGAACAGAAGAAAATAATTCATTTACCTGAGGAATTCATAGGATTCCCTTTGGCAATAACTTTTTGGGACCCATCTGGTAGGACCTCGATGGATTGGCTGTAAGGGCCTGTGTGCCCAAAAACATTAAACCAATATGTGAAGGCTGCAGCATGGCCTCTCACAACTGGAGGTTTAAGGCCACGGCAGCGGAGTGTCCCCAGCCTCTTGCCTTTTGTCTCACTTAACATTTCTGAAAGAAATTAAACAACAAAGGTTTGCTTTTAAATAAATTAGTAAGCCACACCATACGACGATGTCATTCCAGCTTGACATGTGAAGTATAAATACAGAACAAGGAGGTCAACAAAATGAGGGGCAAATGTGCCCAACAGGCATATTACATTGAAACCTGCTCTAAGGACACACAATAAATCTTTTTTTATTGTACATAACCCTGAACAATTAAAAGAAGCTATATGTAACTAGACTGTGCATGATTTACTTCCATTGCGTTTAGATGGAAATAATTTTGCCCAGTGTAAAATATGGTTGGCAAGAGATCAGAAAAGGATAAACTTATTTTAAATGTTATTCCAACTTTATGTGAATGGTCACTTATGTGTGAGTGATCCAAGTTTGCGGCACAATTTGCATACTGACTGCCACAAGTAACATAAACTTACATTCTATTTGGGCAAAAAGCCCTGGCAGCTTTAAATAACATCATAATGGCAAAGGGTTTTGAAACAATTGTACTTGCCTTCACATCTGAACAAAAATTTTTAAAAAGGATTTCATGGTAGTGAGGAGGGATCTCATTCATCATTAACTTGACCAACCAAGCCACTTCACATGAAGAGACCCTGGGAATGCATCCTCCACTGCTGTTTCGTATGTGTGATAAATTACAGTTGTTCTATGACAATCTAATGTCGAATAATTTATGTAAAACAACTGTTCTAAAAAAAGAAATGCAGAATAAAAATCCACTCCTAACTAATCTACCACAAAAAATTTAAGGGCTCTACACGCAGCTACATCTGCTACAAACACTTTTTTAAATTTTCTATACATTTGCCAGTAAAAAGTTTTCTTTTTGCAAACAAAAATTTCCCCTTTGATTTTATTACAAGTAGTTATGGTGAGTCCCACTGCAGAACAATTGAATCTTGGTTCAAAAAACAACAAGTCCTAAATTGAAAATGCTTGGGCCTTTATGTGACCAGACATTCTTTTGTAAAGCACAACTAAGACTAAAATAAATATGCGTTGTTAAACAACAAACACAGAAATCACACAAACAGGGTATTCTACAAAAGCATCCTCAGATCGATCAATTGATCTTTGCGTCCTACAGGACCCATGCCATGAACTTTTGTGCGTCTTTGGGAATTTTTATGCGTCAGGGACACAGGACGCAGAGGTAACAAAATCACTGATGGAAAATCCAAAGAAAGCGTACACGTCTTTAGTGGTGTGTGACAAACGCAGACTAAAGGCTTCCGCCGTATATTAGCCCTTTCTTAAAGAATAAGTTTAGAGAATTTGATAACAGATCAAACCATTTTGCCTCAGGTGATCGTTTCGTTAATTTTCATATCCTCTTGACAATGGGACTTAAAGGGTTAGCACAGTAACGGCCCCCAAACTCCTTTATTTTTCTTTCAGAACAGCCGTTTACCAAGCCCTGCCTTGTGAACGGAACTTCCGGTTTAATATTTAGGTGTGAAATCTACCAAGCTTTTGAGTTTTCAAGAGTTGTGAAATAAGAGGATCAATTACCCCATGCTTTTTAAATAATCAAGGCGCAAGCTTCTTCTAGCAGCTTTGAAATTGCCACAGATGGCCTGTTCCCGGATCTTGGTTTTTGGGACAAGCAAACGAGTGCTAAAGACAAAAAGCTAGCCTGCGTCACAGCCGGCCCACGCATTCGTCTAAACCATTCAGTATATAGCAAGCACGAAAATTAGCTGTCACATTCTAAAAGCCTAAGTTTATTAATAAGTAGCGGGGTGATCGATCGGCTACATTCACAGAACATTAAAGTAACGTTACTCTTTCAAGTCGCACATGAATTAAGAAAAGACGAAAATATGTTTCGACATTTTCTTGTGTTATCTCGCTACGAATTAAACGACTTCACTACTTATGTTTTTTTAGCAAAAAAATCACACCCACCATACAAGCAGAGAAGCATAAAACCGACAAACTTACGCATGTAGGTCTGGATTGTTGCCGCCAAAAAGGGCCTTTTACTAGGCCCAAACAACACCGCATCATCTCCATTTTGCTGAGCAAACTGCTCCAAAGACATGAGCCGGAGCTCATAGGTCCGACTCGTTTTCTCGTCGTGTGCCTGGCTTTCGTTTTCTGCCGCGAGCCTTGCGCCCGCTGCGAGATTGGACGATAGAAAGCTCCCAATATCTTCCTCATTTCCGCAGCTTTCGATGTACCGTAGTACATTAGGACTACGGCCTTTGAAGTTCTTTCTTTTTGGAGGCATCCTGAAAACGCAACACTGCGCGCACAGCAGCCGCCAACAGAGCTCGCACGTGGCTTGAAATGTGCACTGTCGCACCTAATACATGACGTATTTACAGGACAGAAATTTGATTGGCTTATTCTTGCAGGATTCCTACAGCCCCCCGCGTGCATTTCTACAAATTCCTACCGACGGGATAATCGTTCGTTCATTATTATTATTATCATTATCATTATCATTATCATTATCATTATTATTACATCATTTATTCTATATTATTATTATTATTTTTTTCTTCACTTGAAAATTACTTTGGATTCAGAGCAATTAATGTTAAAGGAAAAACGGATCTCTACGTCAGTCTGAAGTGGAATAGAAAGTTTTGAACATTTACAAGGAGGCGAGTATTTTTGTGATTGTGCATTCGATTAATTTGTGACTGAATTAAAACCCGCTTGTATTCTATTATTAATAGTTACAGTTACTTTTTCTAAATGCCTAGATTTATTACCTTTGCAGAACCTTCTCTTCAGTCAAAGAACCATATTGCAAAGGCGTGCGAGTGAACAAACTTGTGCGCTTAAAAATTCCTTAAAAGACCAGCAAGCTTACTCGAGAGGATGTTGATCATTTCTCTGCTGCTCAAGTAATAATAGTCAGAGTGTTTTTGTTTTTTGTTGTTGTTGTTGTTGTTGTTTTTTTTAATCACGTAGTTTTGTTTTCCGGTGCATTGTGAAAGTTTCTGTTCTTTATAAGAAATAACTTTCTGTACTAAGCAACTGAAATTGTGAAGTAGAGAACGACAACTGCTGGTACTGAATTCAAAACAATTGACTCTTTGCCCGTAAACTGCTGGAGCTGGATTTGACTGAAGCGAGCAAAGCAAACCTATAAGTGCAGTTTTCTATATTTTCTGAGAATGATTTGCTGAGTTCAAGTTGCTTTGAATGAAGACACTCACATAGACCAGTTATTAAAAATCGCGAAATGGTGAATCATGGCTTGGCTGCAAAGCTTGCAACTGATCTTTTGCTTTTAAGATCTTCAGGTAGGTTGTTTTGGTAAAGAAAATTCACTTCTTCATTGTCAGCAGGTTATAAAAGCCTTGAGCCTTATGTTTTCTCAATGAAAATGTGTTGTTCTGCAACCTTATTTAAGTCAGCGAAATTTCTCCACACAGTCCTAGCTAGGATTTAACAAAAATTCTCTCTTAGCCGATTCCTTTACGTTGATTTGCTGAAATCTACATTCATGTAACTTACACTGTCCATTATATTCACTTTACTCCAGTATCATCAAGACGCTTGCAGGCTAGGCAAGCATTCACTGGTGAAACATGTTCCTAATCGAAGCGCTAAGCATGTTCGCTTCACATCTATTTTTCTCGCCCCCTCCCCCTAGGGCCATAATCCCGGACGCCCACCCCTCTCGGTACATAAAACGCGCTACATCTGGACGATCTCACGGAAAAATAGGGGACTGTGAACAGTCTACGAGATAGTCGGGTCCGCTGCATGAATTGAGAAAATAAAACGGCAGGCTAGGCCTGAACATTAATTACTGACTTGTAAAGAAGTACATAAGAAAATAGCTGAGTTAAATCTTGCTTTTTCCGGGCAATTTTCGACGGTTTTGGTAGACTGCAAAACAGACGGTTTTTCCCTCAAAATCAGTAAAGAAATCGGTAACGCGTGGCGTAGGAGTCTTATGCGCGCGAACCGCGCGAGCCTCACACGCCCGTAGGGCGTGTGAGGCGAGAGAGAAAAAAAGTCTCTCCGCAGTCTCGCTCTCTGTTTTCAGCCTCGTTCCACACCTTTTGTTTGACTGCTCGCGCGTACTTGAATACGCAAAAATGCGGACTGTTTTGCAGTCTACGGTTTTGTATTCATTTTATTTCATGAACTTTTATCATTGGGAGGAAGCGAGAAAAATAAAGCGACTGTAATGACACATCACTGCAGCTCGCGTTCTAGTCTGCTACACAGCCGTTTTTAGTGTCGTCACGCAACGCTCCTCCCCACTAACGCCTGCTGAAAACCGAACTACATTCCTTTCCAGTGATTAGCCAATTATAATTCAGGTCCCATTTTCTGGAAGGTGTTCGCGCCACGTTTGCGGTACTGTGACTCCTCCAATCACAGCGTTGCTTTTATCGGTGCCCCATGTGTGAATGACAGAATAATCAAAACGTTGTCGTAGTCGAGTCCTATTTTTTAGGAGATAAGCAGCAAGCAAGTCGAGCAAATTGCGATGTACAACATGGATGTGCTCATAAAGTTGCCAGGTATAGTTCGGGAAAACGCTCATCGATAATTTTAAAAGGTTGCTTTTTGAATCAGTACCCTTGAGAGTTTAGTATTCACAGGAACACAGTGAGCACATCCGGCACATTTAAATTCTTCATCACATATCATTACATATGCACGTTAAATGAAGAACCAACCGATCCTGGTAAAAGTCTTCTAGGCCTATCAAACCTTTTTTTCACTTGGAACTTTCTTGACCGCTTAAAACAAACTTTTTTGCAAATTAACCTTTTCGTTGCTTGAAAACACAGAGTCCGTCTAAATTCAGCGACGATTGATTGATTTGTAGAAAACTGAGAAGCGTGCTCGCTTCCTAGCGCCCTGCGGCTCACGTTTGTCAAACTTCTTGTGCATGATTGGCTTGTTCGTTAGACCACAAACACAAAGGGAAAGGAATGTAGTTCGGTTTTCAGCAGCCGTTTGTGGGGAGGAGCATTGCGTGACGACACTAAAAAACGGCTGTGTAGCAGACTACTCGCGTTCAGGAGGAGTGACAGGAATTTCACGCCTTTTACCATTTATTAATTAAGAAACTCCGCTCATCGATATCGCTCGTTTACAAATATCTCCTTTCAAAGCAGTGATTTTAGAGTTTCTGGGCCATTCCTCAAAAAAAATCAAAGTCAAATTTACGCGAGAATGAAAGAGGTGACGTGACGTAAAGTGTGATGAAACAGCGAGACTGAGCGAGGAACACTGTAAAAACTAATAAAAAATTGCCATACGGCCGGGAGTAAATAAATGTTTTCTACCCTTCATTGTTTCTCATATGACGTTTCAGAAACATGTTATGCAAAAAGCGTGCAAAAAGAGGGAACAATGTAGATCATACTCACATAAGACAAGACGCTCGCTAGCCGCGTGAACTGCCGACAACCAGATCCATTCAAAGTACATACTGGTCGCTGGGAAGTCATCCCATTTTTGATTCGTGGTAAAAGCAATATCTACGTGTTCAGACAGTATACTAAGTATACTTTTGGTGGATCCTAAAAAACAGCAAAATTAAGCGAAAGACCTTCTTGACCTTACCTCACTGCAGTACAACCACAACCGCTGGGCGCAATGATTTCATATGAACAAAGGACAAAGGACGGTTTGTTTCTTATCATGTGCTTAATGTCACATCACCGCAGCGCGCGAAGTCGGGATTTTAGTCGCGCGTGACATGTCGTGTTTGCGCTTTCTCAATTCATGCAGCAAACCCGACTATCTCGTAGACTGTTCACGGTCCCCTATTTTTTCGTGAGATCGTCGAGATGTAGCGCGTTTTATGTACCGAGGGGGGCGAGCGTCTGGGATTATAGCTCTAGGGGAGGGGGCGAGAAAAATAGAGGTGAAGCGACCATGCTTAGCACTTCGATTAGGAAAATGTTTCACCAGTGAATGTTTGCCGAATTTAGTTTGTTGTTGTTGTTGTTTTTTTTTTGGAGGAATGGCCCAGAAACTCAATAAAATCACTGCTTTGAAAGGAGATGTTTGTAAACAAGCAATATCCATGCTAAACGTGCCTGGCATCTTCTTCATCGCTTCTTCATCTCGACGATCTTACGGAAAAATAGAGGACTGTTAACAGTCTGACTATCTCGGAGCCTGGAACACGTTAGGTTGTTCCAGGCTCCGAGATAGTCCGCTGAATTTAGAAAGCGCAAACACGAAAATAAAACGGAGGAAACTGGGGAGAGGAGGGGCGGCGGATCCTGTAATCATTTCTTTGAACTACCCGTTCCGGTATACCAGCTCCTGGTATACCCTCTGATTGGTCAGATTTCTCGCGTGAAATTTGAGAAAGATTCCAACTCATTGACATTTCAACCGTTTGACAGCCGACATTTAATTATCTCAAACGGGCCAAAAGTGGGAGGAAGAAGTTCGCGAAAGAAATGATTACAGGCTTTCTCTCCCTTCTTTTTCTTTTTTCCCGCCTCGCCAACTTTTCGCGTGCCCTTTTCTTTCGCGTGCCCTTTTCTTTCGCGTTTTCCCCACTATCTAAGAGCCTGGAACGGGCTAGGAACAGGCTAGTCCAAAATATGTGCCAGCTTCTTTTGAGTCACTAGTTCGCGACACGATGAAGGCATAGAAATTAACTTCATGTAATTCTTACTTTGTCTCTTATTGAGTATACTAATAAATCTATTAGATCGAAGATCGGTGTTAAGTTTATAAGCGTCAGCGAAACATGAGTTCCCGACTTTTTTTTTTTCAGTAAAGTATTGATACGTTTTTTTTGAAATTTTCTCAGTTCTTTAATCCCTTTTTTACCATCGAGTCTTCCGGTTAACCTAAAAACGGCCAGTTTAAACTATGTTTGAAAACAGGTTTCCATTTCAAATGCCTTCGGCCTCGGTGGATAACACCCTCCTCGATCTGCGTAATTCTTCATATCCTACTCAGCCTCATTCATTAATTGCTAATTAAACAGTCTAGTTAAATCCTGTTTTGCATTTTACTTATAAAAACTACATCTTAAATCCCTGATAAAACGTTATTCTTTTTAAATCACAGTTAAGATCCGGTATTTGAAAAAGGTTTGAGTACTCGTCAGTACTCTTGTTCTAAAATATGGTTTAAGTATCTGCTTAAAATATAGTTTTAATACAAAATATGTTTCAAATACAAGAATATTATATTCAAATAGATCCCAAATACATTTTAAACTCCTGTGACTATTTTGTTTTGTTTTTTGTTTGTTTGTTTGCTTTTGTTTTGTTTGTAAAATATAATAAACTACCCCAAATTGAGGTAAAATACTTTTTAAACCATTCAAATTCATTTTAACTACTTTTCAAACAGTTTCAAAATACAGTTGGTTTGGTCAGTGATTGACTTTTTTGAACAAATCACTGTACAAAGATATTTTATTTTTGTGTCCACAGTGGGGCTCCGATATCCAGAAACTTCCTTACATGAACACAATTTGCGAATGCATCTTGAAAAAATCGAACCTACGTATGTACATTTCCAGTACAATGCAAGGAAATTAAGGTCGTTAAAGTCCGTTTCACTATGAGGTATTCTTCGAGAAAATTAAATAATGAGAAGGTTATAACCACAACTTGCAACTTCTGAAGACAAATTGCTTGCACTTTCCAGGTTATGAATGGAAACATTTTATTTCTAGGCAAAAAAAGAAATATTTGAAATCCCGCCATTTTTTCAAACCTGGCCAGGGGATCTTAGCAAAAAAAGTTCACGCATGCTCATTCCTTTTTTCCGCCCTGAAGGCCGAAAGGGTTTGGTGCGCTAAACTCCAGACCAAACTTATGAATGTTAACTTCCGTCCTCGCTCCTACTTATTTACTTTCGAAACGGGCCGAATAGCTAGGTGTTCACAAAGCACCAAATAATGGCACAAAACCCATATCCGATATGTGACGCTCCACTGAAGTTCCATATCTGCGCGGTGCAGCTTCACTCTGTTACAGAAATGGCGCCCCGGCGCCACAACCGTTCTTGTCTGTGAACAGAAGGCCTTTGTAGTATGATTTTCGTGGCGGCGCAAAAGCTGCCCGGCCCCTGATGTGAACAAGCCTCAGTGACTGTTTAATATGTTCCCGGGGAGGAAAGGTAGGGGCATTAGCTTTGGAGCGCAGGGATAATAATTTTAAGGGGAGTAAGAGCTTAAACACACAATAAACTAAAAAATAGATCTTTAAAATAATGTAATTAATAATCAGGGTCTAAACAACAGGTATAAAATTCTCGCACTACTACTGGCTAAGACGTGTGTATTATTACAAATGATAAGGTCAAGACTCGCATATTATTATTTTATTTTAATTTTTTTTGGATCACTGAATGGCACAAGTATAGAAGTCATGATATGGAATACCTTCACCTATTTAGTGTATTTCAGATAAGATGCACAATAATTAGGTTTGCAATATTTTTCTAGTGTCTGTTAAGATTGGCAAGATTGGTTCCTTCTGTATCATTGTTGTGTTTCTCTCGTTAAGGTATCATTACGTCCTGTTTTTCTAAGAAAAGCTACATTTAAAAACTGTCAAGTTAAGTCACGACGGTCCTTATGTAATGAAATAAGTAATTTCGAGGCATCAAAAATGCGAGGATCACAGTTTTCTTGTTTTTTCTTTGCATCACACTTAATCACAAACTGCTTTTCCTAGTGCGTTACCCGGTCAGACATTTGGTTGTAAGTCGTCATGCATTAATAAAAATTGATCATCTAGCCTTGTTTGGAAAGGTGTTTATCTGTCTATAATACACATACCAAGGAAGAAGAGTAGAAACCGGCGCTAGTAGACTAAAAATGAGCATAGATCCAACGGAATGTCTTAACTGGCTTGCATTGCTATAAACAGGTTATCTAATTCACTGATTTATTTTTTATGTTCCAAAATTCTACCTTTGATTTTTCGTGAAAAAAAAGTGGACGGTATATCTTCAGTTGATGTGCTCGAGTTAGGTTATTCACTTCAAACTCAATATACCGTTGGTCAGCACAATCACCTCACCATTTTCAACTCGAGTTTCCTCCCCCAGTGGAAAGCAACAGAAATCTTTGATTTTTCCATTTTCCGTGATGATGGAGCACGGCAAGACGACAAGTCTCTTACAACTTTTACTCTTTGTCAACCGCGCTCTCCATAAAACTTCCAGTAGCTCCGTGGTTAGAACATCCGAACTAGAACTCGGAGGGTCGTGTGTTCATTTCTCACATAGAGCCTGAGCGATTTTTTCTGGGTTTTTTGGTGTCAGAATTCTCCTTCTTCCAAATGATATTGTATGCTCAGATGGAGATAATACTCAAAACTTTTTTTCGACAGAAAAAATCAGACTTAAAACAAAATGAATCCTCGTAAACTTAAGTATGAACCCATTTTAAATGAAGTTCTTTGCCAGTTCGAGTGAACGTTTCCAATATGTAGACTACCAGAAAAATTGAGGTCAGTTAACCGTGAATTGGACACGGGTGCGTTCCACAGATGGATTCGTTGTGTTTAGGAAAAGTGTTAAGAAATAATAATCTTTGTCAAAACAATCGGCTCTCTGATTACCAAATTGGGACAGGAAATGAGTACAGTTCGTATCTGATTCGAAATCAGTGTGTACGCAAATTGAAATACCGCCAAAAGCCGCATAGAAAAAGTTTGATTTCAAGACACCTGATGGACCTTTTCTTCATCATTCAACTTCAATATTTTTCAAAAAATGCTCATATCTGATTTCTTAATCAAAAATTGAATCTTAATGTATAATTTTCAATTTAACCGAATTAACAAACACACGCTAATGCCGGTCTCACTTTGTCTAACCACTTTCTTAAGGATCCCTCAGACGTTTGTAATTAAACCTCCATAGGTTAGTATGATTTCAAGACATAACCTTGTTCTTCTTACTTTATTTAGAAAGACAGCACAGGTCCTTTTTGCAATCGATGGGTACGTTCGTAAAGTCGTCAAGCAAGCTTTCTTCCATGACACAGCTGACCGTATCAAAAATAGACATCGATCAGTACTTGGCAGAAAGCTGAGAACAAACATTTTCAGTTTTGTATCTGAGTATTAATGGCCCATTTTTAATTTGACATTCGTTCAAGCCAAGATGTTATGAAGAATTAAGTGTTTTTAGCGCGCCTGGAAAATCTTTTTGTTTACAAATTAATTGAAAAAAAAGGGTATTTACAACAACAAAGATGTCCGCCTAATTTTGGGCCTGTGAGATACTACAATTAAAATTCTTTTCAAATATCACTTTGTTACTAGGTACCAGACGTAATTTACGTAGGAAGCTAAAATGTTTTTCTTTACAATTCTAAACTTGCGTCAAAGCTTCTAAAAGCCCTGCCAACGATTGATGTCGGGGAGAACGTTCTGATTTAAAAGAAAAACGTTTTGCAGAGGTTAAAACAACTGGAAGAAGGAAATGTTTTGTTTCTTGTTTTGTCTCGTGGCGCTTGGGATTTGTGCCGTGTCGCCTGCAGATCAGAATGAACAATGTAAGTCAAATATTTTGTTTGAAAAACGTACTAGCGAGAATTGAAGATTACACACTGAAATATCAAAAACTGATTCTCTAAAGGAGATTGTGTTTTTACCCCCTTTTTGATGAATAAGAAATTGTAAAGCTGTAAACAAATTTAAGGTTTCAAAACCAAGATTATATCAGCAATATTAGAGTGATAAAAAACTGCTTTCACCTACCTTTTGATTTCTACGTCTTTTAAACTGGAGCAGCAGTTGACAGTTATAAAGAAGAAAATATTAAAGTGGAATGCTCCTTACACTCAAGATTTAAAACTTTTTTTAATAGTGTTGCTATATTTCCTCCCATCTTAATAATAGAAAACAAAAAGAAATAGCAAGAAACAAAAAAGAAACATAAAAGATGAAAAGGAGACATTGAATTTAATACTTCTTGCCAGTCGAGAGAGTACAAGATATTGTTAATTTGAGAGATGATTATGTAGACTGCCATTTGATACTGGTTTCAAAGGACTGGAATATCACCCAACTTTAAAAAGCGCAAATCTCCTTTATCTCAATTAATCCTCTATCGGCTGTAACTCTAGCCTTATTGCCATACTCAAGGAGAAAAATAAGCCCAACCGAAATTCTCGAAAATTTCAGTCAAAAACTGAATGCAGAGGAAAGAACTAACTGAAAACTTTGGCAGGAAAAGATCTCCCTATAAAATCAAAGTGCAATGCTGAAAACAAAGAGAAATAGCAAGATGTTTTTGGAGTCTTTTCTGTCAAGAGTCTTGACAGAAAACCATAGACCATTCCCCTCTCCATTTCCAAAATTTGAGTCATCAGCGAAATTTCAGCCCGATACGTAAGAGATAAAAGTTGTTAGCTGCTAGGGGAGTTGTTAAGTGCATCGCTGGAAGGAGGATGAAACGGAATTGGGCCCGTACAGTCTGATTGACTCAACATCCTCGATGTAGTTAGAATTTTGTGCATTAAGCTTTTGTTTCCCCCGCTAAATTGCTGCACCTTCATGTTCAGTTTTTTTCTAAAAATGCCCCGGGTCTCCCTTCAACAGGCAATTCAATTAACTTCAAAACATATAGTGGTATACACTGTAACAGCAATGTGCACAGGTTAATGGTTTTTATACAGTAAAAGATAATTCTCTAAAAGGCTATATTGGGGTGATTTTATTCAATTTGTAATTTCTACTTAAGCTAGTGTCCTTTTTCTCTACTGTATCGTTTTTCTAATTCTTATTTTATCTGAAAAAATCCGTTTTTATGTACTTTACTTCAATTACTTCAATGCTCGAAAATGAAACAATGTGCTTAAGCTCTTGGGGACTTATTTTAACATGGCGCGCAAGATTTCATCCAAAGAGTTGAATTAATATTTCCGAAAGGTTCGTCACAGCCAAGCGTAAAAAATTGCTTTTTGGCGCGCAATTATTGATGGTCACACTTGAGAATCCGACGCTCAGACGTATTACATGCAGTTATACCACACCTACTAAACGATATAACACAACTGGAGTACCGTTTACCCTTTGGAGTACCCATTCATAACTCTTTCAGGTACATGAAATAGCTTAACATTTATTCTACAAACACGGGGAGCTGTTCTGGACAGGACTGATTGCAATGTGGTACAGGTTAAACACAGTGGTGGTTCCGGGGGAGGGGCCCGAGGGCCCCCCTCCCCTTATTTTTAGACAAAACTGAGGCCGTAAGGGTCGAAAAAAAATTTTTTTGAGACTGCCCCCTCCCTCTTTTCTCAGGTTCTGGATGACCGCCCCAAAACTTCCCCCTCCCCCCCCCCCCCCCCCCCCTTATGTGTTAGTGGTACAAGACTGATGTAAACACCGTATATATATCACTGATATAAACTGATATTAAAGCCTTCATAAGCCAATGAATTAAATCGACTGATGTAACCGAGTTCATGTCAACGTCAAAAGCTTAATCAATAAAGACAAATGCATTTACCTCGGTTGCCGTGGTAGCATTTAAAATTACAATAGTCTGCATGAAATCATCGGTAATAATAGTGTAAATCAGAAAGATTAATTACAGGAAAGGATCAGGATCAGGTGGCATCGAAATAAGCTGGATATAAAGTTAGTTTAAAGTCTTCCAGTCAACAGTTAGCCCTCTAACTTCCTATCCCCTGTTTCTTTTCATAACAAAGCCCTCTTACTTGGACCTGCATCCTCACGTATGCGAATATTTACGAAAACAATTTTTCTCCGTTTTAGCTGGCTTTACGTCCACAGGTACTTAACGGCGTTTTGGCTCCAAAAAACACAAGTTTTCGAAAACGGTTCCCAGTCTAGAGAGCTGTAAAAACGCTCTTTCTAGGTCCGACATTTCCGAGTATTTAAATTGCAAACAGACAATCTTCTCCGTTTTAGCTTTCCGTCCACAGGCACATAACGGCGTTTGGACTCCATAACACACAATTTTTCCCAACCGGTCCCTCAGCTAGAGAGTTTTAAAAGCGCGAGCTTGTCGTTCACAATTCAGGGGCACCCAAAGAGAATATAGTTCAGAACCACTTAAACATAGCATTGTTAAACGTGTTTTAGTATTTAAACGGTGGATACGGGCATACTTTTATCCCCTATAAATTTTTCATCTGTTCGGATTTCGTAGCTGAAAGTCTAGTGATCCGAAAATTATAGGGATAATAATAGTGAATCAAAAAGATTAATTACACATTAAAGGATCAGGATTAGGTGGCAGCGAAATAAGCTGGGGCACCCTAAGAGAATATAGTTCAGAACCACTTAAACATAGCATTGTTAAGCGTGTTTTAGTATTTAAACGGTGGATACGGGCATACTTTTATCCCCTATAAATTTTTCATCTGTTCGGATTTCGTAGCTGAAAGTCTAGTGATCCGAAAATTATAGGGATCAAAAGTTATCTGTTCGAAAATTTCAGCCAGAAAAAAGGTTCCTGAAAATTCTAGGTGACCTTTTTTAGGGTAAAAATCCGTTGAAAATGGGCAATTTTACCATTTTTTAGATGTTCGAAAATCCTAGGAGAGGCAGGCAAGCAAGAAATTTTACAACAAATGTTCCGAAAATTCTAGATCTCAAATCGTCTTCCGAACAGATATTTTCCCGAAAATTGTCGTTGGGTGCCCCTGACAATTGGGCAGCGAATACAAGGTTTTCGAATCCGACGATGTCAAACAGTCATACGATAAACATTGCGCATGCTATTTTATAGACTATGCGATATTACCATCGTTTTTTACCATGTACAAAATATCAAATTATCAAATACAGCTGCATGACTCGCAAAAATATTCCACGATGCTACACACTAAACTCGTTCAATAATATATATATTTTTAGATGATCAAGGTTGTCTGGTGTCAACGTGAGATCTCACTTGGCATATTTATTACTATTTAGTTTCGTATCACACGGCATGTGCGGCACTCCTCAGGTAAAATTGTCAAAAAAAGTTCATTACAACATACGCTACAACATTCGCTACCACTGCAAACGAGCGCGCAGAATTTGAATCAAAAAACTATTGCGTGACATATTTTCAGATGTATTTATAGGACGTCTATTTATACTGATTTAACCCTTTAAACCCTAAGAGTCATCAGCATCAAATTTCTCCTTGTAATATTTATGCTTCGTAAAACAGAGTGGTCGTGAGAATTACGGACATGATCACACAAGATGAATTTGCTTGATAATTTATCACCTTCTCCCCACCATTTCTGTAGAAAATGAACAGGGGCAACAAATGAGAACTCAAAATTTGATCTTAGGATTTAAAGGGTTAAAGGCATCTTACTATCTTAAGTATTGTTTTTCCTTTTAGTATTCTGCGGTGATGTTTTGAATGCTGAATGTGGGATCTGTGAAACATGGAAAAGAGAGGGTAAATGCAAAACACGCTGTGCAGAAACTTTATGTCTGGCGACCTGTGAACACTGCAAACAAGGTGAGTTTACAAATTACGAATAGCTCTATTTTGAATTGCCTATTTTATCGCTAGCTACCTGTACTATCTGACACAGACTTGAGCGAGATTCTGAGAGAAGAGATGTTCGCCTTTTAGTAGACAATTTTTTTTAATATCGTTTCCTAAGCCGCAAAATAAATTTGTCTCATCCTCGAACAGATAAGATACTGAGCTTATCAGTGGAGCTACCTTGCGAGCAGAGGCCCTTCGATCTTCCTAGATAAGTCGCGAAGAGGAAGAGACTGTGTCAAAAATTAATATTTAATTGTTAATGGAAGCGAGGCCGAGCAAGGCTCGGTTACATTTGAATTTAGCGCATGTTCAACAGGGAAAGTCAAGGCGGCTGGCAGAGGCCCCTTCCTCTTCCCGACTTATCTAAGAAGATCGAAGGGCCTCTGCTCGCAGGGTACAGTGGAGCTCGAATTCATTAAATCATACTGAAATACATATTTAAAAAGCCGAGGACAAAGGAGAGATCCGTGTAGAACTCCTCCTAATAATCATTATAAAAAAAGCAGTAAAGCAAAACTTGCATCTGTAGAGAGTGTAATGCTCACGCATGTATAACCTAGCAAGGTACTTGTATATATAAAAATGTTTAAGAAATACTTGATTGATGTGTAAAGTGATGTTTGTCACGCAAGTGTGTTTGAAAATCGTGAAACCTTGTCGTGCATGGATACTATATCCAATGAGCTACTGAGAGGCTCAGTTGGAGAAGCTGGTATTTGCGCATGCGAGGTTAAATTTCAAATTCAAGGAGGCCATGCCAAGGGGCGTGTTTCACATTTTTGGTTAAAACTGAGCTGAAATTATGGCTGAGTATTATTAGTCATTTTTTATCAAACTCCGATCCATAAGGGACGGACCATTAGAAAAGTTATGGTTGGGGTGGGGAATTTTCGAGCGGCAGGAATTTTTTTTCGTTTTCAGATTCCATGGATGAATTTTTTTTAGGCCATGACATGAATATTTTTTAGGGTTGATTGGCGTACATGAATTTTTTTTCATTTAATTTTCCCTTGCGCGAATATTTTCTTTGTACTTCGCCCGCCCCCCAACATCCCCCCCCCCCACCCCCCCTCATAAGTTTTCTCATGGTCCGTCCCTAAAGGAACTATAACAAATTGATATATTATACGCATAATTGATGAATAATAAGTTTTTAGTCTTTTTTTGGCTAAAAGGGACTCAAATCCGTCTTCCTTCTGGGCTTCGACAGCTAGAAACATTAACGCCTATAGGTAACGTTAAATTAGTACAGTATTTTTAAATAGATTTATAATTATATACTGAAACCATTATTTCGAGGACCTCTTTGGTTCCAGCGTCAATTTTGGCTCCTTTAAAACACCTATTAGTACGTACAGTAACCAGTTATCACCTGGCTCCCTTTTCTTCACAGATGATAAGCGCACAGTTCTTGACGTGCGTTACAAAGGTTGCTACCGTGATGGATTTCGAAGTGACTTCGAAAAGATGATTCCAATGAAACGCGAATATCTTGGAGTGCGATCATGTACGGAAGAGTGTCATTTACAGGGTTATCCTTATGCGGCGGTCCAAGACGCAAGGTTTTGTATGTGCTCGCGGCAATTTGGAAGGTACGGAGCCGCTGAGGATGAAAGCCAATGCATGACGCAGTGTATCGCTGGATCCGAAAACGAGCGATGCGGTGGGCCTTGGAAGAATGCTGTGTACGAAATAGGTGAGTTAATAGGCCATCTTCACGATGACGCCATTTGACTAAAACTATCAGAATTCATTTCGTTTTTCATTTCTTAATTTCATTGGTCAGTCCCCCCACTAAACTTAATAGACCCAACACTATTTACCCAAGAAAAAAGAAACAAACTGAGGGTTTCAACTTTGAGGTGAAACTTCCCAATGTCAAGTTTTTCATGGAAGACAAACACAAGACGATGCTATTGATGACAGTGGTGTGGTAGTGGTGGTGAGCTTGAAGCCTGACCGCAGGAGTGGTATTCCATGGCTCAGGCCGATTTAATTTATTGCAATTTACCTTTGATTCAAGTTTATGTTGTGAAGAAATTGATGGATCGTTTCTCTCAAAAAATTGAAACAAAATCCCGAAATTCCGATGGTGATGTGTGATAGCTAGCAACCACGATATGCATGATGTGCAAATCAGTAAACTATTTATCAAGCTCCAAAATATCTTAATATTAAAAGCATTTTATTCGGAACAAGCAAAGCCAAATGTTAAATGAAATTCATCCAAAGATCAAAAATAATTGAGGACACACCTGTCGTGTGTTAATGCCTATCAATCTAATCAACCTTTACACGACCATGCAATTTCGCAACTGATTCGACACATTGCCAAAACTATGATATTGTTTTTTGTTACCTTTCCGCTTTTCTCTCCGACAGCTTCGCGAGAACTGCAGAGCGGTGGCGTGAGGCTGAATGACCTGTCGGAAAAGCTTCTCCGCGCCTTAGAAAAGAAAGACCAACCACAACCACAGGCCCAGTTCACTGGCGTATTATCAGATCAACTTGACCGGCTGAGAAAGAGAAATCGAGATTACAACCCCTACTAGCTAGGGGGGGGGGGGTATATTGTAGTTGACAGAATATCTTGTTTTTGTCTTTTTTGAGAATAAATGGACAGTTTAATTTTAATTGTGATGGGAAGGGTGCAGGGGGTTAAATGTTATGAGTAATAGGATATTTTTCGTTTTGAAAACTTGAGGGATTCGCATTCTCCGCCAACTTTCTTTTATAATTGTTTTTGAAGTACATTACGGTATTTTTCTTGAACGCACTTTGAAAGCTGTTTTGTCGTGGAAATTATTCAAAATTGTCTACTCATGATTGATATTTTTCTTGGAAAAGAACGGAATGATTAGCATCGTTGAGATAAAGAAAGAAACAACAACAAAATGCAAATCAAATTAACTTTTTTAAATATTCTTCTAAAAATCAGCGACTGTGTCCCAGTATTTATTGTAAAGGTCAACGATGGTCTTGAGTTAAAACCTTATATAGTACGGTAGATAAAGATGTTGTCTGTATTTGAGCAGGAAATAAAATAAACGTTTTGTTTTCTCAGTTTATGATTTTATGTGAGTAAAATAAACTAAATAACCAATCAAACAAGTAGCCTAGGTCCAACAAGAGCACGGAAGCGTATAACTTGTAAGTAAACGCAATGCATTGTCACTATACTAGGGAATGGCTGGGTGCTAAAATACTGTGAAAAAGAAAGAATTGATTGTCACGTTACATTACATTATTTTAAAGTAATGCCTGAAAGGACTGTGGTTTCCCTAACGTATGTCGCCCTTAAGCCAACCTTCTAAAGCATAAACCCGGTGGCACGAGAGAGTTACCCCTAAAGTAAACAGATTCGGTTTTTCAACCCGCAAATTTTGATAGTCACATGACCTTATGTCCGATCGCCCCGTCCATCCGAAAAGTGTTGTTACTGACTGTAAGGGCGGTCATGATTAAACTGTCATGAACTGAGTTAATTTTAAAAGCCTTTTTTGGCGATTTTCTTGGTAGAACTACCTTGCTTTCGGAAAAGGGTTGTGTGTTGCTGAGTGGTGACCGATATCTTATCTCTCTAAAAGAATCAGCTGCAGTTAAAACTGCTGAGTCCAAAGGTTTGTACACCGTAATCTCAGTGGGATTGAATGCTGGAATAGCAGGGTGGGTAGGGATAACAGCTAGCTAAAAAGTGATGATTAGACGTGACTAGCCATCCTAAAACTGACTTGCTTCCAAACAAAACATAACAGTATTTTTGTCATCCATATTTTATTCCTGAGTTATCATGAACATCCAGTAATAATAAAATTTCCCCAATCCCTATATTTCTCACCTAAAGAAGAACGCGGTCTCGTTTAAACTTGTGACCAATAGCATTACATTGCCAGCTCAATCTGGAAAAAAATGAGGAAAGAAATAAATGGAATATAAGTAAACAGAGCAACATAAAGAAGTATCGAAACTATTTTCAATTCATTTTACCACCTTAACCCTCGAACGTGCAATGAGAGGGGGGAGGAGGGCTACCCTAAGGTTTTCCTGATTTTTTTTCTAGACGATCAAACATCAGCACCTGACGTTTTATGTAGCTGTTTGTTTATCCCTCGCGCGTCCCTCAAGTTTATTGATAGTCAGTTACTATGGTTACGAGATACGACGTCATAAGTAGCAGGCGGCCAAGCCGTGTATGAGTGAAAATGCTCGTTGTGGATGAAATAATGCAAAGTAATTATTTATGTATTGTTTTACATGTTAAGCGCAAAAAAGTTACAATTCTCACTGTTTTTACCTGATTTCTAATTCTTGATAAAATCCAAGATGGCCACGGTGTTTGGTGACGTCACAGACCTCCAGCAGCGCCACCACCCATAAAATATACTTCATCGTGATAAGAAGATCAAAGGCTTTCCACTAAAGGCAAAATCATTTCGAAGTATTACAACATATCAAAACCCCTAACCGGTGCCTCCGGTTATGGGCTTAGAAAGAGTGTGGTGACGTGATTCACCTTGAGTTACTATTTGAGCCTCTCTTTAGGTACCTGAGGGCGTCGTTTTTGTCGCGCGTTTTCCTTCTTTTAAATCATCATTTTTTTTAGAGAAATCGTTGCAGCATATCAAGAATTGTTTTGAGAGGTAACGTTACTAGCGAGCTTGAGTAACCAAGACGTTTACAACAGAAACAAGACGCAAAGTTCAAACCGTTTTTATCTTCTTGAAGTTTGTCCATCCGTACCTACTTTTGCATTCACTGTGTTATTAATAATGACTTTAGTTAATACATGGACTACCGATGGGTCTAGCACGGTGACCGGAAGTAATTTTTGTTCATCCACCCACCGGTGCCTCAGGTAGGGAGTTTAAGACACCGCGACGGCTAGGGCGGTAAAATCGTACCTTCAAAAAGTGAATTCGCGTTCTTTCCACCTTTATCGCAATTATACCAAATCGCCTACTTTGACAAATGTTGGGGACCTCTCCTGAAGCTGAAGTGGTGCAACGACCTTCGCAGCAAAGAAATATACCAAAGAAATTACCAAAAAAAAAGTGATCCAAGGGCAAATTCAGGATTTGCTTCTGTTAACCAGCCCTGCTATTTACACCACTTAGCCCCGTGAAAACTGATGCAACATGGTTGGCCAACAACTCCCAACATTGTTGGATGTTAAGCCCCGTGCAAACGGACGCGCAACATTGTTGGCCACCCATGGGCGTTCCTAGGCATTTTTTGTTTGTAAGCCTTGGTGGAGCATATTGAGGGGAGATACAATATGGGCGCGATAGCGCCCATAAGGAGAGCCCAAGGCGCGACATGCTATGGGGGTCAGGGGACATGCCCTCCCGGAAAATTCAGAAAAGTAAAGTACTCTGAGATGTAATCTGGTGCAATCTGGGCGCTTAGATTAATTGGCAAATTCCAGGACTCTATGTCGAACAAGAAATAATGGAATATTTAACAAAATGCAGCCAGTTGCGGTTGTGGTCAACAATGGCAACAATGTAATTTTACCTGACTAGCCACAAATTAGTGGCAAACATATCTTAAGTCTTAATGGAACTCAAAGAAAATCGAAAGTTAGACGTCTGTTCTTTTTTGCGTAAAATTCGCGAATCACGGCCTCTACATCAACGGGTATGTCTCTGTAAACATGCGTCAGGACAAGTGCTGCGAGTCGCTCTGTTTTCATCGTGGAACGTAAGTACAATGTGCTAAAAGATCTTTAGGGGGTAGCAGTTGACACTGACATTGTGGAAGGTAATAATTGTGACCAAGTTGGGATAAAGGTTTGGATTAGCGTGTTGGAGGCTGTCTCTGTGAGCGTCACTGGTTTTTCATCAGCTGAATGAGACCACTTTGTTTGCCATCTTAAAATTTCATTGTCAAAGTCTCTCTTCTCTGAGAGATCGGTTTTGTAAGTTGCATAAAGCTTATCTTGTACTCCGCTGTTGAAAGCATTCAGCTTTGCTGGAACAAGATAATGTCCTAAGAAACGATTCACTTGTGACAGAAGTCCGTCATTCAGTTCTTGTAAGAGGTGATCGACCAAAGGAAAAGACACGGCTCCTTGCCAGTACATCTCCTTTGAAAAAGTTTATATCATACCGTCCAAATCACTTGTAAGCCAGTGCTTATTTGCTTAAGGGCAGGTACGCCCTGCCAACAACTTCCAGCATTGTTGATTGTTATATGTTGTGTCCGTTTGCACACCCTGTTGCACGTTTTTGCGTGTCGCTGGGAGTTGTTGCGCAAAGTTTGAAACAGGTTAAACGTTTAATATAATTAGCTATGCGCAAACGGACGCAACAACGCCCCTCATTGTTGGGCCAACAATGTATTTACAACTAATCAATATATTTGAAAGAGAATGTACATTAAACAAAGTTACTCTTTTCATATTTCAATCTTAAATTCGCTACCCTGGAAAATAAGCAGTTTCCTGGCTTTTAACTGAAAAACAGCGATATGAAACATATTTTGCTGCTGTGTTAGCTGTAAGAATTGTATCGTCACTAGGCTGTCCGCTTCATTCAGTCGGCTGCAAGTTACTCGGTGAGATGTATTTTTTACATTCCCTTTTAAATCGCTTATGATTTACCTCCGGTTTTAAGATGTATGGTTTGTCTTCACGTTACAAATTTGTGCACTAGAGTAAATAAGCAATTTCAAGTTATAAAACGATTTAGAAAGTTGATGACAGGACAAACCAGGTTAAAGCTACATAATACATTTATACAGCCTGTTTTTCGTTATTGTAGCGATGTGTGGCATTTTGTAGTGCGTGCAACAGAGACAAATTAGAGCAGTTAAATAGGCAAGTACTTAACGTTTACGTAGTGTTAAGCGATCCACCCAGCATTTATGAGGATCTGCTTACCAAACTTAATACGACCACCCTAGAGGCAGGACGGGTGCAAAGCATGATGACGACATTGTACAAATGTTTACACGGAATGGCCCCGCCTTACCTTAGATCGTACAGTCAAGAGCGGCGTGTATCAAATTATAATTTGAGAGGCTATGACATGCTGGAAATACTGTAGGTTAGGCTAGCGCCTATAGTTTACGATCTTTTAGATATTATGCTACTCATGCCTGGAATGGCCTTACTGATGATATCAGAAATTCTTAAGAGTGGTGTGCGTGTGTTCTATTGTTTTTATATAATTTAATTTTTTCTTTTTCTTTCCGGTTTTTTATTCTGATACTATAAATAGTTATTTATCGGTTCTTATTTATGTAGTTGAGAGATACTAGCACTATGTGCTACACTACAACCCGAAATATAATAAAGTTATGAATGAATGAATGAATGAATGAATGAATGAATGAATGAATGAATGAAAGAATGAGTGAATGAATGAATGAATGATTGAATGAATGAATGAATGAATGAATGAATGATTGATTGATTGATTGATTGATTGATTGCATGCATGCATGCATGCCTTAATGAATGAATGAATGAATGAATGAATGAATGAATGAATGAATGAATGAATGAATGAATGAATGAATGAATGAATGAATGAATGAATGAATGAATGAATGAATGAATGAATGAATGAATGAATGAATGAATGAATGAATGAATGAATGAATGAATGAATGAATGAATGAATGAATGAATGAATGAATGAATGAATGAATGAATGAATGAATGAATGAATGAATGAATGAATGAATGAATGAATGAATGAATGAATGAATGAATGAATGAATGAATGAATGAATGAATGAATGAATGAATGAATGAATGAATGAATGAATGAATGAATGAATGAATGAATGAATGAATGAATGAATGAATGAATGAATGAATGAATGAATGAATGAATGAATGAATGAATGAATGAATGAATGAATGAATGAATGAATGAATGAATGAATGAATGAATGAATGAATGAATGAATGAATGAATGAATGAATGAATGAATGAATGAATGAATGAATGAATGAATGAATGAATGAATGAATGAATGAATGAATGAATGAATGAATGAATGAATGAATGAATGAACGAACTCCTCCTCCTTCGAAATTTGCTAGCTTTTTGTACCTCTATCATTGATTGTAGGTGAGTTATTCAAGTTCAAATTCAACGTGGCAAATTTTGGCAGTTTATTAGACCTTTATTTCAAAGTCAAGATAAGGTAATTGCTGCTCGTGAAGGTTTTTTAACAAGAACAGACAACTTTCCCACTGAGACACTAGTTTTGTAATCATTTCTGAGAAGTCAAAGGTGGGATTCATTTCAATGTATAATGACTAATACAATACAATACGATACAGTTCATTTTATTTATTCTCCCAATTTGCTCTTTCAGAATAAATTTTCAAGGTTGTTGTTGTAATGTGCGAAATAAATAAAAATTACATGTATAAAAGACAATGAAATTTTAAATGCTAAAACTACAATTATAAAAAATTAAAAAGCTAATAAACAATTAATTACAAAGATCAACAATACGAATGAGAGCAATACGAGTGAGTTTCTGGGCGTTTTACAAACTTAGTACTTAAGTAGTTTGGCACAAGACCATTGAGATATTTAAAGATCATGGGTACATCAAGTAAGCATACTAGCTCTTCGATGGTGAACCAACCAAGTTCATGTAAGACTGGTGTAATGTGATAAAACTTTTTTGTGTTAGAAAGTATTCGGCCGACAAAGTTTTGCATAAGTTGTAGTTTATGGATGTTTTCTTTAGAAGTTCCAGACCATAAGGTCGAGCAGTAGAACAGTTTGCTAAATACTACGGAATTTAGGATTATGTACAGTACATCTTTAGCGAACAAATGTCGTACCCTATTTATTTGAACTAATGTTGGCAAAAGAGAGGAGGCTAGTGAAGCGATATGGCTATTGAAGGTAAGCCTCAATTTTTTAAGCGTACATGTGTTACATGGTTACTGGTTCTGGCACCCACATTTCTAGAGGATAACTACTTATCAATACAGAAACAGCTTGTTTAGGTAAATAGTACCGGATTGTAAAGAAACAGAAATTTAATGTTTAATTTATGTAAATCGCCTCTAAAACAGCCGAGGTATAAGTGTTTTAAAGATATAGCAGAAGCAAAATTTTTGACTTATGAATTTATTCCAAGATGGGTGTCCCTAGCGGCCTTAAGTCGAATATTCTGTCAATAACTAGATATTAACTTGGAGGCAAATGGAGAACAGACGAAAAAATCTCTCCTCACAATTGGCACATTTTGAAGAAACGACAAAAAATTTTCTCTGTTCTACAGCAACGTCACGAAAAAAAAAACCAACAACAACAAAAAAACAAACAAACAAAAAAACATCCGACTGAGGCGACGCGGCCATTTGCCGTCCATTCTTTAACATGGTCGCTTGAATCCAGTAGACTCAAAAACGCGGCGTGCATCCACACGCATCCAAGGAGAACCATTGACGATCAGTCGGGCGGGGAACAACGGCGGCGACAGTTTTCAAGAACAATCGAGAGAGCTTATTCGTCTGTTCTTGAAAACTTCGCCGCCGTTTTCCCCGACGCGGCTGACCTGGGTCCCAAGGATACCAAACGAGATCCATTGTTGAGTTGGTATAACTTTACACTAGCCATTTTTGCTGCCTATAACCACCGACATTAGCACAAAAGCGCCTAAAACAATAAATACACAAAAACAATCCTCATCAGTTTGATATCAAAAAACTGACAACAACAAACAAACAAACAAAATCGCAAAAGGGAAGGAAAATCGCGAAACATTTCATATTGTGTCTGTTTTGTATTGTTACTTAGGTGTCTTTTACATGGTGGGAGGAAGAACCCAGTACCACGAAGATCCTATAGAAGGGGGAACAACTTTTCGTCGCGTTGACATGCAGAAATTTCGGTCCATATATGGTGCCGAATTTGAGACGGATCGAGAAAGAATGAAAAATGGCGGGCGGCAAAAACAAAAGTGTAATATGGGCTCTTCTGCCCTCTTTATTGGCGTTAATAACTATCTTTCAGCAGAATTTTCACAATTAGCAACTCGGTGTAACGTATACGCCAAACGAAATGTTCACCCGCCGCCATTTTTGCGGTCTGGTTTGGCCTTTTTGCCTTTCTAGCGAAGGCAGATTATTTGGTACTAGGATTTTCCTTCCCCTCAGCTAGGAAGATCCTAACGCTAGGGACAAGTAAAACCCTTTGTAAGGATGATCCACTTTCTAGAACCTTCCTTGTGCATGGATCTACCCCTCACATGTAAACAGCCCCAAACAATCTCTACAGTTTTTGGTATAGCCTTTTAACACTCACCGGGAAAAAGGAAAACAACATTATTTCCTTTGAGTCGCGTTCATAATTATTATAAGTTACTTAGATGAAGAAAAACGATTAAGTGCATCTATAACACGACAGACATCAGTGTTAAAGGGGTGTTCAGGAACACTTTTAGGTGTTTCTTGACAAGGTTATTCTCGTTTGCCTGTCGTATGTTCTTACTGCGAGCTAGCTCTTATTCGAGAAATAAAAAATTACCTTTTTTGCAAACTGTGGTAGGGTAAATGCTGTCTTGTGAACATCCACATTGTAATATCTAAGCTCCATTTTTTCAAGTTCTTCATCGGTAAATACAGTAACTGGATTATCAAATCTTGTGAACTAAAAATGAAAACGCAAATGGGATAAGGAAGGGGAAAAAAAGAAAAAAAAATACATATTTTCATATCCAAAATTTGGAAACTCTCCGAAGAGAATGAGACAAATAATTATTTAACTCTATTTTGCGTTCTGAATCATACAGTCCTGTCTTTACGCTTAACATGCCTATAGGAATCGATTCACTCTAAATGCCTCCCACCTTGTTCTTACTGCAGAGTATAAATCCTATTTGTCCAGTGGGGTAGGTGGGTATTGTAGTGTAGCCATAACTAACCACAGGAAATAATCTTCTGCTGAATTCCAACACAGACTTAATCAGCGGTAGATCAAGCCACATGCATTCCCCTAATAAAATATGAAAAATGTAAATAAACAAGAAAGGCAAATTAATCAACAGAAGACACGAAACGATTCTTTTAGCAGTGCTGTTTAGGTTTCTCACCACGCCTGGTTAGCTCAGTTGGGAAAGCGCCGGTCTGCCGAGCGTGAGGTCACGGGTTCAAACCAAGGCCGGACAAGCACTCAAGGCCTTTCAATAACCAAGACGAAAATACTGCCATTGTAATAACATTCGCAAACGGTTAGACTTTCTAGTCACCTCGGAAAAGGACATTATAAAACCGTAGGTCAAGTCTCACAGCACGTTCACTTATCTGGTGCTTGTGGGACGAAAAGGAACCCAAGCCACTGTTCGAAAAGAGTAAGGGACGTAGACCTGTGTGGTGTGGCCAACAATACCTCGCGTCTCGCCTTTCTCACGTGCGATGATTTTCACCCGCGCTCGCGTTTCGATCGATCTACTCTCCCTGAGGAAAAATGGGGACTACTGGTAGTCTAGGGCTGGGTGGGTTATCTGTAAGAAGAGATCTAAATTATAGGAATGTAGGGATAACCTCCTGATCCTTCTTCAGGTGTTGTATATACGTATGTGTATTTTCAAGCAGCGTTTGGCTGTTTGTCAGCTGGCATTGTATTGTATCCATAGTTGACACATTTACAAAAAAAAATTAAGTGGTATACAGTATTATCCGCTACGTTCATCCAAAGCTAACAACTATCCAAAAGCAAGACAGTGAGGAAGAAAATAAATAGATAAAGTACAATTTTGCTTTGCCAATTCTTGATCTTGCCGGTGTAGATCGTCTTTACTAGTCAAGAGCAACTGAAAAAATGCACACCAGTTCTACTTTGAAATAATCGCTTTTTTACAGATAAGTCAAAATTACCTCGCAAGGAAATTTTTTTTTCACAATATATCTAGTCTACAGTGAGTAGAGGCGATAATGGATGGGCTATAAGTACTGTTAAAAAACGAGCAGGAGTGTAGTCGCCTCGAGTTTTTCAATTTGATAATATACGACTGCGAGTTTGTTGAACGGCCTCAAATTCACTGACATAGATCAACTCATTCTTGCGCTAATATTTAGATTTGGGATTATTTTGGTCTAAAAAATTGAACGAGAAGTTTAGCCGTGTCAACGACAGTCAAAAAACATTAATTTCTATTGTTTTTCTTTTTGAATTACTCATGAGCTTTTAAATGGAAATTATCCCTTGTACAGCTTATTACGTACTACCAAAAAGCGCATCTACACTGAAAGTTGTCCCACTACCTTGAGAACAAAGGAGACCATCTGGTTTTAAGGCCTTTTTCAGAAGCTCATAATATGGTTCTCTAAAAAGAGGCTCCGCTGGACCTAACAAAAAAGAAAAAAGTGAAGAATTTACTTCACCTTTTGATGATGTTACAAGGTTTAACAAGGAAAATGAGGCACAGCTTACCACTGAGTCGCTACAATATACTACATGTATACACAAAGCAATTCTCACATGATGCTTTTACAGCTAAAATCCAAATTTGCAACAGAGATGTTCTCCAGGAAGTAAAGTGCAAGCAACAATCACAGCTGTTTCGGATAACACGCCACCTACGTTGTCAAAAACGTTTCAGGATTTTGGGTTTTTCTGCGACGTTAATCAAACCGTTACCGTAGCATCCACCGTGTTTGTGAAATGAAGGCGGCAGCTACAATAACGAGCAGAAGCTGCAAAAGTAAATGTTAGGGAGAACGTACCGATTAGTTTTCACTTTCCCATATCTGTGTTTCTTCTGGATTTGGAAGCTCTACAGGAACAATCTAAACTTGCCATGCTTCATTATATAAAAGAAGATGAAAAAACTTAGAGCGATAAATGTAAAACTTACTGTTTTTCAAAATCACGCGACCGAACTCTAAAGTTCAAAAGCAAGGAACATAGAAACACGCAAAACGGATCGAAAAATATCAATCACAATCACAAACGTTGACCTGTTTCCTAAGAGGTCCGCTAAGATGTGAAGGCGAGAAAGCGCCGATTCTTCACATTTTGATTGACGTCACAGAAAATCCAAAATCCAAAGGAAATCCAAAGACGTTTTTGACATCGCAGGTCGCGGGTTATCAGAAACAGCTGTAAAGACACTGACAAGTATCTTTTACAGTATACGGCCTATGAATTGACCACTTAAAAAGTAACAGCCTGTGGTGGGACCATTAAAAAAAAGCAAATTAAATAATTAATCGTGAATTACACGCTGATTATGCATGTTGCAAAGCTTGCCTGCGTTTGTCTGTTTTTATGTTTGTTAATGTATGCTTTTCCAAAGCTTTAGGATTATTTATAAACATATCATGACTGTTGACATCAGCTAGCTAACTTCATCCTTAAGAGTAATTTACTTTGAAATGTCAAACAGTTCAAACCAAGAAATTCACAAAGCAATAAAATTTGTCTACATAGACTATTTAGCAGCAAATAATGGGCAGGAAATGGATGCAGAATAGATCGACCATACATTAATGAATAAATTAGTCGGGCTACAACTGCCTGGTATAAAGTATCGCAGGAAGTCAGAAGAACTTTAAGAGAGGCATACCCCACGAAGGGAAAGTAAAGATGACGATGTCCTATGACTGTGAAAAGCCTAACAGGAAATGCAAAACTTGTAACAACACTGACCAATACTGATTTGGTCATACGCATGCCCGTTTCCTACTCCCAAATTGGGGGATGACGACTACTACGATGACAATGATGATACATACCAACAGGATCTGATGAGTCTGTAATGACAACATCAAATTCATTTTCATGCTGCCGCATGTACTCAAAGCCATCCCCAATATACTGAGTCAGTTTAGGTGAACTGTATCCCTTTGCCATATTTGGTAAATGCTTCTTACATACGTTAATCACTTCCTGCCAGATAAAAAAAAAAGACAGCAAGTACACAATGACTCTGTGATGGCCAATCCATGTGTTCAGCATCTTGGATTGAGCTGAGTGGAATGGTGGGATGTAGAGTGGTACAGAGGGGCAAGAGGATCTTAGTAGCTTTGAGGTTATGTTGCTAATGGGAATATATGCGGAAGGGGGGGGGGGAGAATTTTAACACAAAACACAAAACACAGTAGCTAACCAGTAACAACACAAAAACAAACATTTATAGACATGCAAAAATAAACTACAAAAAAATTAACGTTAATAGTGGCAATTACATCTGATTAAATCAAAGAATTATAAGTTTTTGTTTCTTTTTTTAACAAAGATTCCAAACGATTTCTACAAAGAAATTGCAAATATTATGAGTAGACCCTGCAAGAAATTGGTAAAATGTTTACTCCTCAAAGAGGAATCCCAACCCCAACCTCCCCCCGCCTCCCACCCCCGGCTGCCCCTTTCACCCCCTTGATGAGTTGATGAGATACTTCTCCATTACAGGATTTACCCGGAGGTTTGTCGTCTGTACCCATTTATATACCTACCAGGGCTCAAAGACAGACATAAGTGAACTTAAGCAAAGACGTTTTTGAGCGACGCACGTCAACTGAAAGTGGACTTTTTTCATTCTTGAGCGGTATTTTGTCCAAATTTTGGGACAACTCGTCTCTATATTAAGAAAAAGACTCAAAAATGCAAATTTGGTACTGTCAATTTATTTTACAATGAAAAAGACCTCACTTCCGGTTGACGTGCGTTACTCATAAACGCCTTTGCTTAAGTTCCCTAGTATAGAGGGGTGAAAATGGTAACGTCTCTTGAAACAGTTTATGACAAGTTTTTAGGCGCTACCCACTCGTGCCTCCCGTTTGGCAAGTGACCCTGCTGCAGCAGGTAAAGAAAGAAGTGTCCGATAGCCTGGGGCTAGTGGATTTTGCTTCCGGGCTAATGATTTCTATTCTTAAATGAAGTTTTTTGGGGGCATTCAAATTACAGAAGAACTGGAACCAATGCTCATCAAAAATTTTTTCAGGCTAGTTGAAATGCATGACTTTTGGGCTAGTACGTGTTAGCTACAGCTTGCCTGAATGGCAAGCTGTAAAACTGACTTTCTTTGCACCCTGCTGCCTTCTTTATATAAATCACTCGTAAGGTAACGTCATTGTCATTACCGGTGTGCAAAGAAAGTAGTGTCCTATAGCCCGGGTCTAGTGGATTTTGCTATTGGGCTTAGCGAATTTTGTTCTTGACCTGCCCGACGGGCATGTGCTGCTTTTTGAGGAAATTCAAATTATAGAAGGATTGTAATCAATCCTGCTAATCAAAAAGGGTTTGGGGCTAGTTGAAATGACTTGAGGGCTAGTACATGCTAGCTACAGCTTGCCCGAATGGAAAAAAACTGACTTTCTTTGCACCCTGATTACTTACCTCATCTATTTCACACTGCACAATGGATTCAACTGCTGGATGCTTGGACACCTCTCTTATGACTCCTCCATCTCCACCACCGATAACAAGAACCTGGAAAAGACAAAATGACGGTTTTAGCAACAAACTAACAATTTAACTTATAAGTGTTAAGCAACAGTAAGTTATAATACTACTGTATGATTTTCCAGGGTTGACCATAAACATGAAAAAAAAAAAAAAAAAAAAAAACACCATGCATTAAAATACAATCCACCAGTCAGATCAGATCATATTAGCTAAATTACATTAAATAAATCAATTAACGATATTATTATACTGTTGACACTATAACAAAAAAGAGAAAAGCTACAAAATGCTTTTGAACAAAATAATGACAGTTCCAAATGGTGCACTTCTCAGTTAAGACTGTGCTTGTGGATTCAGGTTATAGTGCATTGCTAAACGACCAAATATTAAACACAGGTGACATTTTAAATGTTGAAAATGTTAATTGCAAATAAACTAACTTGAGACAGAGTACTTAACAAAATTCCTCGAGCCTGAATGGGCTCCGAGTCAATAGCCCATGAGTCCGAAGGCCGAATGGACTATTGACTTAGAGAGGCCATGAAGGCGAGAGAAATAATTATTGTTTTAGTAAAATGCAACTAGTTGGTCAAAAATATCGAGACAAAACAACTTTAGCTCGCAAAACACGATTTAGCCATCACTGTTTGTTTTCAAAGCTGGCACTTTTCGCTACTAATGCCCTATAACATATAGCCTAGTAGTAGCTCAATCAATCAGAATGCAGCATTGATAATAGAGCACTAGTTGGATTTTACTAAAAGAGGATATTATTTAGTGTAAAAAGTCAAGTACAACCCTCCAAGTTAAGGTTTTGGCTCAGTTGCCATTTGGCCAACTCTTTCGGTTAACGAGACTTTTTTACAGGTCAAGTCGCCAGCTCCAAAATTTTAGGCGCCATGGCGACCAAAATGGTCGCAACTTGGAAGGTTGATTGAAGTAACTTCTGTATGCTCAGTTTTTACCTTTTTGGGACAAGGATGGGAATTGAGTGGAAGAAAAGATATCATTTCTTGATAAGAAAATTCATCTCTATCAGTGCATTGAATAACTCCATCCAGAACAAGAACTTTCCCATGGTGTTTACTAAAAGACATTTCAGAGGTAATTACATGTAGGTTGATCATATATTTCTATAACCTAAGACAGGAAAATTACCAAGAACAGGAATTAACATCCCCCAAAACTCTGCTAAGAGGTTGATGCAAATATATAGGCATTGATGACCTCATGGTCCCTCAGAACAAGATAATGCTTCATTTTGACGTCCCTTTTAAGGTTGAAATCCCTCCTAGAAAACATTCAATTCTTTTTTCCCCAGGGTGTACTATACAGGAGATTTCAATGTAACAAAAATAGTCGTACAGCCAGGGGGCAAACTTGGTGGGGAAACAGAGGCAGATCCAAGAGGGTTGAGAGGGTTGCAACCCCCACCCACCCCCTTGAGAAGTTTTTGAACTTGTCTGGCTACCCCTGTCTAGCTCTTCTTCATACCAAAAAGAATATCATAAACTGTTTTATGTCTTTTATGCACAACTGATAGCTGATTGACTGATTGTCATTTAGGGGAGAACAAACATTTTGCAACTGTTGTAGCCAACTAAAACTGGAAAGGTTAATTCAAAGCTTGGTCAGGCTACTGAGATGATTTTGTACACATGTGACAAGTGTTATTCTTATTTGAGTGGGATTGGGACTTCCAGGAATACCACTGACCCTGTCTTTAAAGTTTGGTACAAATATATATCTTGCCGGCAAACTAGGTATCGCCGAAGGTCACCACATCCGCCAACTCCTATTTCCCTCATTTTCACAAACTACTCACTAAAAAGTCTGGATTTCATTGAAAGTTACAATAACTCCGATAAAATAATGCTAAATTAAGTGCATCATAATCATACAATCTATAAACATTTTAGAGAGTATGCAAATTTTGAAAACAGGGTTGTCAAAACCATGGTTGCCATGGTAACATCAATGTTTATTGTAGGTATTGTCTGTCCTTGGCAACCTCCAAGATGACTTCCGACAGTAATCAAGGACATCAAATCCCCTTAAACCCAAATCACGGTGGAAACCTGCAGTGGAAAGCAGCAAAAAATGTACTGCCTGCAGTCAAACATGCTTTGCATTGTTTGAATCCAACTACTGTATAGCCTGAGAATACTGACATACTGACATGCGACCCCAACACTGGGGATTCCCTGCAAAATGAAGCCCAAGGAATATGCGCAGAAATTTCATACTGATGTCATATCATTACCCAGTCTTTACGCATAATTAGGTGCTTCTGAGTGGCAGAAAACTTCCTTCAACCAATCAGAAGCAATGCCCAGTTATGAGAAAGAACATATTAATACGTAATTTCTGTGTTGGTTCCTCAGATGTAAAGTTTCACAGGGAAACCACAGCGAAATGTCGGTTGTGTTATCAGGCTAATTTCTAGGTTTATTGGCACAGTAATTGTAACGCATTATATTAGGCTTAACAGTGGATTGCGGCATTAACCACAATTGTATTTGAACATACAGACCAGGAGGTAATTAAAATTAAGCAGGATTTGCACTGATTTATATTATGCAACTATGCATTTCATGCAAAACAATTCTTTTCTGTTAAGCTCTCGTGAGTTTTTCACCATATTAGATGTGAATGTAAATGTCCAATGTGGGACTAATTCATTCATATCAAGCAAAGTGATCCATTTGTGCATTTTTAGGTCAACTATGTTAATTATTAATGGCTGTATGACAAAACCTGGATGCAAATAGACTGTGTCAACCCCTGAAACTCTATCCCTAAACGTTTTCCATAATAATAGTGAGTTACAGTGGTTGATACTTGTAAATGCATCACTTCAAATCAATATTCATTGAATGAATAATCAAGAAAAGTTATCACAAGTGTGTGATAAAGTCTGTCTAAACCTAACGTGTCAAATCGTGCTGCCTATCACGATGAAATTACTTGTGTTACCTTTTAAATATCAAAATATCTTGGTATTTTGATTTTCCTGTGTAAAGAATTTCTTCGACCTCAAGGGAAAAAGCTTCTCCTGGCCACTCGTCATTGATCTCAGAAAACCATCCATTCTTTATTTGGTCCATTACCTTTTTTTACAGCTGTGAAGAATAACAACATGGTCCTAAATAATTTGCAGTCAGCATAGTAGAATGGAGTCTGTGGAATAAATGTGGAAGTCCTATAGACTCTCTCTTACAAACTCGGCTAGGCAAGGTAAGGATGAGATTGTTTAAATAGTTCCAGAAAGATCCATCTATAGCCAACTTAAGGAGAGTTAATGGAAATTCTAAGTGAGAGGGAGTCTTGTTTTTTATCTCCTGTGTCATGATTTATTAGTTTTCTTTTTTCATACAAATTATAATCTCAATTATTAATAATCTGTATTTACTTATGTGATGTTTCAACAAACATGCATCATGTGATTAAAATGAATGCCATGATGATTCTCCAAGGGCAAACATCCTAGCAACCTACATGTAAACAGTTTAACGTCTGGCATTCTTAGCTTCTGGCTGGTATAGAACATTATGTAGTGGGTAAATCTCTAGAAGCATCTATAAAATTATGATATGCAAATACAATAAAGAAATCAAACTAACTTAACAAACAATTTTTATCCATGACACTACAACTTTACTTCAACTTGACAAGTCATACTGTTATAGTTCATAGTTCACTAACAACCAAGGGGTAAAAGTAAAAAATCTGGCAGGGGATATCTTTTCCTGGAAGATCTGCGAAATGGTGGTTAACAGCAGGATGAGAAGCATGAGTTTGACTCACTGTAATAGGATTACTCTTACTCAGAAGTTCAGATTGGACATAAGTGAAGCTCAAAGGTTCAATGTAGAAGAAGCATAAACAGGTTGACTTTATAAAGGAGGCAGCTCTTGAGGCGCATCATTATCATGGTTGATGGCTGACTGATTGCATTGGTACAGACTTTAACAGAAAGAGAAATCTATAGTAACCATGCGATTCTCATTTTGAGCTCTAATCACACTGTCTTTCTTGTCCACTACAGTCAAGTGGGTAGGTTCACAAAGAGTTGCACCTTTAGATGTGGTAAATGGCCTGTAAGAAAGGACTGGTATTTGAAGAGGCTGTCTAAAAGTGTAAACTGTGGTTGCAACTTGGCAAGGTAATCAAGGCCTTGTTCTCTGTTTCAACCTTCATGTCCATGAATTGGAACTAAGCCTTTTCTCAAAAGAGAGCTAGCATTTTTATCATAATGATTTACATTTTATGCTTAGGTGGGCTCAATGAGAAATGTCAAAATTTTTTTGAAGCGATTCCCAGGAACTACCACGTGATCGAACTTTACGTGGAAGTCTCCCTCAAAGTGGTACACTTGGCGACAAAAAATAGGTCTCCTCTTTTTCCTTTTTTAGGTGAAGAGGCTTTTTTAAATAGTGGGTACATACTGAAACTGCTATTTTTGTTTTCAAATCCTGATTCTTAGCTCTGCTACAAGCCAAAAACGAAATGAGTCCGTCTCGACCTCTCAGAGAGTGTTTCAAAGACTAAAATTGATGGATTTTGAAAAGCGCGTTGCAAACAAACAAATGTCCGCACAAAAAAGTTTTATAGTAAACCTTCGATAGTTCACAGGCTAAATTAAACTATATTTGATCAAAACATGTTCAAGTTACAGGGGTTCAAAGACTACCTATTTTGCAGGCTTAATCCAAACCCTGAAAGCAAGGAAGATTTCAGGGAAAATATCTCAAAAGTTGCGGCTCAAATTTGGTGTAAATAAAGTTTTAAGCTTTTTTTTTTGGTTTATAGGCTCTGACTTTCCGGTATCTTTGGGGATTGGAGCCAACAGTAGATTGTAATCTGCCATTTTGCCTATTTGCATAGTTATTGGCCGTATCAAAGTTCCATGAAATTGCCTCTTTTGACACTTGAATTAGTCTCCGGCCTTTAAAAGAAAGTAATTAAGCTTCTTTAAGTACTTTTGCTGCGTGCAAAGAGAGTAGTGTCCGATAGCCCGGGGCTAGTGGATTTTGCTATCAGGCTAGTGAATTTCGTTCTTAACTTGCCTGAAAGGCAAGTAAAGTTTTTTGAGGAATTCAAATTACAGAAGAACTGTGAAATCAATTCTGCTCAACAAAATGTTTTTGGGGCTAGTTCTGCTTGCCCGAATGGCAAGCTTTTAAAATGACTTTCTTTGCACCCTGTTTTGAATCGGAAGAGATATATTAACACATGTTAACAGGGATGGTCATGCATGTTACTGATTACCACGGTCAACTGGCGGAGTTTTGGTTGAATGAATCGCGCCCTCAAAGTGAATTCACCGAGCTGCATAAATTAGAGTAATAAACAGCGTGCGAAGAAAGTCGTGTCCGATAGCCCGGGGCTGGTGGATTTTGCAATCGGGCTAGTGAATCCTGTTCTTAACTGGTTTTTGGGAAATTCAAATTGCAGAAGAACTGCAATAAATGGTGCTCATCAAAAATTTTTTGGGGCTACTTAAAAGATTCTTTGGGTTAGTACATGCTAGCAACAACTTGCCCGAATGGCAAGCCGTAAAACCGACTTTCTTTGCACCCTGACAGGCTGTTTAAAAACGTTTGACGCACAACAAAAACAAGTCATTTACCGATTTATCTGTTCTCGGTAAACAAGAAGCTTACCTTTACTTTAGATTGTTGATGGAAGAAGTCTATCCAGTCACCTGAAGTTTCACAATCAAATTATGCTAAGGACTTGGTGTATGCACTCACGTAATGGTCCGACGATATAGTTCACTGGGTGTGTGTAAAAGTGGGACGGGGACAAGGAGACGGGTGTGTGGGGACTTGGGACTTGGGGACGCGAGATCGAGACGAGGGACTTGAGGACATCAAGTATGGGACGCGGGGACGTGTGGGACGGGGACGCGGGGACGTCAAATACAGGGACGCAGGGGACGCGGGATGTGAATAATTGTTGCAAAAGTCGGAGGTAAATGCGATATCAGTCACTTTGGTGAAGTCAACCTACCCTGCCCTCCTTAGGGTTCCTCCATGCCTGTTTACGAAGCGAAGACTCGGCGAGGACCCCTGCATTGAAGAAAGTGAAACCGTTGTCCTGGACTTCTTGCTAAAGGAATATTGGAGGCCAAAGCAAGGTAGGGTGGGTTGCGGTCGCTAAGATTTATGTAGAGTCAGGTGTCCTATGAGCTCCTGGTGGAGTAACAGCATTCGATTCCAAATAAATTTAAAATTATAAAGAAATATTTTGTGTAAGAATCATAAGGTGTCCTATGTGGTTTTGGAAGATGGAATCTAATGTTGACCATAAATAACACAGAGATATCGCATTTACCTCCGACCTTTTCCTCAAGTCCCTCGTCCCGCGTCCCGCGTCCCCACACACGCGTCCCGATGTCCCCGTCCCCTTGTCCCCGTCCCACTTTTATACACAGCCTAGTTGAGTGTTGCTGAATGTCGTGGTTCGTGGGTAGTGGGGAGAGGTCGTGGGTCGTGAATGTGGGTCGCGGGTGTGGGTGTGGGCAAGGTATGGGTAAATGTCGTGGGTAAAAAAAAGTATAGAAAAAATAATAAAATAATAACAATAAATAGAAAAAAACTGTAAAATATTTATGAAACGAAAATCTCCAACTCCTTGATTGCCCTTTTCGTCACTACTGTTTCTGAACACTTTCTCTCTCACTCTAACCACTGACATGCAGTTAATCCCACTAGAGAAAATTCATTCTTCACGTGACTCAGTTCGCAAGGCCAGAGAGTCGCATTTGATAGATAAGGCCATGACTCTTGAACCTCATGGCCTAACATGACGAATTATTGTAATCCATATCCTTAGTATTTTTCCTTTCCAGTTTTTATGTTGTACGTCATTTCCGCCTCTCCCTTTTATTGCGACATTCTCCATTTATATAATGTTGTGTTTGCTACATAAGTTCAGTAACCTCTGTAAACCTGAAGAAGGCTGGTATGGCCAGCCGAAATATTGTTATAAAAAACAATATACGTTGTTTTAAATCAGCTTTGCAGTAGTCTTTTGACTTCTTTTTCCTGGTCCTTTTCGTCACGCCGGCTTCTTCTTCGTCCTCTTCGATCCCGATACTTCCTTAGCCACGTGGGACTTGGCTCCCCTTTCACACGATCACTGTATAAAAGACATTACATGTTACAGCTCTGACTCGCTAAGCCTATATATTATGAGCGTTCACATAGTGGAGAGCGGTGCGAAGTAAAGAAAGCGATGAAAAAGTAGAGGAGGGCTGGGGAGAGAGGTGCTGGAACGCTTGTAAGAATTTTTAACAAGGTGTACTCTGTTCACTATGTACACCTGAAGCAGGCTAAGGAAAAACTGGAGACTGAACTGCTTTTTTCTCAAAGATATCAAAATATCCGTGACTGAACATGCTAAAACTTCTTTTCAGAATCGTTACAGCAAAGAGTTTGTACACAAAACAAAACAAAAAAGGATCGAGAAAATTATATATTTCCGTACAACAATAAAATTTTCATACAGTCTCTCCTTAACTTGAAAAATTGAGCATGAAGGTGGTTCCTTTGTAAGCTAAGAGACTCAAAACTTCTTTAAGGAAAGCCTGGTTCTCATATGCGGCCGATGTATCCGGTCAACGTAGCCGCCGGTACCGTCTGGGATACTTCCCGGGACGAATGAGTACATGCGCCACCAGCAACTAGAGCCATCGCAGAGCTTTACCGCCGGCATGCCTGCGAAGTTGAACTCGAGTCAACTTCGCGCACATGCCGGCGATAAAGACTGGGATGATTAATGTTGACGGCCACTTCTGTTCGGCATCGGAACAGTATCCCAGGCAGTACTGGCGGCCATGTCGCAGGTGCATCGGCGGCATATGAGAACCAGGCTAAAGACTTCTATCCAAAAATATGAAATAGCTCAAAATTGTCCTTCTTTCTCCTCACTTCCCCTCCCGTTTCCAACGATAATCGCATTCCATCGTGTTAAAAAATCTCCGCTGATCATTGGAATTGTAGATCGAATAAAGATTAATAGCTAGTCAGAGCTGTCCCATACTTTCTGTAAATTGCACGTTTCAACATATTTTACGTCTGTTTCGTTTAGGGACTGGTCAAAAAGTATAGAGGGGGGTGGGCCGGAGCAGAGAGGGGGTGGGTCATGAGGTTTTGAGCCTTGTGCAAGGGGTGGGTCGTGCAATTTTCAGCTACCCTTAGGGGGTGGGTCACCCTATTTTATTACATAGATAGGCGCTAACTACTAACGAGACAGTTGACTACACTTGTTATATAAAACACAGCCAGCTGGAATTATCGCTAAAATACTCACAAACCTGTTGTGTGAGAAAGTACAAAAGGGTGACAGGCCGTACATCTATACGGGCGTGGAACCCTTAACCTTTTTTTTTCGGCTCTTACGAGCATGTCCTTTAATGATTTTCCTTTTTTGTAAGGAAATGATTGGTTGTTCTTTAAACATTTATTGAGTTTACAGTTGGTTTTGTATAAGATTCCATTTTTTCCTTTATAGTAGACACTGAGGGCTGGTATTGTGTCACGAATGTATGTTTTCTATCAAAGATTGTGGATAGCCTCCGTCCATCAAGTGTTATTTTTTAAATTTGAATTATTTTTCTCAAAGGTTGTTTCTGAGGAGTTTTTTCGTAGGATTCTCAAGGCTTCTCTTTTGACAAATCCTTTTTTAACATCTGGAGGGTGAAACGAGGTGAAATGTGTGTGCAAGAAGGTTTGCCTTTGCTAAAAATGTGTCTTTGCATCAAGGATAGATTTTTCCTTGAATCTTGTGCCTTTGTATACAACCGTGTCTAAAAACGCAGGGTCAGTGTCAAATGTTTCAGCCGTGAATTCAAAAGTTTGCTTGTTCAATGAAGGCTTCCATGTCTGGTTTACTCATGTCCCATAGGGCAAAGATATCGTGTACGTAGCATTTCCAAACTGTTGTTCTAAAGACAGTTTTGCTTAGAGTTGTTGTTTCAATGTATGTCATGAAAATATTGGCAAAGGAATCAAATCTGCTGCCTTTGTACCCATTGCAGTTCCATGGTTTTGTAGGTAGTCCTTTCCATTGAAGTGGAAGAAATTTTCTTTGAGGATCACTTAATCTAAGCATTTCCAGCAAGTAATGTGCAGGAATGGGTTGTCTTTGTAGAAATTTTCATATGCTTTGTGACAGACAATTTCAATATACTCTCGTTTTGCTGTATACTTGTGTCAAGACTCATAACGTCCATCGAAACAAGGAATGTTGGGTTTTTCACATTTGTCTTTTCAATGAAAGGTAAGATTTCTGTGATTTTGATATTGGTTGTAGCAGCATATCAACAAATTTTGTGAAACACAGAACATGGTTTTATTGGACATGATTAAGAGGAAACCAAACATCCATGTTTTAACTAGGGGGTGGGTCATGCAATTTCCAACCTTGCTTTAGGGGTGGGTCAGTCATTTTTGTGCCGAAGGGAGGGGGTGGTTCATGTGTTTTTTATCAACCACATTTCCAAATGCTCCGGCCCACCCCCCCCCCCCCCTATACTTTTTGACCAGTCCCTTATTTCGCGGATCGCTCAGATATGGATAAATCTTTAGCGGCAACATGTCTTTATTCAGTGACTGCCTCGTACCCAGACGTCTCTCTCTCGATGAAAATGTGCGCGCAAAGGAAGGCGGGAAGGAGACAACGGCCGAGACTATACCCTTCCCATGGTCCCTTGCGGTTCATAACCAGTCGCTAGCCTCTAGGCTGATACAGCGTGTCAGGAAGAGGACGAAGAAGCCGTGAAAAAAGGGAAACCAAGGAGTCGGCGATTTTCGTTTCACAAATATTTTACAACTTTTTCCTATTTATTTTTTTCTTCAATTACTTTATTTTATATATTTTTTTCTATACTTTGTTACCCATGACATTTACCCACGACCGACGAAATTTAGCTTCACTCTAGATTTAGTCACTTAAAATTCATCTCCAAAAAAACTCACCAACACTGATTTGACAAATTGAATGATATGGAATAACATCGATGAGTTTTGAAAAAGCGTGAAGATATAGGCGTTTTCGCCACGGTTGTCGTTGTCTTTTTGTTTAAAATCCCTCGGTTATAGGTCTGCACACAAGTCAGACAGTGCGTGATAGTACTGGTTTCTTTCAAATGTATTTTATAAGTCTATACATGTATTACAATATCTGAACGAACATTTGTTCTACTCCCATTTCACTGAGCAAAAACTTGATGGAAGCGACAAGCCATTGTCATGGAGCATTTAACGGAGTCGCATCGGCATCCACACGAGAGTTACGTTCTGTTAAAAGACGTGATCCGTTGAAGCCGATTTGGAATGACTATGCATTGGCCATTTTTTGTGCTGCCTTCAACCATCGACGTCACCTCAAAAGCGCCTACGACAACAAATAGACAAACAAATTAATATGATGGCAAAAACAAACAAACAACAAAAGGTTGCTTCATCGCTCTTGTGCTTCCATCTCGTTCAATTTGTCAAATTTTATTTAGCAAATTTTTCTGGAGTTAATTGAGTTTAGCAACAGAAAAGAAAATCCCTATCATGCGTTAGCGTTCTACATGAAATGTGAAATTGGGAAGTGCAACGACAGCAAAGAAATGTACAAAAGCGAGGTACACATGCAAAGTTGTTGTTTTGCCAATCTAATTCTATTTTTTTTTTTTCGGCCGTTCTCGTTCCGTCGCTTAAGCTCCCAAAATGCTTACCGGGAAACCGTACAGGGAACGTTCACCTTTTTTCAGTTAAAAAAAGATATTCCTTTTAGGCTGTGTTTATAAAGATTATAGATCTCTGATCTCGAAAAGAACGCTTAATTAATAAGTTAATCTATAACCTTGTACATAAATGCAGTCCAAGATGACACTTTGATGTTTATCGATAGGGAATTTAAGCAACAACTTCCGATACAAGTGTTTCGCGCTTTTTTTTTGCACCTTTATTTGCCGTTGTAGCACGACTACGACGTGAAACTTCACCTAATGTCATCTTTTTTTTTATAACAATTGTCTTTTTCTTTACTTAGAAACAATCCTTCAGAATTAAAAGCCAGTTAAATTTGCCAACATTTGACAAATCGACATAGATGGAATAAGAGCGATGAAGTTTAAAACAGCGCGAATTCACTTTTGAAGTGACGTTTTCATCGCTGTCGCCGCGGTGGTTGACGTTTCCTCTCGTTTGCCTGCCATATGTCAAACTGCACGCTAGCTCCTATTCTACCACGGCACGAGAAATGGAAATTACCTTCTTTGCAAACTGAGGTAAGGTAAATGCTGTCTTGTGAACTTCCGCATTATAATATCTAAGCTCCATTTTTTCCAGTTCGACATCCGTAAATAGAGTAACTGGATTATTAAATCTTGTGTTCTAAAAATAAAAGCACAACTGGCATAAGGATATACGGTAAAATAGAGGGAGAGAAAAAAAAGATAAATAACAATTATTCACCGAAGTGGAGGTGGCTAACGGTGGTGATTTACCGAAGCAGCGTTAACGGCCAGGTAAATTTCTACCACTAGCAACTAGCCACACTAAGGTGAATAATTGTTTTAGTATATACTAAAACAGTGAGATAATTGAGCACAAAAATGATGATTTTAACTCATTTACTGTTGCCAACGATTACAATTTTGGCGACCGAACGGTCGCGGTCGTCGTTTTTTCTTGGCGACAAATAAAACTTTTGAAGGCGTTTGTTTAGCTCTTACGGGGAAGTTTCTTCAAAAGGAGTTGTGAATTCTTTTTGTTAGACTGTTCACAGTCCCCTATTTTTTCGTGAGATCGTTTAGGTATACCGCGTCTTACCGCCACGGCTATCTTGATTTTCAAATGTACCGAGGGGGCGGGCGTCGGGGATTATAGCTCTAGGTGAAGGGGGGGGGGGGGGGGGGGGGGAAGGAGGCGAGAAAAATAATATAATAATAATATTTTTCTCGTTTCCTCCCAAACCGCCCCCGCCCCCTAAGTAGTTTTGACACTCATGCGAGATGGCAACCCGTAACGCAGAGCGCTCGATCTCGACGATCTTACGGAAAAATAGAGGACTGTGAACAGTCTATCTTTTTGTATTTATATTCGTTCTGTAAAAAAGATTATTAATTTTAGTTTTAAGCTTATTTATGAACAAGTCAACTAAATAAAGTAACTCAAGACTTAAGCTTAATTTGCGTTTGTAAACAAAAAACTTTTTCACCGGTTTTATCGATAAATTCAAGTCAAAAAGACAAAGCTTTACCTGTTAAAACTTCCGAACTTCGTCACCTTCTTCGTGTATTTTGGGAATAGCTTGATTGATTAGTTGTGAAATGTCTTAGTTTGTTACGGCAGCAAACCGGGAAGGCATTTTGCTCGCATCTTACGCGAGTTTGGCGTCGCTCGCTCAGAGGAACTGGAGGTGAATCAGCGAATAGTGCAGGATAGTCACTGATTGAGTAGCCAATCAGAACGCGCGAAAAACACTATCCACTGTTTTAGTACATACTAAATAGTTTTATAAAAGAGAGGCTACACGCTGCAGGGGCAACCCGGAAATAGGCTATTGAAAACATGATTTGGAAACTGTCTTAAGTTGAAATACCTTTTCGCCATTAATATTATTTAACTCCATTGGTCACAAACTCGTCACATGATAATTAATTCAACTTTGTCAAACAACCAGCGTACAAAACATTTTTTTCATACCTGTGTCTTTGAAAAAGGCTCGAATATGAATAACTATACACGGAAACGGACGAACCTTCGAACGGTTTAGGTATTTCGTTCACATGGAACAACCTTGACCGCGTACGGAAATTTAGATTCCTAGCCGGTCAAAGTTGTGTGTGAACTGGGCGAACGTTCCTTGTGAACAAATGTCCGGTTAAATTTTTCACGTGGTAGAAATTTCATCCGATACCGTGTGAGCGTCGCCTAAAAATCCATTCTAAATGCCTCCTACCTCATTCTTGCTGCAGAGTATAAATCCTATTTGTCCACTGGGGTAGGTGGGTATTGTAGTGTAGCCATAGCTAACCACAGGAAATAATCTTCTGCTGAATTCTAACACAGACTTTATAAGCGGTATATGAAGCCATATGCATTCTCCTGGTAAATTAAATATGAAACACACTAATAAACAAGAAGGGCAAATCAATCATCATGACATTTTAAAAAACCTTAGTCAGGCTTTGAAATAATTTCCCGGCTGGTGCTGGGCAAGTTGCCCGGTCAAACCTATTTTGCCCGGAAAACCAGTTAGTGGCCGGACAAATGTCTTTTATCTACATTATCACACTTCAAAGTATAACCACGAGACTATTAGAGTAATAATTAATTTGTTTAAACCACACACGCTACTTCATGGATGACAGTCTTGGTCTTGTCGAATCCGCCCCTTCCCCCACCCCACTACCCCCAACCCGTTTTATCATCAAGAAGGTCAATAATGTCCAATCTTGATCGAACGACCATATCTTAAATCTGAAGGTTCATAAGAAGCATAAACAAAATGTCCGGTCGATCTTGCTAGTGCTGTAGGGGGTCTACTAATCAACAGTAACTGAATAAATTAACACACCTTTTATTTTGAAATGATGATCTAGTCAAAGTACTTTTGCAAGCAAGTTTTTTTTTTTTTTACCAAGATAACTAGTCTACAGGAGGAAAAAGCGATAAGAGATGGGCTATAGAGAATTAAATCCCCTTGTGCAGTTTAAATACTACCACAAAGTGCATCTAGAGAAAAAGTTGCGTGACTACCTTGCGAACAGAGAAGACCATCTGGTTTTAGTGCCCTTTTCACAAGTTCATAATATGATTCTTTAAAAAGGGATTCTGCTGGACCTAACACAAAAGAAAAAGAGAATAATTTTAAAATACAGTGAAGGTATTCATATTCATTCATGTGCAGAGTCTTTTGCGTTGCTGTCATTCGCATAGTTGGCATTATAGGGGACTTACGATCCGACAACGGCGATCGATGTCCACGAAAAAGTCGCTGTAAAATAGACTATGCATCCTTTCAAACTATTTCGCGATTACCCCAAGTTGTCCTGTCACAGTTATACTTAAATGAAGGGAATTCATGTTGGAATTGAAGCAAGGGGACCGCGCCCGAATTCAGGCAGTGATGGCGGAATTCCAGTTCCGGTTCTCAAGTAAACTTAAAATCTGGTCAGTTCACTGCATCGTAGTTGTTCGCGGACTGCAAAGAAATGTACAAAAAAGCGTGATGCACGTGCAGAGTTGTTGTGTTGTTCAATAATAATTTAACCCATTGCTTTTTTTTAAGCTTCCGTTGCCGTCGTCGTCGAAGTTTCATAACGCCTCTTACGTCTTGAGGAAGTTAAGAAGCCGACTGTAAGAATTAATTAGCGATGCAAACAACTTTATAAATGTTAAGGTATTAGATCTGCTATAAACTCTTCCATTTGAAAAATGTATTTCTCGAACAAAAAAAGGAATTTTTCAAAATAAAAACTACACAGGTCTATCGGGTGAGAGGTGAGCTTTCAGAAAATTGATATCTGAGGTGTCAATTTTCCCACCGAAGGTGTGATTTGTGATTAAAGAAAAAAACCTCTGATTACAGGGGTAGTTTTTTGACACAGACAAGTTAGTGGTAAATTGAATGGGTGGGAAATGGATGCACAATCAGATCAGGTGCACAAACCAGACTTCTTGTAACTACTTGGTAGGGTCCTGTACAAGCCACATCAGAAGCACCTTAGAAGGGACAGACCCTAAAAAGGGAAGGCGATGATGATGATGATGATGATGATGATGATAATGATGATACATACCAACAGGATCTGATGAGTCTGTAATGACAACATCAAATTCATTTTCATGTTGCTCCATATACTCAAAGCCATCCCCAATATACTGAGTCAGTTTAGGTGAACTGTATCCCTTTGCCATATTTGGTAAATGCTTCTTACATACGTTAATCACTTCCTGTCAGATAAAAAAAGACTGTAAGACAGTGACTCTGAAATGGCCAGCAGATGTGTTCAACATCTTGGATCAAGCTGAGTGAGATGGTGGAGAGTGAGGTGGCACGGAAGGTCAAGAGGACTAAAGTAGCTTTGAGGTTATGTGGTTGATGGGAATACAAAGAGAAGCAAAGTTAAGACAGAATTGAATAACTCACTGGGAATAAACAAAAAATGCAATATTGCAAATCATAATTTACTGAAAGACATGCATGCATACACATGTGTCAATGAACTTACTTCTCATTTAAAAAGAATAATAATTACTAGGGTCAATGAACGTTCAAAACAATGTGATATAATATAGTTGATCTTATTGGAAGACTACAATGTAGCCTGCAGAAAAAGGATAACATGCATGATCACTTGTATACTCCTTAAAGTACTGCTACTGCCCCCCCCCCCCCCCCCTGCTAGGTGGGATGCTCGTATATTTTACAGGGTAATATGCCAGCAGTTTGTCATCTGTATCCATTTTTTATACAACTGGGCCCAAAGAGTGACAAACAGTGGCAAAAAGATTCTTGTCCCTTCAAACAGGGCAATAGAGAAGATCAGGCATTAAAATCTGGACCAATACATCAAGAACATTTGAGGTGCGATGGCGATTCACAGACGTCTGGTCTCTTCTTTTTTCTGAGGGAGGGGGAACGTCTGTACACAGGCTACTTACCACTCACACCCCACATCTGGTAAGTGCCCATGCATTTTTTGTTGTTAACCATGGTAACTTTTAGGGATAACTAACCTCATCTATTTCACACTGCACAATGGATTCAACTGCTGGATGCTTGGACACCTCTCTTATGACTCCTCCATCACCACCACCAACAACAAGAACCTGAAGATGACAAATGGCATATACAATAAAACAAACAATAGTAATTTCCGGGTGACAAGCAACAATAAATTTATGGGTAATTGGCAACACAACATTTTCTTTTTCAGTGATTTCATTGTTAGCACATTTAGTGGACTCTGGTCAACAGATGATGATAAAAGTAATGAAATCATAATATTTATTTCAAATCAAAGTACTTGCTTTTTTTAAGAGAGATTTAAAAACTCCAAATAGGCCTACCACAATAATTTCATTAAAAAATCAAATCAAAGTACTTTCAAACAGGGAAAAGGATCAGAAATTCTCCATAAATATTTTAATGAAGTCGCACTAACTGGCAAGGACCGAGGAATGACAGCTGCATTGATAATATTTAAGTGAATAAAGTCAAAATAATACATGTACATTGAACTTCTGTATGCTCAGTTTTTACCTTTTTGGGACAAGGATGAGAATTAAGTGGAAGAAAAGTGATCATTTCTTGATAAGAAAATTCATCTCTATCAGTACACTGTATAACTCCATCCAGAACAAGAACTTTCCCATGGTGTTTGCTGAAAGACATTATTTTGAGAGGTAATTACATGTACGCTGATTTGTCATTTTCTGACCAATGATAGGCAAACCACAAAGAGAATCTGCTACAATGAGGCACCACCTCCAATAGTTGAGCTGAGAAAAAACCCACTTTAATACCTGTGGCCAAATGATATCTGACAGGGGTGTAGCCAGCTTTTCGACTAGTTGTAGGCCTGGCTGATATTCATCCTGAAAATTGCACGCTTGACTAGTACACACTGACCTCACCAACACTTTGATCTCTTAAGCATTTCGGCTTTCCCCAACAACGCATAATCTATTACAAATGGTAGAGCGATCAAACCAAAAATTTGTAGGCCTGGGCCTACAGGTCTATAGGCTGGCTATATATGCCCTTGTCTGAGGGAGGAGCACAGAAATTCCATACAGAAGATGTGTCACTATGCAGATCAGGGTAGTGCTTCTGATAGGTTGAAAACTTGCCTTATCCAGTCAGATGCACTATATCCAGATGTGGGTATTGACAGGTCATCATTATGGAATTTCTGCACTTGTTCCTCAATGTCATTTCAGTACTATATAGGCACTGATTGGACACTCATCAGGGTCCCTTTGCAACATAGCACTTCCTTTTAACCTCTCTTCTATCTAAGGTTGAAATGCCTCCATAGGTTTTCATCATTATAGGTTAGGTATTCAGTCATCATCAGACAAACAACAATGTTTTATTTAAGGGTGTTAGATTACATAAAGTGGGTGCCTGCCAATCGGGGTTGTGCTTTACGTGATATATAAGGTACATCAAAATCGTGATAATTGCTTCTTCTGATCAAAATGTGTTTACTTACCTTTTAAACACCAGAATATCTTGGTGTTTTGATCTTCCTGTGTGAAGAATTTCTTCCACCTCAAGGGAGAGAGCTTGTCCTGGCCACTGGTCATTGATCTCTGAGAACCATCCATTCTGTATTTGATTCATCTCTCTCTCTCTCTCCTTTTTTTGTTATTTCGTTTTGTTTATGTGTTTGTTTGTTTGTTTTTTTTTTTGTTATAATTTTTTTGTTCTACAGCTGTGAAGAAAAAACAACATGGTAATAAAATTGTTCTTCTTATTATTATTTTGTCTGGTCAGTATAATACAGACTGAATGTGGACTGTTTAAAAAACTGGGCAAGGCAAGGTAAAGTGAGATTGTGTGACTTCCAGTAAATATCCAAAATAGCCTTATCTATAACAGCTCAGCAGGGGGGGGGATGGGTGTTTTGGTTAGGGTTAGGCTTAAGGCGGGGGGGGGGGGGTTATCTTCAGAGACCAAAGGCCAAGCTGGATAACATCCTCTGAGGTCTATTTATGTAAAAAGTTCCTCCATTTTGTCCAGCTATATTATTTTAAAGTGAGATTGTGTGACTTCCAGTAAATATCCAAAATATCCTTACCCATAACAGCTCAAAGGAGGATCAATGAAAAATTCATGTAGGAGATGATTGAGGGCTCAGGAGGGGGAGAGGGGGTTAAGCTTAAAAAAAGTTTAAACACATCTAAGGTTGTCTGCACATTATGCTCAGTGTTTCACACTATTACTATTATTCTATCTTTAATCTTATCAAAATAGCTTGGAATTATTGGATAAGGATGAGTATGATCTGTAAAATCATGGAGATCTAGGAGGGTGTTATCTTCAGAGACGAAGGGTGAGCTGGATAACATCCTCTGAGGCCTATTACTTCTTCGCAAAACATGTAAAAAGTTCCTCCATTTTGTCCAGCTGTATTAAAACAACACAACCACATCCCCAGGACTTCTGGGTTGTTGTCTGTCCCTTTTTCAGTTATTTATGCTGTACTATTGATGTCATTTTCCAAATATCACATCTTCCAAATTTAATCAATGCTACCTGGTTTTGAAGAACTAGTCATGGGATTTGAGCCAATTAGAAATGGGGGATCACTTTTATGCCATAAAAGTGATCATAATAAGCACAGATCTGCATGCATGTTCTAACTGCATGGCTTTCCTTTTTAATACTCAATTGTTGAGGTGACTCATTCAGGGAAATAGGTGAAAATGTCATGGACCTGAAACTGATAGCGGCTATGCACTTTTTTGCCAATTTTCAGTCTGGCATTGATTAGTCTTTTTAGAATTATATGTGGCTTATGTCTCATATAATGTTAAAAATCTTATGACCTTTTGGCCTGGATTCTGGCAGAGTTTTGATGAAATGTAAGGATCAGTCAAAGAACTTAATATTCCAGCATAATGCAGATTGTTTTGCCTAATCCCTGTTGAGTTAAAAATTATGCCTACATAAAGTAGTCAACCGTTTATAAGCTTAAGTATTATAACTTGATAAATTAAAAAAAAAATAGAATTACTGCAGCAATAGTTTTCAACCTCGCCAACACCAGCTCCACTCGCATGGGTTAGGAAAACTAGAACATTTCAAGGCCTCAACTTGTTATCTACTCTTTCATTTCGCGCCAAAGGTAAAATTGAAATCAAACCTACTAGGTTAAGGTGGCTCGATACAGTTTTTCAGGGTCAATACCTCCCAAGTTTGAGCGTAAACTACGTCGCCATAAACAAAGATTTGGAAAAATTGACACCACAGTTGTATTAGATAAAGATGAAAATTTGTTATGATCAGGGTTGCAATGACATCGGAGTTGTCATAGCAACGAAATGACGCCATTACCTATTTTGGCTGCAGCATGATTTCTCAGCACTGGGAACTGTTCTTCCAAAATCGTTTACTGGAACTTTTTCCTACAACAGCCGCCTCGATGTTCGTGAAGTTTAAGCGAAATCTGTAAGAGCGTTATCGAGATATTTTGGGAACAAGTTTTTATGGTTAGAAATACGGTAAAAAATGGACAATCTTGATGTTCGACTGTTATCTGTACTAAACGAAGCGCTTTTGACATGCAATTTCACCTCATGGTAGTTTCAATCTTTTTAAAAACGTGTGTGAAAGATCATTGAGATACCTTCAGCCGATTGTTAGAAAGAAGGATTTGATTAGTATGTATCAAGGCGCTCTTGTTAGCAGTAATGTAAACATTTCGATCTACTTTAACAAATTAGCGAATAATTTTTAAACCGCTCGATCATTTTTTTTTTAAATTTAAGAGTCTTGAGATAAACCGTCCTTTTATATGACCTCTTAGTTTCAAGACTATTGATATATTGTAAGGTAGTAAAATAAGGGCTTGAATTCGCTAACATTTTGTCAGAAATTTTGTGTTTACAAGTGAGAGCCTCTTATTATTCGGCGGTATTGTCTCAAAGTTTCATTTTCACGTGAACAGCAGTAACTAACAATGCATTTGACATATGCAAAAATACTAGGTATTGTTGTGCACGAAAATATGAAACTTTGAGACAATAACCCCGAATAATGAGAGGCTCTCACTTGTAAACACAAAATTTCTGACAAAATATTAGCGAATTCAAGCCCTTATTTTACTGCCTTACAATATATCAATAATCTTGAAACTAAGAGGTCATATAAAAGGACGGTTAATCTCAAGATTCTTAAATTTTCTAAAAAATTTATCGAGCGATTTAAAAATTATTCGCTAATTTGTTAAAGTAGACCGAAATGTCTACATTACCGCTAACAAGAGCGCCTTGATACATACTAATCAAATCCTTCTTTCTAGCAATCGGTTGAAGGTATCTCAATGATCTTTCACACACGTTTTTAAAAAGATTGAAACTACTATGAGATGAAATTGCATGCCAAAAGCGCTTCGTTTAGTACAGATAACAGTCGAACATCAAGATTGTCCATTTTTTACCGTATTTCTAACCATAAAAACTTGTTCCCAAAATATCTCGATAACGCTCTTACAGATTTCGCTTAAACTTCACGAACATCGAGGCGGCTGTTGTAGAAAAAAGTTCCGGTAAACGATTTTGGAAGAACAGTTCCCAGTGCTGAGAAATCATGCTGCAAGTAAAATAGGTAATAGCGTCATTTCGTTGCTATGACAACTCCGATGTCATTGCAACCCTGATCATAACAAATTTTCATCTTTATCTAATACAACTGTGGTGTCAATTTTTCCAAATCTTTGTTTATGGCGACGTAGTTTACGCTCAAACTTGGGAGGTATTGACCTTGAAAAACTATATCGAGCCACCTTAAGAGGGTACACAATCCCCATGGAGGTTTAATTAATTTGCTATCTTCTTCGGCTTCATCCCTCAGCGAATTTGAAACATACAAACACCAAACACGTTCGTTTGACGGAGAAGCCTAATTTTTTGACGAGAGAAAGCCAAAGGGGACTTTCTCGACGTAGTAAGCATGTGCCGGTATCGCTGCGCGGTCAAATGTGTACACAATAATTCCGATCTGTTATCCACTAAGCTGGCTGCTCCTAAGCTAATTTAAATGACTTGGATTTTATTTTGTTAAGAGATTTGATTTTCAACCTATTATTAAGGTACTTACCTACAAAAATTCCGCTAAAAAAACGCCAGCGTTCAAGTCACCACTCGACAACTGCTTGACATAAGCAATCTGTTGAGCCCTGGTTAAAATGAACAACGTACACGTGCTTTACTTGATCTCCCCTCTACCCCTCCCCCGAATAATTTAGTTAATTAAATTTTGAACACTAGTGCGTCCGTGCTTCCTCG
>OZ037775.1:35413818-35458818 GCA_964035525.1 Porites cylindrica | reverse complement strand
AGTTTTAACCCTAAATAAAATAATTATATAAGTAACTTCAAAGTACTAAAAGTTAATTTAACCAAATTTTAGTTCCCAAAAGATACTTTACAGAAAACCTTTTCACTTGATGGCTGCCACTAAGATTTCTAGTTCCTGGGTATATACAATTTTGTAGAAGGGGAAAGTTATTTTTTATCCTTTTTTTTCCCTTTTCCATGAAAGTAGCCACGCGTCATGCTCATAGAAGCTTAGGAAAATTTGCTGTTCCCTGCCTTTAGTGACAGCCCTGCATTTTATAGATAGTGCCTTGTTTAAGCCAAAGTACTTCTATAAAAAAGTACTCTATCATTACAATAGTGCTATATGGGGCATTAAATACAGATACCGCCTTATTTATACTGCTGATTAATAATATTTTTGTCTTAGGGTGATGGCACAGGTGTTTCCAGCATATATAATGATGTGGCCTTTCCTGATGAAAACTTTAAACTAAAACATGATGTTCCAGGTCTTCTGTCTATGGTAAGAAACAGATAGAATAACAGCAGGCTAGGCCTTTTGATGGGTGTGGTAAAATCTAAAGAAGTTGGGGTTTAAGTTTAAGGTCAAGGTATAGTTACATAATAATTGCTGTAGAAAGGGTCTTTTATGGGGCAAGTAAATAATAATTATGTTTGTAGAGGAAATTAATGGCTAGTCTTTTGGCTCAAGAGCTTTGGTGGCTCAATATGCATGATGTTTCCAACCTATGCTGATTCTTTTTAACAACCTTTAATTATAATTAATTATAGTCATATTTCCCATAATCAGCCACCAAACAATGCAAAATAAATGGTCGCTTGTGGGAGGCAAACCAGTGTGGGTCTTATATCAGCTGCCATCAGTCGCCATTAGGAAGAGAATTCACTGCATGTAATGTCTAAGTTACAATAATAATCAGGGCTTGAAATTGCGACTGATATGGTCACCAATGCAACTAACATTTTCAAAAATTCTGGTTTAGTCACCACTTTGGTGACCAGTTTTCTCTATGATTTAGATTTAAATTAAAAGAGGAAAGTTAAAGCAAGCATTTCATCTTATCCTTCTTTGTTTTTGTCATGAAACATGTGCCAAATTGGATAAACAAACCCAGTTTACCTCCAAATTTATATTTTAAAACAATCAAATCTGATGGATTGCACCATACTATGAGCTGTGTCATTTACATTATACAAACTGGTGACTATATTTCTCCAGTTGGTCGCAAAAAGGCGACCTGAGGATTTTTTTAACTTCTAGCCGTGGAAATACAGCTGTAATATGTGCACAGGTGTAGTTTGGAATCCATGCCATCACTAAAAAGCGTTTTGTAATGCAGTCTGAGTAGTGCAGAGATACAGCAAACATAGAACTTATTTAAGATCATTGTCAGTGTCAAGCCATAGTTTACAAGAGGTTTATAAAAACAAAGACGAATAATAAAACTATTGCCCCCAGAAAGTGGTCGTGGTCACTTGCATAAAGAGGTGGTCATTAATGAGGCTTTTTTAATCAATCGTAACATTTTTTATGAATTAAATTTTAAGAGCTATCAATTGTGAGAATTGGACCACCTGATACTATATCAGAGGCCCATATTTTTCCCATGTATTTATTAATAATAAAAAACAAACTGTTCTTTAATGTTAATTTGTCTTTGGTGGCAACACAAATGCTTACATAAGGCTTATCTTTTTCAGGCTAACAGTGGTCCAAATTCCAATGGCTGCCAGGTCAGTGCACCCAAAAAAATCACTTTCTTCGTGAATTTTTTATTCACTATTATATTATTTTTGGGACGTATATTATTTTAATTTGGTAATTATTTTTTTATGTATTTTTTTTTGTTCCTTGGGTAATTGGAAAATGAAATTATCTTTCTCTGCCACTACTATTAATGTACTGACAGTTTTGTCTTGATGTCGTGCGTTAATAGTGTGAACTCTTTTCCATGATTTCAGTTTTTCGTAACCTGTGCAAAGTGTGATTTTTTGGATGGAAAGCACGTAGTATTTGGTAAGCCCTACAAATTAAGGTAGCTTTGCTATGCGGTGAATTTGCCTTCCTGCAGCAGAGGCCTTCCTTCGCAGTTGTATTATTTATCCTAAATTTGAGCTCTAACCATGATGTTGCTCCAAAAAGTCAAGGAGCATTATAAACCCTTGCAAACCAAATTCCCTGAAAGCTTGGAATTGCTAGGAATTCCCAGTCATTCCAAGACATGCAAATGAGGAAAAAATTATTAAAAAACTTGAATTTCAGGGAATCTCTGGCAATGGCTTAACATCCAACTGGAAATTACTCTAGGGATTCCCAGTAGTTCCAAGTCATGCAAATTAGGAAGAAATTAATAAGTTGGAATTTCTGGGAATATCCGGGAATGGCTTAACAAACAACTGGGAATGACTGGGAATTCCTAAGACTTCCAAGGCATTCAAATTTAAAGAACAATTTAAAAGCTTGAAATTTCTGAGAATGTCTGGGAATGGCTTCATACAGTAACTAAGAATCCCTACGACTAATAATTATTGCAAATAATTCTTAAGCCAGTAGAGAATTGAGTCTTGGACGTAATGACAATGAGTCTGGACTGACTCAGACTCAAATAAGCAGTAAAAAATACACTGTAAAATGGAATCAAACAATGGGAGAAATCGTTTTAGCAATACCCAAAGTCCACTGGACTTCAACGAGAAGGCAAGCATGGGAAGGCAGATTAAGCGGTGGTGACCAACTTGGGGCTTAGCACATCGTCACATGTCATCATGTTCTAACCCTAAGGCAGCCTAGTTTACTAGAGGGATAACAATCATTGGTAAAATTGAAATCTCTCACTTTTTGTTTTAAGTTGTTTTTGTTTGTTTACTTCTTTCTTATTATTTTTCTTGATTGCAAAGCACACATAATATTCATATCGGATTTCAGAAGAGTAATCTTTTTTAACACCACTCTCTTATTTGACGCTCTCAGTCGCCTTAACTGAAACATACCATATTTATTCGATTAACTACCCTCCAGGGGCGCTTATTAAATTTTTTAACCTTGAGACTGGGTGCGTATTCGAGGAGGGCGCTTATTCAAGGCTGGGCGCTTATTAAATTTTCACCATTTTCAGCAAGTGTAGTATGTTTATTTTGCAACAAAACAATAAATGGTAATAACAAAATGCGAAACTTTGAGGAAAATTCCAACATTCTCGTAGACCATGAATCTAGAGAGCGTAAGCCAGTGAATAAATAATAATCGATACTACTCTCGTGCACTTAATGCTTGGGGGGGTGGGCGCTTATTCGAGGCTGGGCGCTTATTAACTTTTTCTGCCTTTAGGATGGGCGCTTATTCGAGGTGGGCGCTAATTCGAGGTTGGGCGCTTATTCGAATAAATACGGTAGCCATTTTCTTGCCCCCGGCTTTGCTCAAAGGACTAAGGAAAGAGAGGCGTCTGGTAGTCGACCACCTTTTATATTCTGATAATTGCTTTTTGTAAGGCGGGGTATCGACTAGTCGTGGAGAGAAAGTGTTTATGAGCCAGTTGAAAAAAATCGTAAATTTCACAGAATCGCAAGCGCAAAAATTTGAACATTTTCCTTTAATTTGTGTTTATTTTATTCTTCTTACTTCTCATTTGACTTCCGATTCTACTTACAAATCTGACGCATACGATCAGGCAAAAAAGGGAAAAAATGATTGCCTTAGTCGCAGCAAACTAAAGCAGGAAAACTAAGCCAATCACAATCTTATTTCTTTACAGGTAAAGTTATCGATGGTCTCTTAGTTATGAGAAAAATAGAGGTATGTTATGCCTAGAGACCTAGAGCCACTGTATTAATACAATGTATAAATTCATTTTGCAATTGGAGCGTGAACCACTGGAAACTGTGGCTAAAAAATCCAGTTTCTGTGAAAGTATGGTTGGTTGCCACAGGAAAAGAAAAGATCGCGCTAAAAAAATTTCTCCATTTCATGGAAGCCACTAACAAGGGAGTTATTTTCCGAGTTATATATATAAAAGAGGGTCATTTTTGGGTTTTTTTGAGCTGCACTGCCATGTGCTCGGGAAATCTTTCTTTGATGAAGTTGCAGGTCAGATGGATTTGAAAACTGACTTATCTTGCTACCATAATGTTAAGGAAAAGCTGCACTCCTGTTTGAATAGATTCTGGTTTATTATTATTATGTATATACTCTCAGAGTTCAACTGGTAGCCAGTTCCCGGTACAAGCATAGTAGTCGAGAACCCGTCGGAGGATTCGTGCTGTTCCTAATAGGCCAGTGTTTTGAATCTGAGCCACATAAAGATTCACCACTATGCTTTCAAGATGGCCAACTAATCCTTTTGGGATTGTCGCAAGTGTCCCGATAACATTAGGCACAACTCTTATTTTGTTTGACCTTTCACAGTTTTTTTTAATTCTTTTGCCAGATCTTGATATTTATCAATCTTCTCTTTCTCCTTCAGTTCCACCCTAGCATCCCCTGGTACAGTTACAGCAATAATTTGGCAAACTGCTTGTTGTTTGTCTACTTTAACTAGATCAGAACTTTTGTGCTCAAGCTGATGATCAGTCTGTATTCTAAAATCCAAAAGGATTTTGACTTTCTCGGACTCTCGAACTTTTCCAGGGACTTGTTCATACCACTTTTCAGTAACTTCCAATCCGTATTTTCTGCACAGGCACTAATGGACAGCTTTTGCAAGGCCATCATGTCTACCTTTATATTCTTTCTGTGCCAACGCTGAGCATTTACAAACTGTGTGGCTTACTGATATTCCGCACTCTTGCACAACCTGCATTTTGAGCTGACAGCCTGTTTGTCAATCTTTGCCTATATTGCATTGGTTTGCAATGCCTGTTCCTGGGCCGCTGTTAGGAATCCTTCTGTCTCCTTGATTTCCCCCCTCTTCAACCATGTGCAAGAGAGGTTACTTGTAGCACCTTGTTGTTCTTGTTCTTGTTCTTGTTTTCTTCTTGTTATTATTATTATTATTATTACTATTATTATTATTATTATTATTATTATTGTTATTATTATTATTATTATTATTATTATTATTATTATTATTATTATTATTATTATCATTATTGTTGTTGTTGTAGTTTGTGTTATACAGTGACTCCCGATAACTCGAACCCTCGCTAACTCGAACCAAAAAGTAGTTTTTGTTTTCCCTAACTCGAACCACGTATTGAGCTCTTAAAAAGTCGGGGGAAAAGTCTACTGGTGTCCGAAACATTCAAGTTTGAATTTCCCATTGACGTGTTGTAGGCATATAGTTTACTAGTGGAAGCTGATGATGTTTGTCACAAATCTAACGTGAAACAGCTTTACTTCTCAAAACAGTAAACTCATGCTCTATTTAGGCAACATTTTGTTCTGATTTATAATCTAGAAGTATCTTTCAATTTTCGCTTAACATTTCTACAATTAACTGTGATTAGAATGTTCACATACAGTAAAAACTGTGTTTGTCCTTGCTCCCGACTACAGTATTTTCTTCCAACTCCCAATAACTCGAACTTTTTTCGTTTTCCCTAGAAGGTTCGAGTTATCGGGAGTAGACTGTAACTGTTTAGTGTCTATAATTGAAATCTATTTTTCTCCATTTCTATTCCCAACTTAGAATGTTCCAGTTGGACCTAACAACAGACCTTCATTGCCAGTTGTTATATCACAGTGCGGCGAGATGTGACTAATAATCATCGTCTTATGTCTGTCATTAGAACAAGTTTAAACCGAGGCCCCCTCAACACGCATCCGGATATGTTTGAAAACGGAGAGTTTTTTCCCTCCGTTTTCAAAAAAAAAAACGCATCCACTCGAAGCGTATTGGAACCGTTCTCGCCCGTCCATACGAAAACGCTAATCAATGGAAATACGATAGCATCCCTTACGGAGCATGCGTTATACTAGTAGTAAATAATTTATGACATCATCTTATTTGAAAACATCCGTTTTCGTCCGTTTACACGTAAACGAGAAGCCAGCGTTATCAAAAATCTTCACTCTGGAGAGCGTTTTAGAAAAGATGCTTTTTTGTGATCGTTTTGACCGAATACGTGTTGACGGACCGGTACAATCATGAGCAAAAGTCTTGGGATACTTTGCATTTCTGGGGCGTTTTCCAATTCACACAGGCCCAACCCCTCCCCTCACCCCACAAACAATGTTGGACGTGTATCCAGAATTTTTTTCGAGTTTCAACTTTGTATATAGGGTGGGGAAGAGAGAACTGCGAGAAATTTTCGAAAAGGATTCACCGTTTTAAGAGGGAACCGAGAAATGACAGAGGAATATGAATACTGCAGTACTGTCCCAAGGACTTTTCTCAAGGATTGTAGAATGTTCCACTTGTACCTAACAACAGACCTTCATTACCAGTTGCTATATCACAGTGCGAGGAGATGTGAAACTGTCTTTACAGGGCGTTTTAACTGACTGTCGAAACGTTTTGGTGTGTATGCTGGTTTTGAACGACTTGAGATGCAATGGAATAAAACACTCAACTTTAACCTGACGACAGAGCAGTAGTTTACCAGCTGTAGATAGTTGGAAAGGTTATTGTAGAAATGTAACCCACGAAGACAGGCACCTCTCCTTGCTACTCACCGCTAGAGACGTTTCGAGGAAGAATCATTGGAATCAAAGTTTTTTTATCTTTATTTTTTAATGCCCCGTACCCTGGCATATTTTATTTTGTGCCCTTTATTTTTCATTTTCCTCAAAGTTTTTTTGGAGAGAACAGTGAAAACAATAAAGATAATTTTAAAAAAAATGCATCTGAGTGTACAAAACTGTTATTGCGCCGTTTCATCCTTGATGTTGAAGTAAAATTGTTTTGGGAGTGGAGTCGGGGGTGTTATTATATAATAATAATATTACTATTATTATTATGTCGCAGTATGAAACTTTGGAATGCTGTCCACATTATGAGTAGTATAGGGCGCATAGCGTAACCTACACCACTTGAGAAGCTATACTTAGAAGTAACGAAACCTAATACAATCCTAAAATACATAGTGATATGAATCTCTCTACTTAAAAAGCCAATTTAGAATATTATTGAATTCTGATACTCTGTAAAACCTTCGCTATCTCTACTAAAAACATATTTATAATAATATCACACTCTAATGTTCTAAAAAATCTAAGTAAAAACGTCAGCAAGCTCGTGTTTCTAGATTTCTAGAGAAAAAACAAAAACCTAAAAACTGAAGTCCACAGCGCCCTAACTATTTATCTTAAATGTTCTGGCAATGTTTAAAGTGTTTGAGATGACCGACTTCTGCATTCGCTCAAGTACGCTCCGTGCTCTCGCTCCAAGTAGCTTCCTCACCGACTTCTCTAGGTGTTTAGAGTAACCCCCCTACGTCAATTATTACGTTGTACTGTTCAACCCTGTAACCATTGTATCTCTGCTTCAGCTCCCACATCATGGGCCCATACTTGAGTGTCTTTTCCTCATCTTTCTTAGCTCTACTCTCAATCCAGGGGCAGCTCATTTCAATTGTGCAGACTTCTTTCCTCTCGTGGCTGACAAGTCGCGCGTCGATCCGATTAGCTCTAACTTTGTTGTGCTCTGCATAGATAGGAATATCCCAAAACGCCTCACTCGTGGTGTTCTGGTAGGCTGGTTTTGGCATCACCGGTGAGTACCATGGTGGAACCTCTTCCATTAACCCATGCTCTCGCAGGAGCTCAAAAAACAGAATCTTCAAAGCTGCATTATGCCTGTATAGGTACTTGGTTTGTGCCAGGGAGGAACATCCAGCCAGTACATGTGCAACGCTCTCAGCTACCTTCCCACATAACCTGCATAGAACTTCGCCGTCGGTGGAGGTTTGCGTCTTCTCCTTTGTGTAGAGCTTCGTAGGTAACAACTGCTCATACAGTTCATACATGCCCGCGATGGTATGTGTAGGGCATGTAGCCCAACCTTTTAACCATGCAAAGCAGCTGGCTATGCTTAGGCTCTCATCTTCCCATCTGATACGGAATAACTTTCCTTGCCACTTTTTGTCTTTAGCGATCTCCAAGAACTGCTTCTCTTGAGATTGCTTCAACAGATTCCCAGCTCTTGCTGCAGTTACCACCTTTCCATCTGTTGTAACACACACGGGATTTAGGGTATCAAGCTGAAGGGTGATGTTGAGTTCTTCAGCGTACTTAGCTGCTTCCTTTACGAACGACTGGTGGCCTGATGCCATGGCGTGTTTTTCTAATTCTCTAACTGCTGCCACAGTCGGGTCCGGGTTCTGATACAGTTTCAGTAGCGATTTGATTTTAGTGATCTTGTACTCGTGTTCGACTGATCGCAGGCCTCTACCCCCTTTCTCCCTCGGTAGATATAACAAAGAAGTCAGGCTAGCTGGGTGCTATTATTATTTTTATTTTTATTGCTTTTATTATTATTATTATTATTATTATTATTATTATTATTATTATTATTATTATTATTATTATTATTTTTATTGCTTTTGTTCTCGTTGCCCCCCGCGTCGCTGTCCGTGTCATCGTTGCTTATTAAGCTCCCTAATGTCAGGGGTAACCAAAGACCGAATGTTTCCAAATACCCAAGAAGTATCTCTGATGGTTTTCTCTTTGCTTTAGAAGTCTGTTTGGTTAATTTGGAGCTGTCCTAAAAACTATTTATCTGTTCGGATGGCTTAGGGGAACTTTGGTCGTCACGAAAGTTTTAGGTGGCTTTTTCGTCTCATCTGAAAGTGTTAGCTACCCTTTTGGGTCCGGTCGAAACTTCGAGGACATGAAGTAGCCTCGCTTTCATTAGAGAATTATAGGGGACGTTTTGTCTTTATACCGGAAGTTTTAGGAGACCTTTATAAACAATAATCGCAATATCTTGGTGTTAAAATGTGAATAACACAACCTTCGAAAATTGTAGTTAAGCTATTAGAAAACCTCCGAACATTTTGGACGTATGGAACGGTTATCCAAAAATTTTCACCTTTTCCCAAGCTTTAGAAATTTCTAGGCAATATTTGCTCCTTCGAAGAGTTATTTTACAGAAAAAAGTCGCTGGGTGCCCCTGTAATGTGGCTCGCAGCGCCAAAATTACACTTGGGACCTGTAAGGATAAAATGTCATCACACGTAGCGCCTATTACACTACATTTGAGGCCTCAACAAAAGTCCTGAGCTATGATGCAAATTGGTTTGTTTCCGGGGGGGGGGGTACTCCCCCATAAAAGTGTCGGGGGTGCTCGTCATACCTTTTAGGGGTATAAATTTGTGAACTGATACCGCTTAGGGTGTTAAAACCTAAAATGACTGATTAGGATAAAGATTTATGACAATACTTTCAAAAAATCCTTGAGAAGAAAGTGTTCGAAAGTTATCTCTATTTTGTTGTTGTTGAATTGGTACCTCTTATATAGGGGTGGAAATGAATTTGGGACACGCCCATAAAACAAGATTCTGGTACCCTTTAGGGGTGTTCTCGAAATTTTCCGACGAGCACTCTCGTCACTTTTACAGGTGAGTACCCCCCCCCCCCCCCCCGGGGGGGGGTGTTTATCATATTAGGCTTTTGTAAAACTTTTTATACACGTCCGGCTTCGGATACCTCTTGCATTTTGTTAATCGCCTAATGGCCCTCGAAGAAGCTACACGGATATGTTAATTTATCTGGTCAGGGATTACCGGCCTGACAAATTAGGACATAGCTTAGCTTTTCCAAGGGCCATCAAGCAACTAACTAATGCAAGAGATATTGGAATCAGAGATTAATTACCTTACGTGACAATCAAACACACAAGTAACAATTAAATTAATGTACAGCTTTTCTTGGAGCATTAAAACTGAGTTACCTAGCTAGCTTCATTTTAGCATTTGAAAACAGGCAACTGTTTCAAAATTGGAGGTCACTTAAAGTACAGCATAGACTTAAGGAAATCGAATCACATTGTTTTATTATACCTTGGAAGTAAACAGCAATATATTTTTATGATAGAAAACTCGGAAGGCAACTTTTATTAACGTTCCTGTTCCTGGAAATCTGATAAAACGATTTATTTCGTTTTTAGTACAGGATAACTGAAAACCTTCCTCTTAAAAAAGAGCTCTTAAATCAATAGGTGCAATTTGATTTCCTCCTTTGTTTTAGTTATCTTTGTACTTCGTATTTGTAGGTATTTTTGTTACTGAAAACTGGATCGAACCACCTCATTCAGGCCAAATATTAGCAACTGTTTCATTCTTATTGATAACTAAAAGAACTTTAAACGTAGTCTGAGATCAGGTTCTGTGTTTATTTATTAGTAGACTCATCAAGAGGACAGAACTTCTATTACACTTACAGCTAAGTGACAGTATAAAAAAAAAATAATAATAATAATAACAATAACTAAGAAAAAACTACTGAGTATCCACGATGTTGCCTTACGTATTGTTGTGATATCCTTCAATAAGTATTGTGCATTTCTGAGAGATTCATATAAATAGCACATTTTACGTAATTAGGCATTATAACATCTGAAGACTTTTCTTTCGAGTTTGCTTACAGAAACGTACGTACTATTTAACACAAGCCTGTTTTGGCACAGTAGTACTAACAAAAGAGACACCGAAAACCATGATTTAAACTTATTCAGACGGGGCTTTTTGCTTTTCCCGGGACTAAGTTTTTCTTTGCGGATTCACCACTGTTTAAACAGTACCCATGTTCACACGTAGCGTATTCAAATCGAATATGCCTGTCCGCACGTATCCGAGTTCAAGCTTAGTTCGTCAGTGAATTTCTAAGGCGATCCTTGGCTAATGCGAAAATGTTCTCACCAATCTTCTTCAATGACCGTTTCGCTGACTAAATTGCCCCACCAAACACTAGTTCGCTCGTTTAACTTGTTTACAGCCTTCAATTCGCTCGCCCGACATGGAAAGAGGCCTCAGAATGTAACGAGCCGTCATTTGGCATAATTGAAGTGTACAGTAACCATAGCTAGCTTTAAATGGACACACGTTATAAACCTTGAAACTAAAGTCCAAGAAGTAAATCTTGTTACGTCACTGGATAAACAAATATATCCAAATTTAGCGTCCAAACGATCCCGGGTTATATTTATGTAGCATATTCAAAAATTTCTACTCTAGAGAGCGGATTCAAAAAGTTGTAGATTCGTATGCCGGATACGTGTGGACGAAAACCGATTCCGCCAGAAAAAAGTTGCCGTTTAAAAGTATCCGGATACGTGTAGTCGACAGGGCCTAAACCTTACACGTCATATTGTTTAATTCATTAGCTGAACCGATACTTCACCATTTTTTCCTCTCAAAATAGATATCAAGCAAAAAAAAAAAAAAATGCTCGAGTAGGAACGCGTGTGATAAAATGATAAGGTTAGCTAACACATTGATAACCTTGAACAAAAAAAGTGACGCACTCATTGGTGCACAATTTAATACGCGATGTTGGGTTGTCAGTTTGTTCTAAAAACATCAGGAAAAAGGGCAAATATATCAGCTATCCGCAATATGAACCATCTACCATCATGGATTTGCCATTTGAATTAAGTCAGATCAATGCCTTTATATATCAATGATGGCCATAGCCTGAACGGTATTCAAAGTTATTCATTAATAAAAGCAAAGTTGAGGGATCTTCGAAAGGCCCCTCAACCCTTCTCGTCCCAATAAGGTTAAACACATCGCATAGACGTATTTATGAAAGTTAACTGTTACAACAGCAAAATAATTATACAAAATAGTCACTTACATTTTTGAGCTGAACACCTACCCCTCCCCTAAGTCAACATTAACACTTACTTCTCACTTAGGGCAAAATTGTGACTTTGACGGAGGAGTAGGTGGCCAGTTACACAGAAACGTCAATTGATCGTACTCATTTTGTAGTGTAAAAGTAAGTACGTAGAGTGGAAATGCACTTAGTGACCTTAGTCGACTCTGCCCTCACTACGTCGAATGAGTCTGAAAACGCAGTTGTATTCATACAGTTAGGCCCACCGTCCATGCTAATCCTGAGAAATCATTGGGTTCACTGGAAACGGAACTTTTCGAAAAATCTCTTCTAAAAAACGTTTTTGACCAAATTTTAGAGAAAAGAGCCATTTTCAGATCTATTGATCTGAATTAGTGTGAACGGAAAACAATTCACCCAGCGTTTTCAAATTTCTCCGAATTAATGTGAAAGAGGCCTGAGCTACTCCGGAAAGATTGTAGGCACTTTATTGAAATAATCGGAAATCAAGTGTTAATTTGGCATTATGGGACGGTTATTAAATAGTTAAGACGCTGTTTAACAAAACAATGCATGTCTAAACGTTGTATAGTAGTTCCAAGACCGGACATAGGAAAGACTACTACTGTACACAAAAAAGTCTCTCTTTTTTGATCATGATCACCGACTTATAAAACCAAACTAGCCGTCCACTGAATGCCAAACAGCAGCGTTAGGTAGAATGATTTAGAATGACCGACCAAACACTTCCCCTCCCCCCCCCCCCCCCCCCAATCTCCACACCAAAAAACTGTGCTCCTTGCAGTAATTCCTCTCTTTTTCTTTTTCATTTTTTTGGAAATTTTATGACGTCAAAAGTGACTGGAACACAGCTGAGCTGGGCATTTTTTTTTGTAGAAAAAGCTTAGAAAACAGAACTGAATCCAAACTTGTTGAATATCATCGAAAATATTAAAAAAAAAAAAAAATGATGCAATATTTTATCTCGTAAATGTATTTGTCACAGTTGAAGTAGAGCAATGAACGATATACGATGAACGATACTCAAAACCAATGCAAAATGCACAGTTACTCTATCAGCCTCCCGCCCACTTGTTTGTTCCACCTTCGTCCCTTGTTCACTACTCCTACATGAACCACTTTGAGATCCTGTGGGGTATGGATGTACTTATAATTGTTAATTTAAAGGTAAACCTCGCGAGTAAAATCCCTTATTATGACAAGGAGGGCTCTCACACGCCTGGAACATTTTTTTCTGCTCTCTGACTTCGTGCCGCACTCCACTATCTGAACGCCTGGGACAAGCAACTTTGTAAGTTGAAAGTCATGTTACTTTTAGCCTGTGAACAGGCTCGCAGTTTAACGGAAGGGTGAAAAAATTGCGAGGAGAGAGGGAAGGGAAAGGGAGAGAGCCTGTAGACAAACCTTCGAGGCCGCTATTACGCCCTCTTATCTTGTAATTGCCGATCATCTGTCAGCACGATCGTTATTTGTCACTTGGATACACTGGAATGTAATCAATTTCGAGTGTAAAAAGGGGGTTCGGTAGGCAACACACGACTTTATCAACCCTGGGAACGAGGTTGGACTTTTACCTCGTGCCAAAATGCTACTTGTTCTAATGAGTTTTTTTTTTTCTATAGACTCTCCCCCTTTCCCTACCCTCGCAATTTTTTCACCCTATCCCCAAACAGAGAGCCCGTTCACAGGCTATGTTAATTTTATTTCCTCAATACATGACTCTCAAATGACAAGTCCTTCCCCTCACGAATTCGTGTTACGAATTTTTTTCCTCACATTTATGCTACAAGGCATATGTGGAATTGGATTTACTGCGCGTGCACTCTTGCCATAGAGTTTTAAATCAACCACTGGAATTATAAGCAAATTCATACCCCCATAGTAACTATTGACTATTATTAGTGAAATTCCAGGAATGTGAAAATAACAAGTTATCTTCACATGTGAAAATATCACCTTTGCTATGGCTACATAATAAATCGCGCCTTTCACACCAAAAAACTATTAAAGTGAAATGGTTTGGTATTTCATTGGTGTTTATATAATAAATAGCACATTACATAGCCGTTTGGAGATACGAAATTTCTCTTGTGTTGAAAAAATACCGTAAAATTCCGAAAATAAGCCCCTCACTCTTGTATTTTTCAACGGCCCTTTTTGAGGGGCTTATTTTTGGAGGGGCATATATTCAGAGGGGCTTATCTATGGAGGGAAATTAGCGTTTCAAAATCGATTGGGCTAGCATTACAATTGAAAGGAAATTTACCGTTTTTGCTTTGTTTTACTTTGTATCTGAGGGCAATTTCCAAGTACAAGCCCTAGGGGGGCTTATATTTGGAGGGCGATTTAACGGAGGGTTTTTTTGCGTTACAAGTTTGGGGGGCTTACACAAGGAGGGGCTTATTTTCGGAATTTTACGGTATTTCACTCGTTCGCTGCGCTCATGATCACTCGTGAAATATTTTTCAACACCCGAAGAGAAATTTCGTATCTCCGCGCGGCCATGTAATATCCTCTATTTCCTACTAATATTTATTGTAGTTCGTTGGTCTTAGCCGTTGTGCTCAATGGCAGTTCTTGTTCCTTCCCGGTTTGGCGTAAAATGTTCAAATCCTTCAGTATTCTCCACAGGCGTTCTTCCTGCAGTAACCTAAATTGCCAGAAAGCAATTGAATGCAATTGACTGATCATGAATATAGCCGATTTACTTTGACAGTTTGCTGTGTTGGACCTATGCCAACAGAGGCTGCTTGTAATTTTAAGTGGCAAGGATTGGCTCAGTTGGTAGGGCACCTATGACGTTATATCCCCGCCAAAATTCAGGCTTTTGTATGAAATATTGTTACTTTGAATTAATGCTCGATTTTTCAATCCAATATTTGACTTCTATAATTCAACATTGTGCATTCACAATTCAACATCCATATTTCAAAATCCAATATTCAACTTTTTAAATTTAACATTGCACAACATCCATTTTTCAAATACTATTCACATGCAACATTCGTTTGTTATGCATAGTGCGATATGTGTTCATCGCAATCCAACAGTCTTGTTTTTCTCCTTTACAAACGAAAAACCATACTTTAAATCCAACTTTCCTTCGTTTACATGCGACATTCGTCTATTTCACTGCGACGGTGATTCTTGTGTGCATGTCAGTTATGGTGCAGAGTGCGATATGCTTGCAGCGCCATGCAACATTCTTGTTTGGACAACCTTGAGGACTTATATTTTTCAAGGGCGCTTTTTGCAGCTTTTTTGAGGGGCTTCTTGTTAGATGGTAAGCCATTGCACAAAATATGACCGTCACTAGTCCCCAGTGTCTTTGCGGTTATTTCGATGAGGCGTTAGCCTGCGTAGCAAGCCTTTCCGTGTGGTTTAGGAGCAAAGAACGAGGAACGAGAGTCAAAGACCGCGCGAAAAATGGCGAAACCAAACTGAGACGCTTGCTACGCAGGCTAATGAGGCGCTTGGATTGCGGGTACAACATCATTCACCAGACAATGGAAACTCTATATACAATCCAGCTATCACTTCGTTTTAAATTGATGGAATATTGCTAAGGCTAGACTATCTAATTCGTAGGCTGGTGAACCTCGGTAGTAGTTGTACACCAGTAGATGACATTCAGTGTTCAACGTTGGGTTGGTTGGGGGAGGCCTTCAGCTATCTGTGGGATATGGATGTACGGTCGACTGTTTCTGCCCCGAAAGTATTTCCTGGAGGTCGTGGCATGGACAAAGTGAAGTGGTGGGATGAAAGCAAAAATAGTGGCGGGAATCGGGATTTGAAAACATTGTTTTATTTTTAGGCCCTCGGAATAGACCGACAAAGCATTTGCAAACTACCGTAAAATGCCGAAAATTCGGTTTGGACGACGAACTTTTCACGAGCCGAACCTAATTCTAAGTAGGACCGAGCCAAATTATTTAGACCGGCTGAACTGATTCAAACGCCAATATTAATTCCAGCCAAAATAAACTTCAAAAGGAGATAAATACTCATTTCGGGTCAAACTGCTTGCAAAATACGTTCCTATAATTTATGCATTGGGTTAGGCACATGAAAAGGTCGGCGTCTGAATCGAAGCTGTTCTGAAGTCGTACCACAGTTGAAATTCCCGGCCGTGCTAGGCGGGTAAAACAGCGTAGCCTGTGTACAGATCCCCCTTCCCTCAGGAAGAATCCGATTTTTCCTGATGGGAGATGGGGGTATCGGCACACGGGATATTTTTATTTTCGTGTTTAAAGGAGCAGCAGTAGACATTCTTCAGCCGTCCTCATTTTGCTCCGCGAAAGAAGTTTCAGCTCCATTTTAATTTTAATTAGATAATGGCTAAGGCCAATCAAGACGCAAGGAGGTAATAGCCAGTCGTGGAGTTTTAATGATCAAATTAGAAAGCGATGGATAGCCGGGAACGACGACTCGCCGAGAGTGGACAAAAATGGAAATATGTTGAACTCCTGACCTTTAAGGGCCTGCTTACATGGAGGTAGAGGACCCCAGATAGGTGAGGTAACATGCGACGGGTCACCTCACCTAACATGTAAACGTGATCACATTAAAATGAGAGATTGTATGGACAGGCGGGTTACCTTACCCAAGCGGGTTACCTCACCGACCTGGGCTCCCCCACCTCCATGTAAACAGGGCCTAAATCTCATTCTTCAGCTCCAAATCTCGTGAAAGGAATAACGAATTATCTCTAGGGAATATCAGGATTCAGTACTTTGAAGTAATGATTAAGAAAAAAGCTTAATTACCTCATCATATACATGGAATGTTACCACTTTATCAAACACACTTTTATCCTTTGTCATCGTAGTTATGGTCGTCGACAGTTTTCTAACTACATCTTCGTTGGGCAGGTGCATCAGCTTTTTTATGTCTGATAAGAGGAACTCGTCAATTTTCTCTTTATCGAACTAAAAAAATTAAAATACCATAATATTTGCTTTATATAGGTACTGCTTGAAAGTTTTGTCTTCTTTGCAATTTGTTTGTTTACAAAATAAAAACAACAACAGAAACAACAACAACAGCGTACTGTCAACATGAATAAAATGTATCACTTACCCAAGCTTAATTATGAGAACGAAATGTCTACTGATAAATAAGGGCCTGTTTACATGGAGGTGGGGGACCCCAGGTAGGTGAGGTAAAATATGACGGGTCACCCCACCTATCATGTAAACGTGATTAAATTAAAATGAGAGATTATATGGACAAACGGGTCACCCCACCTAAGCGGATTACCTCACCTACCTGAGGTTCCCCCACCTCCATGTAAACAGGCCCTAAGAGTCGATTCTTTGGAGCATGAATATTCCTTTTAGTGAAAGGACATATTAAGTGCGTGAGAAGTCGATAAACGGTTGCATGAAAGTTACCTGTTTTTTGAAAAGACACTCTCCTATCGGGTTCTTCATCTCTAGTTCCAGAACTGATATACGTCCGTTGTCCACAAAACTAAAATCCTCCGTAAAAAGATACTTTAAGGCAGGTCTAGCGCGAACTATCTGCTGAAACTAAAAGAGAAAAAACAAGTGTTATTTATAGCGCTTTCAGCAGACCCCGGGGAAAAGAAAAATTAGGCCTAGAAGGAGAGGGACAAAATCGCCGTCCTTTGGGGCGAAAAATAACAATAAACTTACCTATCGAACGACTGAACTAAAATTGTGGGTGGAATTCTCCTCCTAACAATAATAGAGCTATCCCAGAGCTGAGCAAATTCAATATGGTCATTCTAACCTCAAATTTGATACTGACTGCTCCACTTTTTGTAGTAAATCTTATCAAATTTTGTCTCAATTCGTAAGTTGATGAACTAGTTTCTCATATGACTATGACTATTATTATTTATTTATTGTTTTATTTTATTTTTATTACTTAATATTTCCTTATATATTTGTTGACTAGTTTTATTTTTTAGCTATTCCATTCTCGCTGGAGATATTAGCATTTTATTGCTTTCCTCCGTTCGAGTTTAGATGAAGATTATTGATTTGATTGACTGATTGACTGATTGATTTCTCGACATAAAATCCTAATGATCCAAATTTTTGAGCTGATCTTAGAATTCGTTTAAGAAACCCACCCATAGTTCTATATTCTCCATGTTTAACTTTTATTGCTAAGTTATGTTTTGGTTAGCAGTTCTTCTGTAGAAGAATGGGCCCAAATTTTTAAATACTTTCAGGGGCGGGGAGCTTAAGGGCACCCATAGATTGTGTGCATTTTGAAAAACGATAACTTGAGAACGTTTGGGAGCTTTCGTGCTTAAAATGTTTTTAGCTTTCCATTAGGGATCTAATAGTTGGTGGTAAATTCTATGAGCCGAAGTGCACATTTCTCAATAGGACAGTGAGACACTGGGCTTGTCCTGATGACGTAACCGTCTAAGTCAGGGGAGTGTCCAACTTTTCCACATGCTCGCGCAGTTAAGTTAACTTGGGGCATGTGAAGAGATTTCCCTATAGCGACAGCCTCCAAGGATATGCTAATGGCTCTTAAATTGAAGCACACCTCCTTCTTCGAGCGTGGTCTTAATTCCCGAACCAATGTGGTTAATTCCAATACATATCTCATTTCACCAATTTATTTAAACAGTTCAATCATTATAAATTTATACCCGTTCCATGTCATGTCGTTCTTCGTCTTCAAAAACCTTCAGAATGGCAGCGTACAAATACTGTTCACCTTTATGCCAGAAGAATGCTAAGCGATAACGACTTGTCGCATTTCTGCGAGTTTCTTGGTTGTTGCTTTCCATGCTATAAAGTGATGAAAAGAATTATTATGAAATGTAATAAAATGATAAGCATTGGTATATAAACACTCAGTGATCTTGGTGTTTTAAACAATCTGATTGGTTCACTATCTTGGACTATTCAACAATATTTACCTTTTAGCGAGTGGATAATGTGTGAGCTCGGTGTTTTTCCAGTGTTTAAAGAGCAAAATCTTTCGAAAGTCAACAAAATCCTAGGGATGACGTTTTCAACACTTACTTAAGCTGATTTTTTTTTTCTCCATGGAATGTTTATATCTACTAGTCCTGGATGGTTATCAAATTTGATAACCACCTTACGTCACAGCATCGCGGCCATATCAGAAATCGGCGATTTTCGTACCCTGTTCGTCGTTTTCGTTGTTTGGTCGTCATTACTCGTCGTATGTACCCATAATTCCACTGGAAATTGAGAACGTGTTTCAGTACTCATTGTCTTCTTCTTTGTTTTTAAGTATTTCTGACCATGCAACTTTAAAAAATTGTATCTTTGCTGTTATTTACAGTTCCATATAAAGCTACACCTCATTGAAAAGGGCAAAAATTAAACTTTCAGAAAAAAAAAATTCGGTCCCAGGAAACCCATAATATTCCGCAAAAAAATTAACAAGGTATATTTCTGCACAAAAATTTTTCAAATTTATAAAGAATGTCATTCTGCCAGGAAATGTGTCTGTTTTGTGTAATACTGTAGTAACAAATATTTTTCTTCAATATCTAAGCAAAACAACCGGAAAATTGTTCGAAAATATAGAGCGGCTTGGAATTTTCTTCAAATTTATTTTGTGACGCTATCAGATTACGCTAATCGGATTATCATCAGCGGAAAATGACATTCTATACCAGGGCGTAAGAAGAAGTTTTTTAGTTACAGAACCGCGACCCAAGAAGGTTCTGACTATTTTTAAAGTTCTACTAGAAAATTGCATTCGAGTGATCTCGTGTGACAGTCTTTACATAAACAACAACAAATTCTAGTATAAATCTAACGGTTGTATCGCACAGAAACAGAATGAAACCTATGGAGAAACTTGCTTTCAAATCCCCACAGGACAACAGTGAGTGCCTGGCCTGAAAAGACTACTAGAACACACACTGAAAGATAAACGAGTTCATAATAATAAGAAGACCATGAAGAGGTCTTAATTTGATTGCAAGTAGAATAAATTAAGATTGTCTAGCATTGTTTTTTTGTCGTCAGAGGCTTAAGTGTGGTGTTGCACAAACTACAGTCAATTCTCTCAGATGGGAACTATTGGGACTGGCACAAAATGTCTGTATTAATGGACAGGTGTAACTCTTGTAGAGAGTAAAAGAAAATGACAGAATAATAGTATGCACCAACTCGATTTCCTGGAGGTGCCTCATCTTTTGATTGTACTATTGTATAATAATTCTAGCATTATATCCTCTCTCTTAATATTATATATTGTAGTTACAAGGAAACAGGAAAGTATTTTTTGAATCAAGTTTGATTAAGCCTGGCTGCAGTTAATAAATTTAACCAAGAATAAAACTGAATCATACTGGACATGAAGTATACAAGTGTGCTAGGGTTGCTGGTCACACTAAAAAGTTTGTTTTTCAGTGGTTTTAACTTAATAGCTGTTACAGGCCATTTGTATTTCATTTGTGCATAATTCTGTATAATTTTCTTGTTTGCAATATACTCAGTTTGAATTTGTATGTTATATAAATGTTTTATGTTGTATCTGTAAGATATCTATATAATAATGTCTGGTTTCAATGAAAGACTAGTGAATGTTTAGTTTCTTTTAAGTTCCTTAGGATGTCTTGCATGGGTAGTTTTCAGTGACCATTTCATTACAAAAAGCTGTTATTATCAAACAAAAATATTTGCTGGGCTACTTATTTGTGTTCTGGCAACCTCTTTGTTAGTTTTCCAAGGGCAGTGAATTATATTTTTTTCACATACTTATTCTTCATTGCACAGTAGTATTAGTGTGCAAGATAAAAAATAATGAAGATTTTATTATAATTTAAATTTACCCGGACTTTAGTTTTCACAATCTGTCCAACTGTAATGTTCGATATTAGAGATAGCTCAATAAGGTGTTTAGAGAAGAATAATGATGTACACCAACGAATCCAAACTTTAATAGTGAAAGCAGATCATCTGGCCTTGAAACTGGGCAGCAAGAAAATAAATGCCATAGCAGATGATGAATTACACAACTTGATACTAACTGAAGTAGAGAACCGATAATATTATTTTTAAAATGATGTCAGTGCGATCATCTGAGTTGTGATGCCATTTTCCTACCAAGTCACGAAATTTTAATGCAGGTCAAGGAGGTGGAAGTATATTCAATACAGATATTTGTTCGCGGTGGAAAAATTGAACAAAACAGAAAACGAACGTGAGAGAAAATAATTTGTTCCTTCGCTATTGCTTGCAGCAAATGAATGCCACGGGATAATAGCTAACGTCCGCTGGATAAGCTCTCTGACGGTCCAGTATAATGTCCGCCATCTTGTTTTGTCTCTTTGGTAATACCCAGACCCTTGCATCACAGCTAGATCGCTCGACCCCGCTCGTTTCAACGCCCTGGCTTCTTACACCCTGTTCTATACTTCGTCATCTCCCGTGCAGAAGTGTTTGACGCTCTGTTTTTTAAGGTTTCCATCAGAATATCGAGTTAAAGAGAAGCAAACATGAATTTGCTGATATAATTCATTAAAATAAGCAAGGATTTGAAGGAAAAAAGATAAGCGAAGGAATTCATTGCGTTTCAACAACATGTGCTGCATGCTGCAGACTTTATAGACGAATTGGAGATTGACACGCAAGATTCAAACTGTTTTCTTGCCGCGATTTTCGTGTTTTTTTGCTTGTTATCCTCCAGAATCCTTCAAAATAATTTGCTTGACTTGTATTTGGTTGAAATTCGTCGATACAAGCTTTCATTCTTCGCAAAACAAGTCACAAATACATCGCACGTCGCGACGCCATTTTTTCAGAGTAAAACTCAAAACTCCCCGGGAGCTGGAACTAGGCGCATAATTGGCTAAATCTATAAACTTCCTGTGGGCCAAATCTGGAGGCAATCAGAAGTAACGCAATTTTTTGCGAATTTTTCTCGTCATAAGGAAAACTTTCCTTAAATTTAAAGGGCTCGAAAACAATGAGTTTTAAACGGTAGATATAGTCATATTTTTATTCGCCAAAAATTTTTCACCTTTTCGGATTTCCTAGTAGAAAGTCTAGTGATCCGAAAATTATAGGGATCATAACCTACCTTTTCGAAAATTTCAGCCAGAAAAAAAAAGGCTCCCGAAAATTCTAGGTGACCTTTTTAGGGTAAAAATCCGTTAAAAATACGCAATTATTCCATTTTTCCGATGTTTGGAAATCCTAGGAGAGGCAGGCAAGTAGCCTGTTCCAGGCGTTCAGATAGTGGGGAGCGGTAAGAAGCCGAAAAGGGGCGCGAATAAATAAAAGCGAGGGAGGGGGAGAGGAGAGAGAGTACCCCTCTACTTTTCATCGCTTTCTTTACTTCGCACCGCTCTTCACTATCTGAACGCTTGGAACAGCCAAGAAAACCAGTAAAACGACAAGCAGACACCGAAACACGGTGGAATATGTCGGCGGAGGTAAGTCTTTTTTATTTATTTCATTGAAGGAGAAAATTAGATTTAACGTTATTTAGCGTTCGCAGATCTCAGTATTTTATTTCACATACAAAGTCTCTTATTTTCAACGGTCGCCTGGATCGCGACACCGACGCGTCCAGCAGAAAGGTCACGCGTCACCTATGGTAAGTAAATTACTTTACACCCTTTCCTTGTAACGTGAGTTTGGGCTGCCTGTGATATTTTCCGAAAATTGACGTTGGCTGCCCTTCACGTGAAGAGCAACAAGCCATGATGGAATTAAAATTTTGGGCCGAAAAAGTACCTAGAAGTTACAGGGCGGTTGAATTCACACGTTTGGATGAGGTATGTTTTTCAACTTTGCCTTCATGTTTAGGTTAGTAAATGAGTTTTGCCACAGTCAAAAAACCGTCCTGTGGAAGAAGCCGAGAAAGTGAAATGCTATGAAAGACTAATTTTTAAGCAATTTGTCCAAGTCTCAGGTCTTTGTGGCCCACAGTTTCTTCGTTATTTGCCGAAAAGTTTCACGCACCTTTGTAGAGCTTTGTATGGAGACGCCATATTGGTACACCGTTTTGGTGCACCAATATGGCCGCCGGAAATCAACAAAAATCTTGAGTACACCTTTTCTATAAAAGCTCTTTCTTTTCACTCGAGAACCAGCATACGTTCGCATGAACATATCTTCTAATACTTGAAATGGTTATACCGCTGAAAGTCAAGAGGAGATCGAGACTTTTTTTCAACGAGACAGCATTCCTATTTTGATGTCACGCACTGTGAAAACTCGGAAGTTAAAACTGCTTTATTTTCAAAATGAAACACGCTATGGGAATGGAGAATTGTACAAAGATTTACTTTCTGTTTATCGTCAATCTAGTGTAAATAAGAATTCGTAAAACCTCGCTGCTTTGATTTTACAATTTGATGATATCACTGTGGAAACCATCTATGGAGCTGATCTTTAGTCTCTTTCCTTTCGATGCAACTGTTGTTTATCCCAATGCAAACTACAGAAAAAAAATGCATGGGGTGGCCTTGGTTTACGTCTTATTAAGTCGCTTACCGCCATTTTTTGTTTTCAACGTTGTTGTTAATCACTCATTATCCGAACATTGTTGTCACTGTACTATATTTTCACCGTAAGGAGACCTTTTTCACTACCGTAAAGTTCCGAAAATAAGCCCCTCCAGGTATAAACACCTCTAAATATAAGCCCCCCAAACTCGTAAAGCCAAAAACCCTCTGTTAAAATATATAAGCCCCCGGGACTTGTACTTGGAAATTGCCCTCAAATACAAAGTAAAACAAAACAAAAACGGTAAATTTCCTTCCAACTATAAGGCTAGCCCAATCGATTTTGAAACGGAAATTTCCCTCCATAGATAAGCCCCTCCAATAATAAGCCCCTCAAAAAGGGCCTTTGAAAAATATAAGCCCCAGGGCTTATTTTCGGAATTTTACGGTATTTCACTGTGGTAAATTGCCTAATGAGACCCAAATAAGACCGAACCGAACTAGTTCTTTGTCAAACGAGAGAGCGCTACAATCGACTGTCATTCTCCGTTTAAGGTTTGATTAGGGCATAATTACGCTCGAATCTGTTCTTCCTTGCATTGTGTCGACCGTTTTCCAGGTAGGCCTACACGACTTTTTTTAACCTCATGCCAAAATGCTGCTCGTTCCAATAAACCTTTTTTTTCTGCTGGGTAGATTATGCTCTGAGAAAATGTGATTTTATAGCCCTTTGTTTCACACTGAGGGGCACACATTTCGATTTACTGTTGTTTTTGTTTCTGGTCGACAGGATTTGCCCTCTGATGCAAGAGGATTTTCTTTGATCTCAGTTTTTTGAAGCGTAAAGCTTTTTATTACGGCTGGATAAGGGTTCTAATTTTCTCCAAAGTGCCTACTGGATCTGAATAACTAAGCGATTTTCTTTACTCCGTGAATGTAATGTTTTTCTTCAATGTTGCATCACGCTGGGCCCAGCTCATGAGTTTCCTTTGCAGGATGTTAAATTTTCACGGATAGCGATTTACAGATCCAAAAATTATTAGAATGAAGTGCAGCTTAAACTGAAGTGCTTCAGTTCAATTCAATGCAATTTTATTCACACTTTTATAAAATATTTACAATATATATTGTAAGGTAGGAAGACATTAATAAAGAAGAAGAAGGAAAAAAGAAAATTAATGGCTTGGATAGAAGTGTACGGTGGTCAGAGAAGCTTTATAGCTTTCGAGCTAACCACCGCTATATTATGAGTGGAAATACATAAAAAAATGTGCGCTTGGTGCCATGGCAACAATGGACTATTATGTCAGTAGTCATTTTATTTGAAACAGTCATCTTACATTGTTACCTTTGAGAGTTAACTAGAATTCGAAATGTATTCTTTTTTTGAACTTGTAATAGCTAAGTGTTTTTATCTTAGTAGAAATCTCTTCCCAAGTTTTGGTTGTAGCAAACTTAAATGGGTTTTTGCCGTAATTTGACCGTACACGTGGTACATGAAAGTTAAGATTTGAGGCATATGTGGTATTGAGTGAGTGAATATTAGACACCTTTACGAGGTAGTTTTGAGACACTTCAGGGAAATTGGCTTCATTTTGTGAGACTTTGTGAGCTAGCAAGGAGATTTTGAGTTTAAAAATGTTATCTATGTCAAGTATATCTAGAAGTTTGATGCAGGGTGCACTACTTTCTCTATAAAATGTATGGCTAAAAGATATACAGCGTATACATTTATTTTGTTTTGTTTGAACTTTAGTTAATCTACTTGGGTATGTGTTTCCCCAACTCATAATTCCATAATGAAAGTAGGGGTAGATAAGTGAGTAATATATTTGTTTAAGGGTTTGAAGTTAGGAAATGGTGTACTCTGCAAAGGATACCCAAGTTTTAAGATATTTTGCTGTTTATGTGCTGAATGTGGGGAGCCCAATTAAGATTTTTGTCAATGTTTATACCTGGGCATTTGATGTAGTTCTCTTCTTCTTTATGGCGTAAATTAATCTTAAGTTTATTGGCTTTTTGGAGGAGGAGATTGTTATATAGTGGGTTTTCTTAAAGTTTACAGAAAGTTGATTAGCTGAGCAGTAGCTAAGAAGGTGGTTGAATTACTCATTTATAGTTTGTGCAAGGTTCTGTAGAGAATTGGAAGAGTAGAATAGAGTGTTGTCATCAGCAAATGTTCTAATACTTGCCTTCTCTAAACAACTGGGCATGTCATGTATAAATATATGTCAAAAACAGGAGTGGGCCAAGGGTAGAACTTTGTGGTACACCACATTGGATAGAAAGTAGGTTTGATTTAACATTTTCAACTTCAAAATATTGTGTTCTGCTTTCAAGATAGCTTTTAAACCACTGGAGAGGGACACAATGGATTCCGTATCTGTATAATTTCTGTGGTAAGATCTGATGGTTGACAGTACCATAGTCTTTAGATAGGTCAAGAAAAATACTACATATAGCTTCATTGCTCTCAATTTTCATTTTAAGATTGTCAGTGAGTTCAAGAATTGCTTGCTCAGTAGAATAATTTTTCCTGAAAGGAAATTTGTGTTTAAATAGGATGTTTTCCTTTTCTAGGAAATGACTTATCCGGGACAATACCTGATTCAATTGATTCATTAAATAAGTTTGTGAGGGGAGTGGAAAGCAGATTGCTGGCAATCTTGATTAGATAGTGAGAGATATCTATCACTATATAGATAGTGGCTCTGTGCCTAGCAAGGCCAGATAGTGCTAACTCAACTTGCGCTGGATCCACTGGGGAAAGAAAAAAAATAGAACTATGATTTGCTGGGAGGAAAGCATCAGGTTTTATACTTGAATGAATTGTCGATGCCAAACTTTTTACGAATATTTATAAAGTACTCATTGAACTGATTGACAATGTCATGTTTGTCGGTGTAGGTTTTTCCATTTGCTGGTACAGTGTGCCCTTTAGGTTTCCTGTTTATAATGGTGCCTATTAACTTCCATGTATTTTTTGGGTTGTTCTTATTTAGTTCAAATTGCTGCTTATAGTTGGATGACTTGCAGGTCCATTTCAGCTTATTTAGAGTATCTGAGTATTTTTTATAGTAAGCTACCTTGTCTAGATCTTTAGAAGGAAGTTGCATGCGATACATCTTCTGCTTGTTTCTTATAGAATTTAATAAGGTATCTGTTATCCAGGGTTTGTGAATCTTTTGCTTTATACGGCTGCGGGATAACTTAGTGTGTTTTTCTATAATGTAAGTCTTTTGACTAGAGGGCATATTTCCTTCCTTGGTAATCTAAGCTTTTCAATATGCCCAACAGCTAGTGTTTGGACTGGTTTGTTATTGCCACTTTGTGATCAGCTTCCTTTTCGCTCGAGGGCAAGAGCCGTTAAATATTTCCACTTTTCGCAAGTAAAGTTGCAGATTACAATTAGTAGACTTTATCAATGTTTTGTTTCCACAGATTGTTGGAACTGTGACAAGTGCACCTGAAATGAAAATCTGGGAGCTGCGATGTCATGAAAGCAAAACGCTAGGAATAAAAATCATTACCAAGACTGAGAATTATTACTACTATTTGACTGTTACTATTGTTTCTTAAGATGATTATGTTGCAAGCGTAGCCATAGTTCTTGGTGGATAAGACAAACTTTACATAAAACACAACTCAGTTTTTATTCCAACACTGATAGATTTCTTCCACAACGTTCACCCTGATGTGGGCTGATGCAATATAGTGCAATCAGCCTCGACCTAGTGTCACAAACTGGTACATGCACTTCCGGTAACTAACTTCCGGTGACAGTAGATTTACAAGTTGAGTTTGTATCCAACACCCCCACTCAAACACATATTGGGGTTTGATACATTAACTTAACAGTCTATCAAGTTTAACTCTTGTTACAGGTTTGGTGAACACGTCTGCAACATTGTTATCTGTAGGTACATAAGTTAAGCTGACAGCTTCATTCTGAATCTCTAGTCTTACATAGTGATATCTCACATCAATATGCCTTGATCTTTTGTGATGTACAGGATTGTTAGCTAACGCAATTGCTCCCTGGTTATCTACATACATGCAAACTTTCTTGCAACGAAGACACATTAGATCAGCTAAAAGTTGTCTAAGAAATTTAGCTTCCTAGTTCAGCATTGGCTAAAGCTACGACATATTCAGCTTCACATGAAGACAATGCTACAATAGATTGCTTTTTGCTTTTCCATTAAATCAGTGAGCTTTCATCACATAACTTGAATGCATAACCACTAATGCTGCTTCTATCATCAGGCACAGCCTAGTATGAATCACTATATCCCACTAGTTTCAGTTGAGTTCTCTTAACAAACTTTAAGCGTCTGTTATGAGTACCTTTCAAATACCTCAGCACTTGCTTAGCCATCCCATAATGTGATTTCATTGGCTTTGACAGATGTTGGGATAGGTATGTCACAACATAACACAAATCAGGTCTTGTTCAAGTCATGAGATAAATATGAGATAAATTCACTTTCATTGACTGTATTGGCTTTGTTTGCACCCAGCTCGCATGGGACTTCGTTTGGCTTGCAATCAGACATGTTGAACCTTTCCAGAATCTTTTCAACAAACTTGCTTTGGCTCATTTCAATACCATCATTTTCACACTTGAATTATATACCTAGGAACCTTGATAAAACACCTAGGTCTTTCATTTTGAATCTCATCATAAGAGACTTTGGCCTTTTTCTTTACGTCTGTGTTACTACCAACAAAAATAATGTCATCAACCCATACAATTGCAATCACTTGGCCAAATTCAGTACTCTTAACATATGGCACACGCATCAGCTAGGGATTGTACAAACCCTTCTTGTGTTAAATAACCATGCAACAAACAATTCCAATTCCGACCACTCTGTTTCAGGCCATATAAGGATTTCTTTAGTTTACAAACAAGCTTTTCACCATCAAGGCCTTTTCTCTCATAACCTTCAGGTTGCTCTATGTATAACTCACAGTCGATGGGAGCATTTAAATAGGCCATCTTAACATCCATCTGATGTACTACCATACACTTCTGGATTGCTAACTGCCGTAGCATACGAACTGAGGTTATTCGAGCAGTTGGTGAAAAAGTCTCACAATAATCAATACCTGGGGCCTGGGAGTAGCCCTTAGCAACAAATCGTGCGTAGTACTTTTCCTCCCCATTGGGATCTAGTTTTATTGCATAGACCCACTTCCCCCCCACTGAGGTTCCACCCTATGGTAAAGGGGTGAGTTCAAATGTTTCATTATCCCATAATGCATCTAGCTCTTCATTCATTGCATCTCTCCACTTACTGGACTGCCTGGAGATGAGATAGCATCTTGGTAGGACTCAGGAACATTACTTACTCTGTGACTGAAATCAACTGTGCAATTAGCAGCATCATCAACTGCATTGTCTAGTTCCTCCCCAGTTACATAGTCATCAAGATACCTTGGTTTAGCACGATCTCTAGTGGGGTAACGCCTAATACTTTCCTGCCCATTTTCAGGTTTTGGCATTTCAGGCTCTGTTGCTTTAACAGAATCAGGTAGTAAATTCATATTTTCATCAACACTGTCAAACTTCTCGGTGAACTTGACACATCGGATTTTCTTCGCATTGTTTTGATCAGGGTAATAAACAAGAAATGCAGGGCTAGATTTGTCATAAACAACAACAACACCTTTCTCAGCCCTAGGATCTAATTTGGTTTTGGTTTTTATGTACATAAGCATAACACACCGTACCAAATGTGTGCATGCTGGACAGATTGGGTTTGATACCTGTCAAATACTCATCGGGGGTGTCACCTGTTCTGAGGTTTTAATGCCTGTTGCATATATAAGCTGATGTCATGACAGCATATGTCCATAACTGCTTGGGTAATTCTGCATCAATTAGTAGGCATCTAGACATATCAAAAAGTGACCTCCAGGCTCTTTCAGCTGTTCTATTTTGATGGGGTGAGTAGGGAGCTGAAAATTCATGCTTAATATATGGTTTTTCAACTGAAGGGATTTGGATTCTTCACTAAATGTATTCTTCTCCATTGTCAGTTCGTAATCGTTTCACTGTACCATACCGTGCAGTATCAGCTAAGAATTGCTCAGTTGCCATAGCTAGCAGCATCAATCTTATTTTTGAGAAATATACCCCAAGAGCACCTGAATAGTCATCTACAAATACCATTGCATACTTGTGACCATCCTTTGATTCTGGAGTGATAGGTCCTGCTAGGTCACTATAGACTCACTGTAGGGCTGAAGTCGCACGACGGTCGGGTTCCCTATTTCGATATTGGGACATTTTCCCTTGCACACAAGTGTCACATTCAAGCTTACCCTTTGTGGTAATTTTCATCCCTTCGACTACATTCTCTAGTTTGAGCACATCAGTCATACTGCAGTGCCCTAGTATTCTGTGTCATACTTCAGCACTGTAGGCTTCACTATTAAGATTTGTGTAGTTGAGATAATACAGCTTGCCATATTTCTTTATGGAAAATTTTGCACCATTGGGGGCAATCAACTCAGAGGAATTTGGTGTCAAATTTACGGCACCTCCCTTATTGACTGCTTCTTGGACAGAAAATATGTTCTGCTTATAGCTAGGTATATACAAAACATCTTCAAGAAAAACTTCATGGGGAACACCCTCTAAATCAAGTACAAGAACTTTTGCTCCGCCCTCGGCAGATACAATACCACATGCTCTACTACCATCCGCTAACTCTATGCAATGATTCTCGGGTTTATTCACCAGTCAATTCCAGCTGCGCCCAGCACCCCCCTCCCCCCCCCCCCACCTGGGCTACTGCGGGGCATTTGCCCGCCTTGTCAGTCCCGGGGGTGAGGCATTTGCAAATTTTGCACTGCCTAGGGGCCGGGCATTTGCCAACCACGGGGCCATTCCCAACATTTTGATACGCACGCGGTTTCCTATCAGAATATAACCACACGCCCGAAGGTTTTAGTGGAAAAAAAAAAAAGGAGATTGGCTCATCTGTCAAGGACAGGAATAAATTGAAGAGGGTTGTAAGGAATGTTCTTGATTTTATGCATGTATTTCTTCTTTGCTTATCAAGCCAGAATTACATAGCGAAAAGCGGAGCTATCGATGTGAATCAAAGTTTTTTGGTCATTGAATCAAATTTCTGTTTGAAGAAAATCCTTTCATATTTATAAAACTATTCATAACATATAAAGTTACAGCGCTTTATTAATTTTAATGTCAATAATTATATATCAATACTAAAACCATAAACTGGTGCATGTCTTGGCAGCATGAAGTCTTCATTAGAATCTTAGCGCTATTACAAAGGAAGACGTTAATTGAAACAAAAAATCGCACATTAAAATGATTAAAACGGCATTATTCGACTGTGCGATCAATGAAAAATGTTGCAGTGTTGACGGAGGACGGGGCATTTGAAACTGTTGCCTGAATAACATGTCACGTGAACTTTAATCTGAACAGCGATTGGTTATTGGTTTGTTTTGGTCCGGGTTATCAAATTTGATAACCATTCCGGACTGTCTACTGTTTATTCGAGTAGAAGAGGCCGTTTTGTGAACTCAGCACTTCCTAATAAGAAAAATTTTGCCCAGAAATCCATGTTTATTTATGAAAAAAAAATAGCACATGTTTCCGAAAATTCCACGTGAAATAGGACAATTAAAGAAAGCTACAGGAAAACGACGCCGTACCTTGGGCAACCGAGCCGCCATGTTAGCTCTTCATTGGAAGAACAACACAACAAACCTTTTTCACTAATTTGGCGAGTAAACAGAAAATAACAAAGCTCTACTTTTCTTCTCAGGCAAGGAAACAATTCAAACTTTTAACAGTTTCGTTTAAGACATTATGCTGTTGCATGTTTGCGAAATGATAAACTTGCGAATTACCATGTCATCAGGGCTGTCAACCCCACACGTCTTCAGATATTGAGAATTGATAGGGAAGGGATGATAGATCGTATCGCACGGTATATATGACGTCATCTGTGCAAAAAATACTCGTTGACCCGATCGTCACGAATTGGCGATGTTTCAAATTATTGCGTACATTGCAATGGCATAATATACCATACCGAAGTTTATGAGAAAACGTTCGATGTTAACAGTAAAATAGCTCAAACAACGCAAAATATTTAAAAGTTCATTGTCGGAAAGTCGAGTCTAGAATTGAATGGAAAAATTCGGTGAATACCTGGGAGATTTCATACTCTGATCTGGAGACCGGAAGATACGGTCCAAAATCTCAGGGGCACCCAACGTCAATTTTTGGAAAATGATCTGTTCGGAAGACGATTTGAGATCGAATTTGGGAATATTTGTTGTAAAATTTCTTGCTTGCCTGCCTCTCCTAGGATTTTCGAACATCTAAAAAGTGGTTTTTACCCTAAACAGGTCACCTAGAACTTTCGGAAGCCTTTTTCTGGCTGAAATTTTCGAAAAGGTAAGTTTTCATCCCTATAATTTTCTAGACTTTCAGCTAGGAAATCTGAACAGATGAAAAATTTTTAGGGGATAAAAATGTGCCTATATCTACCGTTTAAATATTAAAATACGTTCAAGGACGCTATGTTTGTGTGGTGAGACGCTCATTACATATGGAGGAAGACTCTCATTAGTATGGAGGAAGACACTGACTAGGCACCTAATTAGTATGAAGGAAGACAATTATTAGTATGCAGGAAGACCCTCATTAGTATGGAGGAAGCTATAGACAGTTATGCACATTAATAAAAGGAAGACAGGGGAAGACACCAGCGAGGCTTAATTTTGCTAAAACATAACTACTGGTAGGCAAGGGAATTTCTTGTATTGTAAGAGTGGAATTGATTGCTTTGACAGAAATTGTTATTAAACCTTAGAGGTAAAGAATGAATGTTTGCAAGAAAATTGATAAATTGGCCCAGAGTAAGCAAATGGATATCATTAAATTTTAGTATACCGAGGTCCTTAAAGATGGGGTCTGTAGCATTAAAAAAGTGATTCATTAAAATAATTCTAATAATGCGACAGCGGAGATTGGTTTTACAGGTCGAAGCTCAAACTATACTGCATTAGTAAAACTATGGATAAATTAAGGAATAGTAGAATAGTAGTTCGTTTGAATAAGGAACATTGAGATACCTACTAATTTCCAGAACAATTCTTTTCCTCCTGGACTCGAACTCATAAAGTTGCTGGATTGAGCAAGTCGTTTCCTCTCACTATAAATGTTTCTGCAACACCAAAAAATTAAATGTTTAAACAAATATTCGTAGGCATCAAACAATCCTTAAGGAGTGCCAAAAGCACTTCTGCTACTCACAGTTTAGTAGTCTACTGTCACGTTTTTGTGCTTACTGGCTTTTACTTCTGAAATGCACGAAGAAAATAATGGGAACTATATTTAAGTGCGCTAATAGAATTCACGAACCGCAAAGTCAGATGGACAGCATACCCAAACGGGAAGACGTTTTCTCTTAGTCGTTTTTCTTATTAACGAAATATCTACAAAAAGCTGATGTAAATATAGAAAACAAACAAACCGTTCTATAATAAAATGTCCTCTTATAACTTCCGGAGCAAAGGTGCTGGATTGTATACCCGACGTCGCCCATATTTTATTCGACGAATTTATTATTTTTTTTAATGGTTACTGGTGATGCTGTCGTCTGGTATGTCAGTCCTTATAGTTACTCCCACATCTCGAAGAGCAAAGTAAGACCTACGTTATACCGAAACGGCTTGAGATTTTCTCGAATCCTCTCTCAGTCGCTTTTTTCGATCAGGGCTACTATGTTTTTTTTCATGAGTGATGAATTGTTAGGATTTCTTTAAATATGAACATTACACGATTTAATAAAATTCAATATGTGGCGCCTACGAACTGTCCATGAACCGACGCGAATTCGATAAACAAAGTACTGACTATTTGCGGCCCACACAGGACAGCTACCTATTTTTGTTTTGACAGCGTCTGAGAACTCGATTTGTCGAGAAGTTTGTTTAGAAGTTTGGAAGTTTGCCTCGCTGTTTTACCAGTTCCCAGTCCCCGCTGCGTAGCACCAAATCCAGCAATTGATTTAACGAGTTTTGGCAATGTAACATCGACCCAGGGGAGGTCTTGTGTCCATTTGAAAGATGAAGAAAGCTTTGTACAACAAACAAAAAAACTTTCCGCGCGATTTGCCAGTTGGGACAACAACCAGAGGGAAAGGCAATGTTCAAAAGCAAATTTGGTCATGAATTGGGAGCGATGAAAGAAAATATCTTCACAATAGTAAAATTGATGACCTGCTTATTAAAACCGTACATGTTTGAAGGCGGCTGTGAACCATAACAATAGTACATTTATTCTTTTGAATACTAAGACATGTGAAGCATTTTTTCTGATTTTGGGAATATTTTCAATGAAATAAATATCACTGCTTTGGTTTATAACAAATGAAGTTTGCAACACACGTAAAGTTTCATTTAACTGAGATATTGTACGCCTTTTTGCCCGGCGGCGCTTCCATAGGAACGACCGAGCTATAAAATGGGAAGGTTTTGTTTTTCCTTCTGGCACAAATCGCCCTCTGAGGCCCTCAACGCGTGCTCAAGATATAATAGTATGAGCAAAATAAGTCAGCATTCTAAACCAGAGCACATAGCTGCCTGAGATACGGTGAGCAGAGCATCTGTATTTGGTGTACAAAACTTAACTGAAAACTCAGTGACCACAAGTCACTAGTTTGATTCTGGAATCATCTCGACGCCCATCATACATTGACGAGGCGTTAAAATAAAGCTGTAGAGTGTAGAGACGTACATGTACATTAGAAATTTTACTGAAAAGTAAAATGGAAATAAATCCTCGACCCCCAAACCCAATTCGTGGCCTTGAATGATAAAACGACTATCGCGAGAGACGATAGAAAAGCTTATTAAAATTTCAATTTCACCGTAAGTCTTAAGATAAAATCAATAGTGATTAATCATGCGTAAAATATTAGTTTAAAATTTTTGTGTCATAATATAATGAAAAAAACAGTTATTGAAGTTTTGCCGCGATGAATTTTTCCTCAATATAGAGCTGCCGATCTGGGGCCATTGCACAAAGATAGAAGGACGTCAGACAATTGAACTGAATTGAAGGATTTGAACTCGGGACTACCGTGAACAAATCCAGCAAGTGGTGAGAGCGGGACTCAAACCCGGGACCACCAGATCGCGAGTCCGACGAGCTGACCACTCTGCCACGCAGCCTCCGATTAAAGAAGAAACTTGGACAAAGCCAGGCTCACAACCACCGTTGCTGTAGGCCGAGCTTTGGCCCATGCGCGCCAGGAAGGTCCGTGGTTCCAGGTCCCGCGGTTTTTGGAGGCGATATGTTTACATTCAGGATTCTTAACGTGATTAATGAATTCAGAGTACTTCATTTCATTTTTAAAGATGGAGCACAGGTAGCCCAAGCTCGAAATATGAGCATCGGCGAGCATCGGCATTGTTGCGTAACATTCAAAATATAAGGATTTGTATGGGGAACAAAAACCTATCGTTTCTGTAACCTACGAAAATGAAAGGATTTCAATAAAAAAACAGCTGAACTTATTTAAAATGTGTGGTATTTCTCTCCTGTGTGGTTCTCGGGCCGATTTATGGCCTTTTTATGGGTTTTTATGTGAACGGTTTTCTGTCTATATAAAGGTTTACCAAGATTGGGCACTCCAGCGAAGCGGCCTGACTGATCCACCGAAGGAAAACGCCCGTAAATTCGCTCCAACTACTCCTATCGCCTCCAAATTCCGCCTAGGTAACACACGATAGTTCTCCTTTCCATTCGTTATCTTGCTTCAAGACACCTTTTCACCGAGAGCTAGCGAATCAAAGGTCGCAAATCTCTGCAAACGGCCCTTCCCGTCTGAAGCCATCGACTGAACCTCGGCTTGAACTCCGCGTTACCGTTGAAAGATAGCGACAAGGCCTGAGACTCAATTTACTCACACTTGTAAGTAAGGTAAGCTGTTTTTTATTGAAATGCTTTCATTTTCGTAGGTTACAGAAACGATAGGTTTTTCCCATACAAATCCTTATATTTTGAATGTTACGCAACAATGTCGATGCTCGCCGATGCTCATATTTCGAGCTTGGGCTACCTGTGGACAGGTGTGTGAGTGGAGTAAAATTTTAGTTGAATGTTCATTTCTACTTATCAAATTGAGTTGGTGGTCTAAAAATTCACACCAAAATAAGTATAACTATTGACAATTTCAATGCGACAGTGTAAAATGAAGACTGCGCACTATTGTTCTAGGGTTAGAAAACAAACAAACGAGCGAGGCTGTCAGTTCTGCGCCTTGACTTCCGTTTGTCTGCAAGAATACCCTTGCGAAATGAATTCCCAGAGTTCTGGGAATTCGTAGGAATTCCAATTTATTCCAAGACATGCAAATGATCAAAGATAAAAAACCTTGAAATATTTGAGAATACTTGGGAATGGGTGAAAACATCAGTGGGAATTTTTGGGAATTCCTAGGAATTCCCAATAATTCCAAGTTTGAAGGAAACTGTCTTTGGAACTTATGGGAGTTATTGGGAATTGCTAAAACACCAATGAGAATTTTTGGGAATTCCTAGGAATTCTCTATAATTCCAAGTCATTGTTAACTTGGGAAGTCGACATTGGTTTAATTTTTAGGAAAAACGATAAGTGTTCAAACGTAATGAAAAGCTTAAAAATTTTAATAATCATTTCTTTAATTGCCTATAACAACAAGGATTTCTTGACATTAACCAGCATCTATATACAACATTTATTGCGACTTAAATCTTTAAAAAACAATTATCGACAGTAAGCACGATACTGAAAGCTTGATTAATTCAAAGTGCGACTTCTCGTACCTGAGCTTTCCAAACATGTCCACAACACGTTCTTCATCGCAGCTTTGCCTGATAAAAGGTCATCGCTTCTTGAAAAAACAATACGAATTTTTCCTCTCGCTGCTTATACCTCAACTGCGTTGGAATATTTTATTCAGCTCTGAAAACGACCGATCTTTCCAACTCAATTAAACTATAGATCATCGAGCAAAATCATCCGCCATGTTTGAGCTATAATATGGTTACCAGTCTCCCCACCAATTGAAGTGCGTCATCACGTGCGCCTTTTGGACCGATGAAAAAGTGCGAAATGAAGTTCCGTTTGGTGAGTCAAATTCACGCGGACTTTCATTAGCAAGAGCACAAGTATTTTGCACCCGAAATTGAGGATATTTTAAACGCGGATTGTAATATAATAATAATAATAATAATAATAATATTTATAGAGGGAGCCCAACTCGCCAAGGCGGTTTTCAGTGGGGCCCTCATGCATTAATCTAACTAATTAATTAATAATTACGAAAAAAGTAAAATATGTTTACAAGTAAAACAAATTTAAAAATTTAAAATCTTAAAATCGATTATGCAAAAAAACATCAAGGTTTAAAATTAGCTGAGATCTTTTAAAAAAGTTTTTAACTTGGATTTAAAAATAGATAAAATATTACACTCTTTTAAATCATTTGGAAGGCTGTTCCAGTCTTTCGCGGCGTGAAAAATAAAAGTTTGTTTACCCCAGTTTGTTCTGGGTAGGGATAAGCGAATATCATTAGAGCGTCTTGTATTATATGAATGAACAGCTTGACTTTTAGTAAAATTAAAGTTGAAATCGGTTTCTCCAATAAGACACTTGTGGATTGCAATGCAGCGATGAAAAAACCTTCTTGTGGACAGTGACTTCAAATCTAGACTTTTCAGTGCTTCAGTTGACGAGCTTCGGGGTGGTTGCCCCAGTATAACTTTAGCAGCTTTATTCTGTAGAATCTGTAATTCTGACATGATGGTGTCATTGTTCTTGTCCCCCCATATAACGTCTCCGTAATCAAAAAGAGGAAGGATTAGGGCATTGTACAAGGCAACTCTAGCTTGTAGCGGCAATAGATTCCTGATTCTCCTAAGTAGGCCTATTCTCTGATTAATCTTCATGCTGATAGCATCGACGTGATCTGCCCAGGACATAGACTGTTGAAGCGTTACGCCTAGGTATTTGAATGATTGTGTTCTTTCAATGCTAGTGCCCTCTACTTTAACCGAAATGCCTTGAATACGATTCAGTTTCTGAGGACTTCCAAAGATAACAAAATTACATTTGGATATATTTAGTGTCAGGAGATTTCTAGAGAACCACTCAGACACTGTCCCCAAGTCAGCATTGATGTGATGTTCAAGATCACTGACGCTTTTGGATGAGTAATAGAGTACAGTATCGTCTGCATAAAGAATAATACCGCTTGCCAGTTGACAGTCCGGAAGATCATTCACGTAAATTAAAAACAATAAAGGTCCCAATATACTGCCTTGGGGTACTCCAATAGGCATTTCGGTAGATGCAGAGTGAGCATCTCCAACTGATGTAATTTGAGATCTGTTTGTGAGGTACGATCTAAACCACTGGGTGGTAGAGGTGGTAAGACCGATGTGCGTCAATTTTTGCAGCAGCAGGGGATGATCCACTGTATCGAAGGCCTTAGACAGGTCCAGAAAAACAGCACCAGTAAAGGAACCAGCCTCCATATTCTGGAGGATATTGTCTGTGAAATGAGATAGGGCTGTTCCAGTTGATAACTTCGGCCTGAACCCAAATTGCTTAGATGTAAGGATACCATTGTTCTTAAGATAAGCGTACAGTTGGGTGTGGACGGCTTTTTCTAGAATTTTACTGATCGTTGGCAGCACAGTAATGGGTCTGTAATTGTTAGCATCACAGCGATCACCTTTCTTGAATAACGCTGCCACTTTTCCAAATTTCCAAAGAGAAGGAAAGGTGCGAGTTTCCAGGGAAAGATTAAATAATCTAGTAAGACTGGCACTGATTACTGAGGCTGAATCTTTCAGTAGACGAGCACTGATATTATCTAGGCCAATGGCTTTATTGGTTTTGAGCTGCTTAAGCTGACGAAGAACGAAGTCTTCCGTAATTGGCTCGAAAGCAAATTCAGATTGTTCATTTATTTTGTTATTACACATGAAACGTGCTTCCAGTCATGTCCGAGAACGATAAGTCAGGTAAAGAAAGGTACGTTCCTGCTTCGTAATGTGTCTTCTGATGGTAACCACATATACTTTACTATCCTGGCATTGGATGTTGATCGATGACATGATGTTAAACCTGTAATCTCCTAGAATTCCTAGGAATTGCTAGGAATTTCTGGGAATTTCTAAGAATTTTTTGTGCTTTAAAACCTTGTAGGTTGGAATTCCTAGGAATTCCAAGTCTAGTTTCATTTGCATTTGGAATTTCTGTAGACTACGAGTAGTGCCCCATTTTACCTCAGGGATAGTAAAGCAAGCGAAACGCGAGCGCGCGTGAAAATCACCCCACGCGAGAAAGAGGAGACGCGGTGGCAACACGCAAAGAGGCATCACGCAAAGAGCCAACACGCAAAAAGACATAACGCAAAGAGGCAACACGCCAAAAGGTATCGCAAAAAAGGCAATTTGGAAAAAGGGTATCACGTGAGAAGTTTACTTAGGATCCAGGCCTGGATCTTAAACAGTATTATTTAGTACATACTGCAAGCAAACCGAAATGGTATTCGAACGAGACATTCCATCTTGCTCACCGCCTGAGGTGCTTACTCGGTACCTTAGGCGTGCCCAGATTGATAATTACAACAAGTCCAAAACGGAATTGACAGCGATTGCATTTCTTTCCGGCTGGAAAACTTAATTGTTTTTTTTTTTTTGAGATCGGCACATCTTTACCAAGATGGTGGACAGGTTTTAGAGGTTCTTCGTGCAGCGTTAACAGCGGTGGAAAATTGCCGTCAATTTGAGGATCATCCCACTATATGAGAGAACTTATCATGTGATGCCCTTTTTTTTCGCAAATTGCATTTTTAGGGATGCATTTTAGCATGTTGCCTTTTAGCGTTTATGTCTCTTTGCGTACTGCCTTTTTGCGTGTTGCCTCTTTGCGTGATGCCTTTTTGCGTGTTGGATCTTTGCGTGATGCCTCTTTGCGTGTTGACTCTTTGCGAGTTGCCTTTTAGTGTGATGCCTTTTACCGTGATGCCTTTTTCTGCGTGATACCTATATGATAGGGGCTTTTTTAGTATTTCTTCCTTTTAGTGTGGTCTTTTTTTACCAACTTTGACTTGGTATAATCCAGACTTGACTTAACCCTTTTCACATTTAGGTTATTGAATTTTGTCATAGATATACCCTCATAGTGAGAGACCTCTGCTAGCAGGGAAACATGACAGTGAATGATTTTCCAGTAATCAAAGACTTAGTTATGCGCACAGTATTATCGGATCGCCAGGGGGCAAACATTGCAAGTCGCTACAAAGAAATGTATGGCGTGGAGCTGTTTCTCTGTTAAAAGCAGTGTCTTTGGACAGAGAATGCCACATTTTGCCGTGATTTTATGAGAAGCAGAGGTGAATAATGCTGGTGCGTTGAAGTTTTTGTGGGATCAATGCGATGAATCTATCGATAAACACTGATTCTTGCGAAAGGTCGACTGTGAATTTACTGAATGGTCTCGAAGTATATAGTACTAACTTAGGTATAAATGAGCGGGGAATGCGGACTCATTTAAGCCTTTCCAGTTGTACTTACATGTGCTCATATTTACAACGAGTGTAATTACGCCCCGCTCGGCGGCGATCACAATGCTGGGCCGGTTTGTGAAAACGATCGAAGGTAAGCATGTATTGTCGAATTTGATACGTATTAAATTTAAAACCAAAAACATCTTCCCCACATTAGTATATTGATTTCTTCTCGCCAAAACAAAAAAAACAGCGAAATTTTTTGTCATGATCCAGAGCACCAATGAGTTCTAATGCCTTTAGTTTGCAATCATTTTGAGGGAAGATATAGAATCTCTGAATTTGGCACATCAACTTGGTATTTTTTTTACACAAATCGGAAATCTTACTCGTTCGTACGATTTCTGCCTCATCTACTAATGGTTAAATACCATGTACTTTCCATGAAATATTTTGCAGTTGTTAGTTTGTTTATACCAAAGTAAATGGCCACCTACGTACCTACGATTGTTGTCTTGTCATAACCCGCAAAGCGTCACACAGCGCTAACCGCGGCCGAGCGTTGTTACACTCGTCGTAAATATCACCGCACGTAATTATAACTTAAAAGCTTAAATGAGCCAATCCCCCTACAAGTATACCTAAATTTGCACTCTATATTTCGAGACCTTTTCTTCATGTCTCTGTAAATTGAGTAAACGTAATTATAAATTTCACTCAGTCCTCACGCAAGGAGTGTTTATCGATAAAATTTATCGCATTTATCACACAGAAACTTGAAATTTCAACGTACCAACATGAGTCACCTCCACTTCTCATAAAATCACGGCAAAATGTGACATTCTATGTCCAAAGACACTGCTTTTAATGGAGAAACAACTCCACGTCATACATTTCTTTGCAGCGACTGGCAATGTTTGCCCCCTGGCGATCCCAGAATCCTGTGCGCAAGACACGGGTCTTCGATTACTGGATAATCATTCATTTGGATAATGTAAATTTCCTTACGTGTACCTAACTCGTTTCCGATTGGTTTAAAAACAATCGGCTACTGTCACAAGTCACACAAGCGCAGTATCGTAACACAGTCTCTTTAATGTCTAATAATTTCCGTACAACGGCTGTTCTGAAGAAGAAAATATGAATTGTAAACTTAAGCTTCACTCCTAACGATTGTACTGAAAAAAAATTAAGGGCGTTACAGGCAGCTAAATGCGCCAGAACCAATTTTTAAAATGTTCTTTTTCTGCCCACTAACATTTCCCGGGAAAAATTGCAGACACATATATGGAAAACCTAAAGCAAGCGTCTAGAAAAATTTATGCACAGTTACGGCCCCTCAAAATTGTTAGTAAACTCCTTTACTTTGTAGCTTTAGTATATAATTCATATTTTTTTTCGGAACATCCGTTTTGCGGAAATTATTCGACATTAGATTCTTATACAAACACTGTAATTTCTTACGCGGTTGCCTACTTAGCAAGATGGCTTCCAAAGCCGTGACAAGGTCTATTCACGGAGGCATATTATCAACGAAAACGGTTCTCAACATCAATTGCATCTGCCAGGTAACGCACATGTTCGCCACCTTTCTAAACGTAAGTTATTGCTAGTATATTCCGATTCCATTAGCTACAAGTATACCAACCTTGAGGGATGCTTCGAGTTGTGGTGACAAAGACGAAACCATTCAAAGCGAAGCGTTCATCTTCCTGGATTACCTCTATCTGCAGTAGGGGTTTTTCCCTTCTTATCAAATATCCTTACTGAAGCACTTTCAGTTTAAAACAATAATTAGTCTGTCACGTGCCTACCAAAAAAAAAAAAAAAAAAGTCTACTACCTCATTGGCACCCAAACATCACTTTGTCCCTTTTGGGAGTATTTATGCGTCTTTTAAGAGTTTATTAACAAAAAAAGTTGTTTACTATACTCCAAAATGCAGTGTTAAAAAGTGACCCATCGAGCGATGGAGTGTAAGACGTAAATTCAAAAGGGGTACTGTAAAGTCTGGAAAAGCGGATGTGGACGGCGGATTACGAACGGCGGAGGGCAAATGATAATAAATACCTTAATAAATGATAAATAAAGAAAGAAGTTTATTAATTTATTAAATAAGACATAAGTGAAAAGGACGATTTGGTTACTAAGAAATAGAAACAGAAATACTACTGGTGACATTTTCTTACCTTCATACAAAACATAAAAAGAGTGGGAAGACATGTACCTGGCTCGGATGTCACTTCCAACTGTTAGGCCACCTTATGTAATCTCAGTTTACGAACTGATTCGTTTGCAGTAAGGTCCGTGCTGATGTGGTATGTGGCCGAGGAGGTAACTGATGTTTTCTTTTTAATTTATTTTGTTTCTTCTTATTATTTTTCTATTTAATATTTTCTTTTATTTTTTGATGGTTTAAAAAATTTATTTATTTATTTTTATTTTTTGCCGTCCGCCATCCGTCCCCCACAGTCCATTTCCACATGTAACAGTTCCATTTCGAATGGCTTTTGTGGCAGGCGTCGAAAGGTCGGTGTAAACAAGAGATGGGAAAAACCCCTTTTCATTTTCCAATTTACCTCCTCAAAGGGTTCTTTGTAATGCACGCAGGGATAGGGGTTTTTCCCTTTTACGCTTAATCCTTTGCATATTTATCTTATGAAGCATTTCCGCAAACGTTGGTGCTTTCAGTTTTCTTAACAAGAATTGTAAAGGTCGGAAGCCTAAAAGGCTCTCACTGGAGTTTCCTACATTACCACTTGTTCGCTGTGAATCTGCGAATTAAGTTTGTGCGATATGGAGTGTGGCTATAGATGTCTAGACATCGGAAAGGTTTGTGTGGGTTATCATGTTGCTTGATATGTGCTGTTAGATGTGGACCTTGAATACGAAATATGAACGAAGAAGTAAATTATTTTTCATTTTAATGGTCGTACCATGAAATGCAATGCAGACTTTGAAAATCATATCAACCTTTTATGTGAGAGCACAAAGAGACAATCCTCTGTGACATCGTCAAAAGGCTTACTCGTAGGCTAGCTTGCTTCTAGACACGTTTGCATTGGTTAGTCGTTTTCTGCGCTAAAAAAGACGGAAATGATAAAACATTGAACAAATTTTGGAAAAGAGCTTTTGAGCCCCTTTGGTTTTATTGGATATGTGTTTTGACCGCTTTGCTGTGAAATTTAAGCATGGGGGTTAAAGCCTGATCATCTTTGAAACCAGGGTCGGGGTAGAGTTAGAGAACAGCGATTAGGTTGTTTGATAGGTCTTAAATTCCCAGTTCTCACATGACGTCAGTACAAATTCAAAGTTTAGAAACTATCGGTTATTCTAAGTTTCTCCTTTCATGAGGTATTACAGCTCCTAAACACCTTTATTCCCTGGGATATCTGTGGCACACCACGGCCAAAACAAATTTCACAACCAGCCAATAGGATTGCGTAAAATCTGTATCGATTATTTCTTCTTCCATCCGAGCAATGGGATTGTACAAAATCTTTATCGATTTTAAATCGATTTGCTTCCTCTAAACAACATTTCAGAACTTGTCGCTTGTCAGTTTCGCACTCGGGGTTTAGGAGAGTCCGCTTAGGATGACTTGTTAACCAGCGAAATCCAGTTTGGGATACCGGCAGGTCACGGGAAGCGACCGAGGCTAAATTATTTCCTTTTAGTTGGGGTTTTCCCCCTCATTATTCTTTTTTGCTTAGGTCTAGCTTTTTCTTAAGGTTTTAGTAGCGACTGGTTGGGGAGACGGGATTTCGGATATATTTTCCAGTCGGAATTCGCCAGTTTTTGCCAAGCAGAGCTACTAGAGTTCAGCTTTTTATTTCCTTATCGAGAATATGGGAGGTTAAATCGCTTAAATTTCAACTCGTACCTTTGACGATCGGCAGTGAATCAAAATCGCGAAAATATTGTCCTCGTCGATCGACGACTTGCTTGTGACATGGATTGGACTTCTGGATGGTACACGGATTCGGACCTTAGTGAACGTATATCTTGGAATCGTGGATAACCATTGGAACTTTTTTTAACTTTGAGAGCTTGGAAACACATTGCAATTAAAATTTTTAACCAGATCAAGAGCATCTTGGAATATTAAACTTTCACCTTGGATTAAACGTTGCAACTTTATTAACTTCGAATCTTGGAATCTTGGCTACACATTGGAATTATTGTTTAACCCGATCAAGCGAATCGTTTAACCGCATCAACCGAATCTTGAAATATTACAAGTGCATTATGTTCAACCGGATTTGTAATTTGAACTTCACGTTCAGTATGGTAAACCCCTTGTTTAAATATTGTCTTTGTGAAACCTACAAAAATAAACAAGTTGAGACAGATTCCGCCGGGAACAAAAAGTCTCATATGCCGCCTAAGTAACTGTAACATAGCCGCCGGTACTGCCCTGCGATACTTCTCCGACATATGAGGACATATGTCGCCGGCAACAAGAATCATCGCAGTCTTTACCGCCGGCATGCCTGCGAACTTGAACTCGAGTCAACTTCGCAGGCATGCCGGCGGTAAGGACTGACAAGGCCAGCTCGGCGGCATATGAGAACCACACCTTTCAAGTTAATCGGTGTAATGAAATATGTTCGCTATTATTTTGAAGTTTTACGTCGATGTTTTCGAGAATATATGATTGGGGCAATCATGTATCGCGATCGCAGTCCACCGTGGTCAACGACCGAGACATGAAGCGATGACATTTCTTTAGCCAATAAACAGTACTGATCTCCATTTAAGGTTTACAAGTATTTTTTTTACTGCAATTTGCGTTTTACCTTTTTAAGATTATACTTAATTGAATGTTCGATAAACCTAAAACTGCAAGGTTTATTTCTCTTTGAAAAAGTTACCTGTCGCAACTTACTACCAAGATATGATGTATCTTTATACATATAGTTCCTGTTCAGTTTAGTAAAATCATTATGTTCTCCATTACTTGTTTCCGTAAACTTTCCAATTTAAGTTACACGGTTAGACCTTGCTCTGATCCAAAATAACTTATTTTTCTTATCCAAATCGTGCTACGAAAATAACTACATGGAGATAGATCAAAACAAGATCAACTCCATCCTTGAGACCACTAACAACTATAAATTCAGTCATAAGCACATTAAGCCAACCACTCATCGATACTCATAACATGACACATGACTTTCCCTAATTTTTCCAAATTCAGATAGAACTCCATTATGCTTGCATAGACCAATGCATCCCACGGGAAAGACTTTAGGTTCTTGTTAAAACAAATTTTCGGTTC
>OZ037775.1:35393818-35406318 GCA_964035525.1 Porites cylindrica | reverse complement strand
TTTAACACTACTTTCTGCAGGTACCTTGCGAGTCAGCCGTGAAGAGCAAGAGAAGTAAACCAGTTAATCCAACAATAAAGCCCTCGAATCGAAACGAGTAATACGATTAACTTTTAGCTAGTGTTTAGCAAAAGCGCCTTCTAAAGCAGTTTAAATTAGCCATAAACGCCTACATTCTGTACTTAATAGCTCGTAGTTCTTATGCTAACCGTTATGTACTCTTTGTGAACAGCATATGGAAACATTTTTTTAAAAGCACTTAAAGGGTCAGAGCACGTACAGCTTCGGGCAAGGGAGCTTCCCAGTCGCTGGTGGAAAGCGTGAGTGCTATAGAGATGCCAAAAAGTTACCGAAGAAATGCTGCCGAAATGCTGAACACTGTATGCCATAAAGCAAATGCCAAAAACCAAATGCTAATTACTGTATTCCAAAAAACACATGCCAAAGATTAATGTAAACATGATCTATCAAATATATCAACACACGGAGAAAGTCATGAAATATAAGAAAACTAAGGAGAAAGTTAATCTGTTACAGTGCCCAGGCAGTTTCAATCACCTGAATTTCAAAATGGAGTATTTTTTCTACACTACTTCAGTTCATCCATGAGCTCGCTCCTAGGAGCCTTTGATTTTCCCCCGCCCCGAACCTCTGGGGCATAGACTCCAAATAAAAAAAAAGATGTATGTATGTATGTAACGGGGATTTAATGTAGCCAATGCCAGGATTTAACACATATTTAACAACGTGCTGGCCCTGGGTGCAGTGTAATTAACAAAATTCCTGCTTGACCCAGCTCATGAGCAGGGATTTAACAGCACATAATTTACGCATTTTTGGAGGCAGGGACAGAGAGAGGGATTTAACTGAGTGACTTAGGAGATGCCCTTGTTTCCTCCAGGGGGGTAAGGGGGGTTGTGCCATATATGGGCTACTTAAGCAATAGAAAACGTTTTCCGTGTTTGTATAGCCTGATATAAACACGAGAGGGGTTGGGACTGAGAATTAGAGACAGTTATGCAAACCCAAGACGAAGTCGAGGGTTTGCATAACTGTCCAGAATTCTCTCAATCCCTCGAGTGTTTATATCAGGCTATGGAAACACAGGAAAAAAGTTTTCTATTGCTTTTATAAAATAACTCTCCCGCGAAAAAAACGCAAACTCTTTGTTAGGGTCCTGATTAAAAGAGAAATTCTTACCAGTCACAAAGTCTTCTACACGAAGTCTTGCACGCGTAATCAGTTCTTGTTTTGCAAGAAGATGCTTTCCAAAATACGGATTTTTCTCGCTTAAAATGTCAGCTAAAGCGAAAAACAATTGACACAGCTTCTCTGTAACGATTTTCCAAGTTTCAGCCGATGAAGGAATGGGTAAATAAAGTAAACTTGTCAAGTTTTGAACATGAAAACTTTTTCAAATTTGTGCTTGCGTGATTAACGCGCGAAAAGCAAAACATCTTGACCCCATAGCCATGTTTACATACTCTCATGCAAACACTCCTCTCGGCCAATCAGAGAGCGCGTACTATCTTAGTATAAATAGGAAGGTTCCACTCTGAAGGGTATGGTTTTCAAGCAGTTTACTCTGGGATAGGATATAAAGAGAGTTTGGGTTCCAGGAAACTGATCAATTGGTTGAAGATTTTAGTCTAGACTAAAATAACCGGGAATGGTCACTCAAAATTAGAATCAAAAGTAAGGAGTTGCCGTTACTCAACAAAAGAAAGCCCGGAATGAAGTTCAACGTCAGGACTAGACAATTAGCAAAGAAACCAAGTGCCCATCCCTAAGATGTAAAAGCACTCTGCAAAACAAAAGTTAATCCTTGGAATAGATAGAAGCACTGTCAACAATTATAAACTTCAGCTAGAGGATGATATTTCTCATGAATTCGATGGGAGGCAGTTGAGAGTTTTTATTAACAGATCCATTGGTTTGAAACTTTGGGACTTTCCTAACATACAACTTAACTTTCAGAAGGTGTAGAAAAAATTAACAAGGCTGAACAAATATTTAGATTGAATGTGGTAGTGCCTCAAAAAGGGTGAACGCCTCCACGATCGGGCTTTTACGAGGTCATAGTAAGCTTAACAACTCTCAGTATACTTATACACATCTTACTGAAGATCCATAATAACTACAAAACAGCTCATTTATAACAAATTTTCGTAACCAACCTCACTTCAACGAAATTGCAAAATTAACGGAAGAAATTGATTCGAATAGATACACTGATCATTTTTGTGGTTCATTCCCTGACATTTTTTATATGCTCTATGGATTCCGTGAGTTATAAACTACTTTGAAGTGAAGCTACAAGTTTTCTTATGCTTTTTATCCAGAGAAAAACGATTTTTTTTTTAGCGAAATGCCGCACCGCACTCACCAAAACGCTTCAGAAACCTTTTTTGCAGAATTTTCACGTATCAATCAAAATACACTTACTTCTTTCGTTGGAATATGAGATAATGGTATTCTCGATCAAAAGAGAAACCACATTGCTGCTTCATTCTCGGGAAAAATAAGCTCAAAGTGTTCACATGAAAAACAATAACACCGCCATTTTCGAAAATTCTGCTCGTCGCACGCTTCATTTTGCTGTGACGTCACCATGGCCAGACGCATCGGACAGCCGCGCTCACGAGTTTATGACTCCCTCCTGAGTTATATCGACAGTTTTTAAACTAGAGCATCTGCTGACCATCATCATCTGACCGTATCACGGGCTCAGGTATCGCCTCACTGAATTCGATTTTTTTAAAGTTATCCGCTGACAAGTTACTATTTTTCAAATGACTGCAGGTTCAAGTTCAATAGAAATAGGAAGTTGTGTTTATGAGCTGCACTATTAAACTTTTAATTTCAAACTGACCTCGGACGCGAGAATATTCAGCCAGCTTTTACAGACAGGGAAGTTGCTTTTGACCTTTCTCACCCATGGCCACGCGTTAGTAACGCTCTACCTCCAATTTTTATGCTCTGATTGGTCAAAATTTGGCAGGTGAGTTCATGGGAAAAATTTATGCAGCATCTTGAAACTTGTTTGCTGAGAGTTCAAACTGACAGAGTTTTGTATAACCTTGTGATGTTTTTAACTGTCTTTTTCCACTGGATGCACAAATTGAAATACAGCTGCTAGCAAGATTCTTAAGTTATTCATGGCTGGTTTGTTAATTGTTTTTTTTTGGCTGAGAAATGCGCTGCTTGTCAAATCAGCGGAAATCCAAATTCGTATGGATCGCTTTTACTCACTTCCCCTTGCTTAATTCGTATTATAAAGAGGGTTCAAAAAAGTCTCGAGCGATTCTGTTGGTCTTCAGGAGCTGCATCTTGACTGGTAAGCCCGAGTTTTTTTTGATGTGTTTTTTTTTCTTTCTGGATTCCTAAAGTCGAGCGTACTTTCTGCACCTAGTTTAAGAACAAGACAATGATCTGACCTACAATAGCATCAGGTTTGATATAAGCTTACAGATTTTAAAAGTCTTAACATTTTCTGACCGCAAATACAAAGAAAATGTTCCGAAGAATACAATGTATTTAGTTATGATTTTGCCTGTAAAAAGAAAGCTCTTAGCGATATTCTTGCCTCGCGGTTCATCTTGAGGTATAGAAAACACCGAGAAGCTAGCTTAAAACATAAATTTGTAAGGCCATCCTCTTTTTTTTTCTCCGTTTAGCGTAGTCCGACCTACCCAAATTTTTGGCATTTTCAAAACAACAAAAAAAAAAACCAAAAACAAGTAACAAGTAGTTAAACCAATGTTCACTAGAACTAATTGTTTTAAACTGGAAAATGAACTTAGTAACCGCATAAAGAAAAACACGAATTAAAACAGGAACATTTTTTAGAGTATATTGTACACTTTTTTTAATCCAAATATGTCGTAAATGTTAACTTTTAACGTCATCCTGGGATATCAGGGCCTCCTATTCCGAGACTTCTCGGGATTTTGTTTGTGTTTTTTTCTTTTAATCCGACCGACCGATCCAATATCAGGAAACGCATTCGACCCTAAACGAAAAAAAAAGGGATGGCCAAAGCTTATGCCGCTTACATGACTCATGATTCTCAGGGACACTTTACTCTCAAAAGTTATCTTCGGGAATGAAAATTGTTGTCTCTGCACATGTTTCACCGAATTATATTTATTTCACTGATTGTTAGAAGTTTCTTTCGCAATTTTAATCGCTGCGCCGGTAGTTTTCAGTCGAACATATAACAAAACATCGCATACAGGAGTACTCAAAATGCCGCGCGTAAATAACAAAAGCTTTTAAAAATAGCACATAACAAAACCATAAACAAAAGAAACTAAAACCTAAACATATTAAGTTCTCTATCATGGTGAAGCCTAACCCTATTAATGTTCATTCAAACGGCTCCGACAGCTCGGACTGAAAATTTCGTGCTTGACAAAAATGAGAACTCGTCCGGCTGGCGGTACATATAGGTGAGTTTGGGAATTTTTTGATCGTTTTCACTAAAAGCCCATAATTATTACCCTGAACATCACATAGGAGCATATTTTTTCACTAAAAAGTCCCGGTATTATGGAAAATTCTCTTCATGAAAACGTTTCATGTGGTCAATTCTATAATTTTTTGCTCAATGGAAGCGCGTGCTTCGAACGTCCTGCATATTGAGTGAGCGCAATAGGCTATTTGCACTAAGTTGTCATGTGACATGAAAATTATATGATTTTGGCTTCGAAAAACGATTAGTGGGTCTTAAAATGAGTAAGTTCGTAGTTGGTCACGTGACCAAAGTGTAATTATTGAAATTATGAATTACCTCTTTCCGAACACAAATTTTGCACTTAAACTTCAAGGAAAATGTTGAAAAGATGATGTAGTAAGTAGCTTTGGCCGCCATAGTTGGAGGGCAAGAGTATGCCCTCCAACTTGGCGGCCAATACAAATCATAGTACTCTGCTGAAAAATCAAAGTGCCATAAAATATCTCCCTAAGGTAATTTTTATGTGCTCTGTCAATTTTTGGCACCAGCAAGATTCCAACTCATTGTTTAAAGGAAGCATTGGTCACGTGGCCTCTTAGTGCAAGTGGCCTATTTGTCTTGCAAATTCTGTTCGAGTTCTTTATGGTAAAAAACAGGCATGCAGGCATATTACTGTTTTCCTGTATAAAAATACTGGTAAAAAGTATATTTAAAAGACTGGTTTACACACCACTGATTTGTCGCCAAGATTTACTTGTAAAGTAAACCTGTCGAACACAAATGTTTTTCGAAACATAAAAATCCGGCCTGATTTTTTTTCATTTTGGCCTTCTCTTTAGACAGAGGAATGCAACGGGTAAATTGGCTGGAACCGACCACTATCGTGTGTTGCATAATATTATATTATATTTCGTTTCGTAGTCTCTCCAACAGAGTGGTTGCAGAGACTACCAATAAAACTTATAAAATAAGGGTGGTGTAGGTGGGTGACTGGGTTTAACTTCTTTTGTTTGCGAAAAATTTGTTTTCTAGGCCCAATCTAATTCTCTAAAATCACTTTCCCTCAAAAGTCTCATGAATGTACCTTAAAGTTAACTAATTTTATTGTTTGTTTTAAATTATAAATTCGTTTTTGTGAGCTTCGCTTTTAAGAGCGACTGTCTGTAAATATCGACCAAAATCGACTTTTTGTGGCACAAGTTCAAAATTCGAATTTCGCTCATTTTTGGCTCATCGATAACCCTTAATGAGTAATGAAACATGCTGTAGTTAGTTTTCCCAAATAACGTATTCTTTTGCTAAAATTCGAGAAAACGCATTTTGCCCGTTTGGAGCTCAAAATCCACTTCCGGTAAAGCGAAATTTTACACAAATTCAATTGACTCGTACGTCAAACCACAACGATTTGGCAGCCTTTGTAGATCACGAATAGTTTTTATGACCCTTTCTTTCTTCTAAGACGATAAATTTGTGAAAGCTGTAATAAGTTTGTGGCCAAAAAGGTATTGTTAAAAATAGGCTCTATTGACAATTTCTACCGTTCAAAATTATAGGGTTAAAATAATGTAAATTTTTACAATGCGCTATAACTTAGAATTTCGCAAATTGACTTTCTACGGCTTAACTAGGCCCCAATCTATCAGAAAATCGAAACAAATCTCTGGGCAATCGATTTTAAGTAGCCCGCAAGACGCCGATTTCAACCCTAATTTTGCGAAAAATTGCGACATTCCAGTGGTTAAAAATAGCGTGACACGGCCCGTCACGCCAGCGGTGTTAACGACAGATTCACTTTCAACATTCTATTCAACGCTGATCACATGCCAAATTCCAGCATACAATCTATATTACATCTTTCAATACACTTATCTTATTTAGAAGAGTCATTTTGTTTGGATACAATATATAGTGTAGAATTGCCCAAAAGTCGGCGTTTTTGAGCGACGTCGGCAAGACGTCGACGACCGAGCCCAACGAAAACAAACTTTGAACAAGTACAGTGGTGTGTTTTATTAATTTAAGCATGAGTCAAAAGGCATAAATACGTTAAATTTAAGACAGGGATAACCAATATTAACTAATTAGAACTCTTTTTTTTTCTTGCGAGTTTTCTCTTTCAAGTAATTATGTATAAGTATAAATGCACGTTTCGATGTATTACTATCACGCTTATAAAGTTACATTGTAACGAACGTTTCAGAAAACATTTTAACTCGTTTCGATCGACGATAAAACACCATCATCAAAAACAAATCCCCAAAAACTTTCCTCTGCAGCAAAACGAAAAATAGAAAAAAAAGTGTCGTTTTACTAATGCTAAAGCAGGGATAGTTGCAGTGTGATCATGAGCTTTTAAAAATGGCAAATGCTCCTAAATGGACATCTATAGATCCCTTGCATCGCCATTGGAAAAAAACTCTCTGGCCCACTATGAACTAGCCTATTCCAGGCGTAGTGGACAGTGGACATTGGATAGTGGATAGTGGATAGTGGACAGTGGCGCGAAATGGGGAACGGAGGAAAACAAACGTGGAAGAGAGTAAGAGGGAGAGAGTAGGAGGACCTTTCGCCCTCTCTCCCTAACCCCGCTCCTTCGCCATTTTTTCTAACCCACTTTTTTTTGCGTTTTCCCAACTACCTTAAGGCCTGTTACAGGTTAACTACGTCCTTCATTTACAAATTTTTATGGTATATACCGTATTTATTCGATTAACCACCCTGGGCGCTTATTAAATTTTTGGACCTTGAGAGTGGGCGCTTATTCGAGGTGGGTGCTTATTCGAGGCTGGGCACTTATTAAATTTTCGCCATTCTCAGCAAGTGTAGTATGTTAGTTTTGCAGCAAAACAATAAATGGTAATAACAAAAAGCGGAGATGTAACAAAGCAAGGTTTCTGTAAAATGCTCTGAAGAAAACTCCGTCTTCGGGAGGGTCTCTTTATTACTTATTATCTCTTATTTGAGTTTGTGTGGGAGGGAGTGGGGTGGGGGTGGTCGCTTATTAACTTTGCTGCCTTTAGGATGGGCGCTTATTCGAGGTGAGCGCCAATTCGAGGTTGGGCGCTTATTCGAATAAATACGGTATTTAACTTGAGCGTCGAGCACTTTTGGCGCTTTGTTATTGATCAGCAGGAACGGATTTGTTAGTACTAACTTTTCAACCGCTTTTAAACTGCGAAACTTTTTTTCTTTCTTGTTTTCTTTCTTTTATTTTTTCTTTGTCATTTTCTATTGTACTTTTTAGACTTATTTTTCGATTCTCTCCCCAGTCTCACTCACCTCTCCCCTCCCCCGCCGTGCCCCCGCTGCTCCAGACAAGAGGGATCGACCATTTTGTTTTGCTCCAGACCATTACCTCGACTATTCCGCCTTCTTGGCTTACGCAAAAAGTACGGGCTGCTTTGTGGCCTGAAAGACTTTGCACTCATTGATGTTTTAGTGTCATGGAAACTCTAGCTGTAATACTGAACTGCAGATGACAGGTTAAAAGACTGAAAGTTCCTTTCAACAGCGTTTTTAAAGAGAACATCGTCTTTTCGGCCAAAAAAAAAAAACAATAAAAATAGGGAAACAAAATAGAGTATAATACTAAACCTAAGAAGAACCTTGTAACGAACGAATGGCAACACCTAAAAAGGAAAGACAGACTTGAGGACTTTCCTCATCCTCCGTAACCTTAGTCCATGAAACTTAGGCACCCAAGCAGGCCTCCAAAACCTTACCCTTGTCTTTCTCACAAACCGAATACTAGAAGCTGAAAGCCTTAGTCCGCTTTACGTAAGTACCGTGTAGATCTTCAGAAGAATTGTTTGCAGCCGGCCCTCAAAACCCCAAGAGACTTCGCCTGCTGCTGGTCAATATATAAGACGGCTATTCCAAAGAACTGCTCCAAAAAAACTATTTTTCTTAACATTTGTCTGGGGTAGAGGAATAGCGAGTTTTCTGTTGGTGTCTCTTAATAAGTAATTAGAGATATTGCAACGATCTGCCCTTGCTACGATCTATTATGCACTTAACAAGGTCCCTCAAAGTACTCAAGATATATGACGCATAGTCTGCGATACACCCGCCTCTCACTGCTCTTTGACGAAATGTCCCCGGCGGCAGATAGCGATGAGAGGAAGCTTTATCGCAGGCTCTTGGCATCAAGGCTTTCTACTATTTACATTGGTAAACAGGTCGCTTCACGGTTTGGGCAAATGGTGAGGAAATTCAGGACCGATTAATTTTGAGTCCCTTCGGTAATCGCGTTTACCATTTTCGTAAGTCAGTTTCGTTTAATGTAAAAGGGCCGCAAAAGCCTGAAACTAAGCCTGGAAGTTTCCAACCAAGAAAATAGGCGATTGCCTTTTCAGACGTTCGTTTGTGTCAGGAATTTTCTACTGAAACGTCGAAAGCAACCCGAAACTGAGTTTATGATAAGCCTGGCAAAGCACCAAAGAGTCCTCTTAGTTTGTTTTAATGGGTCATAGTCATGCAGTAGCTTCATGATTCATACACGTTGTCATACAAGTATATGCTCCTCTTGGGGCATCCATGTAGCTTTTTTTTTTTTCAGTTTTGAGAGCCCGCAAGGGTAAAAACTTCGAAAAGAACTATTGCACCAATACTTAGTCTAAAATATTTTTTTTCTTTAAAATTGCTTCAAGGAAATTAGTTTTTATAAACCAAATGGCATTGATTGGCAATGATTTAATTCGCAAATATCTCTCAATGCAAAAATTCATTCAGTAATCAGTTTTAGTTTTTAGATTTTGTTCTATTTATATACCATTTTTTGAGGGAAATCGCCAGTCCGAAACTGAACATGAAAGTGTGTGGCGCTATCCCAGGGACCCTAAATGTTGTATCTGAAGAAAATGCTGCAATCAATGAGAATAATAGGTTTACTGAAAGATTTAATTTTGAACTGGCTTTTAATCTGCCTTTAAGTAAATTGTTTAAAGCATATCTATCGGTAACACTGGCGTGACGGGCCGTGTCACGCTATTTTTAACCACTGGAATGTCGCGTTTTTTTTGCAAAATTAGGGTTGAACTCAACGTCTTGCGGGCTACTTAAAATCGTTTGCCCAGAGATTTGTTTCGATTTTCTGATAGATTGGGGCCTAGTTAAGCCGTAGAAAGTCAATTTGCGAAATTCTAAGTTATAGCACATTGTGAAAATTTACATTATTTTAACCCTATAATTTTGAACGGTAGAAATTGTCAATACGGCCTATTTTTAACAATACCTTTTTGACCACAAACTTATTACAGCTTTCATAAATTTATCGCCTTATAATAAAGAAAGGGTCATAAAAACTATTCGTGTTCTTTAAAGGCTGCCAAATCGTTGTGGTTTGACGTACGAGTCAATTGAATTTGTGTAAAATTTCACTTTACCGGAAGTGGATTTTGAGCTCTGAACGGGCAAAATGCGTTTTATCGAATTTTAACAAAAGAACACGTTATTTGGGAAAACTAACTACGGCATGTTTCATTACTCATTAAGGGTTATCGATGAGCCAAATATGAGCGAAATCAAATTTTCAACTTGTGCCGACCGTGGGTCGATATTTACGGAAAGCCACTCTTAAGTCCTGGCTGAATCTACATGTTAGGTAAGTATGTTCACATTCGTACCCTATTATTTCATACACTAGGCCCTTTGCAGCTAAATATTCACTTAATACAAAATCCCATGCTGGAGAGCAGGAGATGAAATGGGGAGTGCAAACAAAGTAAATTACCGTTGTAATTAATATAAGCCACAATATCGAGTGCCAAGATCTTGGATACTTATGTAAACGTAGACTAGCTTTGAGGTCTTTAAAACCATTTTTCACTTTTGTTGAATCTAAGCGTGAGGGTTTACTACTTGATTTAAAACGGAAGAATCGAGTTAGGAAGAAATAGTTTTGCATACCGGGTTCTGCGGTAGGGAACTCACTCGATAGATCTACAATGGACTTGGAGTCAGGAAAGCTACTCTGAAATCCCTTAAATCTAGACTTAGCAATTACTTTTAGCCAAGGAACAACAATTAACCTCAATAAGGACATCAGTTTTCTATATTATCGATGAATATTTATTTAGTACAAGTTTGTGCATAAATCGTTATCTTTATTACGAAATAGGCGAGTTTCGTATTCCCGGGCTGCCTAGGACGAGTGCTTGTTTTTGCGCGAAAGCGAGGCTAATGCGGGTCACTTCTCACCAAGAAGACAAACAAATATGAGGAAACTGCGGCTGAGTTACCAAAAAAAAGGAAAATTTGAAACGTTGAAAGGCTCTGGAGGTCTCAAAACTTACTTAGTAATACAGGCTTGAGAAATCATTGCTTCAAGCAGCAAAAGGAAAATCAGCTCGTAATTACTGCGAAAAACAACTTTAAATTTATGTTTATTTGTTTGTTGTCCAAGTGTGGACCTTGCTCTCCAACGTGGTGGTTTTGTACCACGTGAAAAACTAGCTGCAAGGGCCTCGTGTCGAGATCCGGCGCCTACAGTTACAGGCGCCATCTTGGCCTCAAACGCACCTACTCTCTGAGACTTTACTGGGGAAAAAAATCAAATCTACTACGTTGCAGGCTTGTGGCTGCCTGTAACAGTAAGCGCTCGAACTCGACGATGTTACGAAGTATACTTAGGATACTTAAGACATGAGTGAATTTGTAGTTGCCCGCCAGGAATTGAAACTGGGTCTCCCGATAACTAGTCGGATGTTTACTACAGAATCAACAACGCTAGCAACGCGGCTGTTTATCGACCTTAAAGGTAGCCAGCCGGGGATATTTGCGCTTGAAATAAACTGGAAACTGAGGATAAGAATCGTGACGGCTTTCTTTGTATGCAAATGAGACTCGTGATGAACATGTGATTTATTTTCGGCGATGTTTAAGGTGATACGCGCAGTTGATCACGTTCTAGCTTTATAATCAAGGCCCTTGATTTTCTTGTATTCATACAGGCGAATCAAAAAGCAAATACACTGAAGAATAGTCGACCGTAGGACGTAAAAATATTACAGCGGAGGAAATCCTGTTTCGTGGTGTATTGAGGTTTTACGTCTGTCAGAATATTGACGCAATTACTGGACCTGTACGGTTAAATAGATTCGAAATTGTAGATTCACTTTGTTGTATAAATTTAATTGATAGATTTTCTCACTTGTTAAGATGTGAAGTCAAGTTTCCCTTTATAAATACTTGAGATATCAATGATTTAACCTTCAACTACTAGAAGCAACTTCAACTAGTCGCCTGACGTTACGTGTCATGGATGTCTTTATAAGGGTAGTTTTGTACTTGACTGTCACGCACTCTTCTTATAGTACGTCATCGGCCAACGGAAATTACTAGTCTACAAATTGAACCAGTCTTCTTATTCTCATAGTTCTCCAGTTTGGGAAATGCGTATTTATTTTTCATACTGACTTATTCATGAAGGTTTCCTTGATGTCGTAGATTTGCAAGGTCTCGATCTTTGCCTCATCGGGTATTGCCTTTGATTGTGGAAGATTGCTTGAAATTACAGCATTATTGCCTAGACATCATGGTAAATTTTCACTTTAGAGTTATAACCTTTAACTATTGAACGATAATCTTTTCCAGTTTAAGTTTAGTCTGACTATTCTGTCATGATACCATAAGGCAGTCATAACATAACTTATGCCTGCACACTGGCTCCTTAAGAATTGATCTCCTCCTTATTTCTTATCTAATCTCCAAAAAACCTCCACTTAATACTTCAAGAGTGTCCTACAATTCCTTTCGATTGAAAAAAGCACTTAGTTTTGATTAAAAAATTAATTTAAAAAAATATATTCCAACTAAAAACATTTCATTTCAATAAACAACAACAACAACAACAACAACAAAAACAAAAACAAAACAAGCTAAAAAGGGGAAATGAAATAACGTTTCAATGTCTTAGAATATTCGCGAGTCCTTTTTCATTATCTAAAACTATGTCCGACGGTCCTAAATGGACTCTTCTAGACACTCGCGAGCCACTTCAAAGAGCAAAGCTAATCTCAGCAGTCCGGATCCATTATATGGTAGT